>CM056828.1:10657500-11077500 GCA_029853015.1 Chelidonichthys spinosus
TCTGCATTGATCTAACATCTGAATGTGACGCCATGTTACGCCGCTCTCTCTCCACTCTGAGCTGTGGATAATTACAGTAAACCTGCAGATACTCTGTGGTTCTCTTACTCTGATGACTGTTGGAGCTCTAGTTTCCTCTGCTGTTGTTCTCTGCCCTGAATAAAGAGCGTCAGTCTATTTCTAGGTGACTCCATCCCAGTGGTTCCATCAACCAGACCCCCAGCTGGGTACCTGTGACTTCCAGGAGAGAGGTTGGGTTATGACCGTTCTCATTATATAGAATTCTATGCTGCAAACTGCAGGAAAGCTCACTATCCAAACGTGGGGAACCTTCCCTGAAGACCCTAAAACTTTAATTAACAGTTTGCCTCTGACAGAGAGCCAAATGTCTGTTCAAGGGAACTCACTTTCTGGTTCAGCCGCCAGTTAAAAGTAGTTGGTCTCCGCACTGGGACAATTAATCACGAAGAGAATGTGAGGATCATTACCAACCAAAGTTCTGAATACCCAAACAGGATAGAGGAGAAATAAGACAACAAAACATAATTTAAAGGACCATACCCGCTCTTCTGACTTCTCTCCTTTAGCAGAGACACTCCTACCTGTTTTAATCTCCAGTAACTGCCATTTATGTTCAAACAGTGTGTAAAAACTCTCTACTAGACTTTTAAATCGGAAGGTTTAGTTAATTCAACCTTGTGAAAATCACTGTTGTTTATGTTATCTAACATTACTGTAATACGCTAATACAAGCCATTTAAATGTGTTGAGGCTAGAAGCAGGCTCTGAGTCTTGTGTTGTTAACGTCCAGCTGCGTCCAGTTTACATAAGTGCAGGTGGAGCTAGCCGTAATATCAATAATAAGTACACTCTCGGCACAACATAGTTTTTTAGTGAAATGGTAAATCAAATCTGAGCTAAAAAGAGGATTTTAACGACGAGTCGAGTTTTAACTAACCTTGACAAACATTTCCAGGTACATTCTGTAACGTTTATTATGTGTACAAACGTAAACGAACAAATACATTGTGAAAATACAAAAATGCCAGTGAGGTGATGGACCATCAATTCATATTGTATCAACCCACATATCAATTAACCAAAACATTTACATACGTGTATGGGATTGGGCAAACACGTTGTGGGACAGATTTGCTAAATTAAGAGGTGCTTTGATTCCACAGAATACATGTTATAAAAGTGTGTTTCAAATAATTCACTGGTTAAACACAGTTGAGTCAACACTATTTACTATGTATATTATACAGAGCAGCAGAGAAGGGGGTACAGGAGATGCTGGCAATCATGTAAATTGTCATAGCAACCACAGATTTGCTGCATGCTAATGACATGCTAATTGTTCTCCCACTGATTGCTTCACTTTGTTTTCCTTAATGTCTCTGACGCTCAGGAACCAACAGAGCAGACTAACAGTTTATTCACCGTGTATGGCATCACAGCTTTGATCAATCAAATGTTACTCTGGCCTGGAAAATAACAATCGCTCATCAGCATAGGGTCACATTATCGGCTGTTTAACAGAACTGAGCAACACACACCCTGTCTGTCTCGTTCACGTCCTGCTCGTCAATAACTCCATCATAAATGATGATCCTCCTCCTCTACAATGCTTTCGCTCTAATCCGTTCGCAGGTTCTTGTTAATGCGTTTCAGGAACAAATCAGGAAACAGCAACAGTGAGGGACAAAGACATCATGTTCTCACCAGGACAGAGAAGCTAGACGACAAAGACATGATGTTCTCACCAGGACAGAGAAGCTAGACGACAAAGAGGTAGAACATCAAAACATATGAGAGTATTATCACAAGTCTGAGTGGAGTATTTCACATGGATGAAGAGTCAAAGGTGTTGGCTTTACTTCAGTCCAGCTAATCCAGCTGCTGAAAGCTCTTTACATCAGTTTGATTTCCAATCAAAGCATTATGAGGAACACTAGAAGCTGAATAATTCATACGTAAGTTGAAAGTATGAAACAGAGAAGAAGAGAAAGTGGAAGGACAGAGCAAGAACATATTTTGAACAAATCTCTCAAAGAAAACCTCTTCAAACTTGCAAAACAATGTTAATTCATGAGTTTACATGAATAGAAACGGAGCACATAGTGTGAAATATGCTTTACAATCTGGCTGCTCAATACATTTCATTCATATGGAAGAAAGCGTACAGTTTGGATGGTAGAATGAAAATACTTCTTGCCATCATAGTACATGTTAACCTCTAACATCGTCTTTCTTCCTGTTGCAAACCCAGCAGTATGTGTTAATATGTCTATGTAATCCATCCAGGGTGATCTAATTCACTGTTCCTCTGAATGGTGTTGTCCTAAAATGAAATATCCACCCAACATTAAACACATGTAAGTCTGCCTTGTACTTCCCCACACGTTCTTCTTCAGAGCGCCTTGAGGTGATGTTCTCATACACAAAACATGCAGACGAAACACCACTGATGGTATTTCATCCTCATTCAGTTTAGTTTTTGTTAAATTAACAAAGCGGTGCTTAAGTCTAAACACAGCTGTGTGTCGTTGCTCATGATAAAATGACCGTGTGATTCTGTTGACTGCACTCAAATACATGTTTCTTCCACACGAGCAGGCCACGTGATGAAAAAACAAACACTAAAATGAAATGGAACAAATGTGTGACTTTTTTTTAATTCCCAAATCAATCTGTTCATGAGATTTGATGTAATAAATATCATTGAGAGGTGATGGAGAGTAAACAGAGGCGCAGGTGGTAAAAGATAATAATGAAAAGAAGGAAACAAGAAGCCAAATCATAAAACCCCATCTGTACAAACCATTTTTTAGCCAAAACATCAACAAAAAACAAAATAATAACTAATTAACTCAATAAAAGATAATTTAAATTAAATGATGAATGAGTTAGATTCAGTAAGAGGAAAATAATAAAATGACATTTCACTAAATTAGTGTGATCAAACATAAACACAATACAACCCAGCAGGGCACGGCCTCTCCGGGCTCTGCTGATAGAAGTAAAAGTCAATCTCATTTCTATTATCATCTCATTTCATGTTCATTTCCTCCATTATCATCATCTTCCCCATCAGCTCACCATCTGCTGGACTACAGTGTTGAATTGCTCAGCAGACGTGTTGTGATCTAATAGGATCAGACAGCTGTGAGACACGCAGGATAAAAACAACAGCTCTGCTCCGACCACAGGAGCTGAACTGAGAACAGCACGTAGAGATTCCTGTCATGATCCGAACACTAAATGAAAAACAAGCTGACTTGTGCAGTAGTTGCAGGTTCACTGGTTGCTCTTATTCCTGTTGCCACTTCACATTATCCACCTGGCTTTGTGGTTGTGTGGAGTCGGCCGTGGAACTTCTACAGATATGCCACCTGTTGGCATTCGTATACACTACGCACTAGTCTTCAGTAGGTTCAGTAGGCCCTGATGTCTCGGACTACCATGTGCATCTGATGTGTCATACATTCTAGAATCCCTGTGTGATGTCATACACTATTTCCCTGTTTCTATGGACACGATTAAAGAATGCAGACCAGCGTCCCCACTCCCAACCTGTCGTCGTCTTCCAATCAAATCACAAGTCAAGCCAGTCCGATTCTTAAAAGGTCGCTGAACTTAACAAGTCAACAGGTTGAGTGATGAAGCTCACGTCTTTGTTTCGTACTTCAAAAAGCAAGAGAAGAACTGAGAGTTAGAGGACTTGTTAAGGATTGACGGGAACACGAAAACTTCACAGTCAATTCTAGCAGCAGCCAGCAGAAACCAGTATCAAGGCCTCTTTCACCTACTCTGCAGAATCTGAAGATATGAACATTGTCGTTGTCGAATAGTCCCTAATTGACTCAAAAGGGTTTCAGAGACAGGACCCAATTGCATTTAGCTGACCGGTTCATTCCAGCTAAGGAACAATGTTGAGAGCACCGGGTTTCGTTGGCACAATGCACAAAATGGGAGTTGGCATATTCGAGTGCACACCTAACACATGGACATCCTGCAGGTGATGAATGGTTCTGCAGAAATACAGCACTGGATAGAACCACCTGTTTAGAAATATTATCGTGAATGTACACGTGAGTTTGCTCATGAAAGCGATGAAGTAGAAGCTTGACAATTTGATTAAGAGTTCTCGCCAAGTGAATATTTGCAGGTTCGGTCCCAGTGCTGTTGGTTTCAGCCATGTAGATGTGTCTCTTGTATCACAGTGTCGACCAACAATCAATTTCCACCTCACATGTCAGACTGTGTGTTGAGACCTAATGGGAATATGTAACAGTTCTTGGATGAGTTTCTAAAAAGGATTCGTCACGATTTTCTAAAATCTGTCTGTACATGTTTCTTGCTGATATTGAGAATCTACACTGAGATGTCAAAGTAAGGATACGCCAATATTCTTCAAGAATCAAAGTGTTATATGATAATCATATAATTTCCGGTTTCGATTCAAATCATCGGGATCTGTGTTCCGTCATGAAAAGAATCGTTGGTCTACTGATTCAAATCAATAGTATCATATACAACAGTTTTCAATATGTTCCTATTTGTGTTTATGAGTTATGAGGACCAAGCCCTATATGCACACTACAGGTGTTTCGTCATGTAGTACATCAGTGTGTGTAGTGAGTAGAAGAAAAAATGTATTTGGATACGTGCTGCCTGAAAAACTTCAAAAAAAAAGGCTTCAGTTGCTAAGATTCTTATAAAGAATTTAAAACAAATTATGGAAAAATTGGACAGTCAGCACCGTCATAAACAGATATGTGTGTTTAAGTGTGTGTGTGCCATCCCCCACTACTTAATCCATCCATGATCATCCCAAGAAAATTGTTTTACGGCTCTGGTTTAAAGAACAAAGACCAATTCATTTCAGGTTTACCAAGCTGGAAAGTACGGTACAATATTTATTACATGGTCTCTCAGCAGGTGTTGATGCTCTGGTTTTATATCCTTGCACCTGCTGAATAATTCTTCATTTCCACCTATGAAGCCCCTGCCGACACTGAGGCCAAAAGGCACGACACTTCAAGCATGACCCTTATCACCAACTATCAGCATAGCCATTAATGTTGCACAGGACCCAGCACATCAAGCAGTGTGACAAGAAGAGCAAGAGCGCAAGTAAGGTCTTCAAGTTAAATTAAGTGTAACCTTCAGTATGAGACTCATGAAACCATCACAGAACTGGAGAAAGACCCTACTGGAGAGATCGTTAGGTTTATAACTGCAAATGGTTATTACATTCACATATTATTGCATACAGTCATAAAGCTGACCTTCTCTTTAGAGGTCTACAGTTGGTTTTGCTTGCCCATATATTAAAACAATACGTTTCATTATTTATGCTGCGGTTATGAGAGCTGATTTTAGAATAATTATTTATTTCACGCTCTCAGAGGAGCTGCCAACGTTTCAAAGGCAGCATAGCTTTAATCCTTCAGATATCAAGAATGATTAGCATAAATCCCACTAATGGATCATCTTGGACGTTGGAAATCAAGCTGCACAAGCTGGTCATTTCCTCCTTCTCTGTCCTTCACATTAAATTTATTATACAACTGTGTCTGTTGTCCTTATAAACAAGATGCCAACATGGAGGACGCCCTCTGTGTTCCTGTTAGACGTCTTTGTTACTTAAACAGCAGACAGATCGTTGTCTCTTGTTTTAGTGCTGATGGCATCCCTCTCAAGTTATAGCTGTGGACGTGTGTGTGTTTGTGTGTGTGTGTGTGTGTGTGTGTGTGTGTGTGCTGTTGAGGTCGAGAAGTTATCAGAGCAGTTCCGACCAGAGCTGCTGGTGAAGCAGATAAACTGTCCTTCGTTCTCTCTGCGTTTCCTCGTCAATCAAACAGTATTGAACTGATCTGCAGAGGAGACAGACGTCACACTTTACCACCACAGTGCACATTAGAGGATGAACAGAGGTTACACATGTGTAGTGCTGTGGAACTAAAAGCTCCAAAACCTCATCAGGCCTTTAACCAATGACAGAAAGTCACCACTCACTCAGTGCAATGATGGGACTGATGTGAGCCGTCTGGAAGAGGATGACCAACTGTCTGCCAGTCCCACGATGATGTCACTATCACTTTAATCAATGTAGCTGACCAAAGCAATGGTGAAAGTGCCAACCATACCTGTTATTTATAATTATCAAATCATATAAATACACATCTAAAACAGTATAACTTATACATTCCTATATGTAATTAAACCATAGCTTTATCCTTTAAGCAGAGTGTTTCCACTTCAAAACATCCAAGTGTACTTCCCGTGGTGATGTTAGTCCTGAGGATGATGGAAGAGTGATGATTTCCATCTCTGAGTTTAATATGAACTAGAGTCACACAGCTTGAGCTCAGCAGGAAACGCTGCAGTGAGGTGTGACGACACCCCACTGAACACACAGCTTTACCCTCCTATTGCCTAATGAGATTATCAATACAGCTGCTTTGAATAAGAATCAGATTATCTGTCGGTGCTGGAATATATTTTAACAAAGCAAACTAAGGTGCAGAGCAGTGGACTTTCTCTTTGTCCGTCATTTTGATGGACAGGGATGTAAAAATGCTGTCCCAATCTATTAAAACCTGGCACTGTCATTTTTTACATTTATTTATAAAGACATACCTTCGTGGATCTGGCTGAGCAACTAAGGCTGTAACTATTTTTTTAAAATTGAAATGTTTTTGAATGAAGCTTCCAATGTCTTCCTTTGTGTGTGTGGTAGCGAGCAAAAATGTAATATGTTGAGAATTATGGTTATGATTAGTCTACAGCAGTCCTGATACAATGATTCAGTCCAAATGTGTTTCTATTGTCAGTGCCAGATTCATGCTGCCTCATCACATACACAAACAATGTTTATAGATACATATGGCACGGGGTGGTGTGTGTGTGTGTGTGTGTGTGTTGTGTGTGAAGAAGGTATATTAGCATATTTATGATATGTACCTAATGCATCTATAATCCCCAATATTTGCTGCAGGGACAGATTCATATGCAGCCAGAAAACTCCTCCAGCTTTTACACTGACATGGAAAGTTACCAACTGGATCCAGAGAAAGTCATACAGGAGGCCAGTAGACATGACACTGATCATGAAGTGTTACGCTAATAAACTGTAAAGCTAAACATTAATTGATTCATAAGTAAGGCAGATATGGTGACAGACCTAAACACTAATACATTATCTCCAGACAGTTCATCTTCACGGCGCTGCATTTCCATATAAATGGAAATTATCTGTGACCGAGTTGAGTATTTGTTACAGGAATGCAACACTTTATAAACAGGAATCAGATGAAGCAGGTTTTACCCTGCAGGGAATCAAAAGTTCAGGGTTATTCTTTCCATTTCCAATACCATTCACTGAGCTAAATACACTACGACACAAGTGTCGACCTCCGGGTCTGTAAATTTAACCAACGTTATACAAAAAACAAACAGAAACACCGAAACAATACAAAGCTCAAGACATCAGAGAGCAGATGCTTCGTTCCCTTTCCTTTCATATTTCTTTGTGTGAGAATGTTAATTGTCCCACTTTGGGTTCGTCAGGGAAATTTGCATCTCATGTTTGATCTTCACCTCAATAAGAGAAAAAAGGAATGAAAAAAGAACTACGCAATTAACATGTGAGAATGTGTGTGACTCAAAGGAAAGAAAGAGAGAAGGATGAGAGTGCTGTTGTTCTTCTGAGAGAAGAGGACTTTAAGAGTAACAGACTGATAGAAGCTGCTCTGGATCAACGTTTCAAGAGTGTTTCACCTCTGACCAAATCAGCATCACTGATGGGTGTGGTCAGAGGAGACAGAAACACAATATTAAGTATTCAGTGACTTCCACAGTCTGCGCAGTTTTGTCCCATCAATATGTGGAGTCTCACGGGGACACAGAGAGGAACCAAAACAACAGCATGATCAGGAGGTTCTGGTTTAAGACACCGATCTGTATGATGGAAGTGCATTTGGTGAAGTACAATTGAATCTCTCTTGAAGTCTTCTCTCTCTGAATCACTGACATTGAGAAGATGTCGGACTCATTGGAGCTCAGCCTTTACATCACTTGACCTGTTTAAAGCTGCAGTCAGGAGAAGAAGACACGGACACGTCTCACTGATGCTTCAGTGTTGGACTGTGTGTGTTGACTTCCAGCCAGCCAGAGTGTGACCTATGAAATATGCAACAGCCAGGAACATAACACAGAGTAATAGGTGGGCTGCCACTGAGGATGATTGACAGGCGCTCTCCTTCATACAATCACGCGCACACTTCATGGCTGCACCTGATTGGACGATCGCTCTCACCGCTGTCCTGTCTGCTCCGAGTTCACGCAGACCAACATGGCGGCTCGTTTGGAAACTTTCTCTTATTTTAGCCCTACGTCTATCGCTGATGCTTCAGTGTTGGACTGTGTGTGTTGACTTCCAGCCAGCCAGAGTGTGACATATGAAATATGCAACAGCCAGGAACATAACACAGAGTCAAAGGTTTGAATCCAGCTGGGTAAGTGAACAGATGGCAGTCCGGCTGCATTACACAGTGGATATGCATGAAGGGGGGAGTCTGGAAGTCCAAATCTGAAGCAAACAAAGAGTAAGGAGGACTGTATGGTAACACATGCACAGTATGTTGCTCAACATGTGATGATAAAGTCATTGAAACACTCTTTATGCTGTATGGGTTTTCCTGATCACCACTTCAACCTCTCAGTCAGACATCCAGTTCACCTCTAAAAAGACTGATGGATGATGTTTCCTTTCCCAAACCTCATTACAGCTGCATTAAGTCACCTTAGTCATGAATCAGTCTGAGTAAAAAGAACAGAAGAAAACAGTCCAAGGCAGAGTAATGTATGACTTCTTCATTTATCTTTTTTCCCCATTTAACTAGAAACTACAGCTTCTTCCTGAGCCTATTTTCCTTTGATTTGCTCCTCTGGGTTGACTTTCAGAAAGCCTCTCAGCCGGTCTTGTTAGAGGATGACAGAGTAGGTGGAGCAGTGGAGAGACAGTGATACTCTGAACACTTACTGAGTGAAATAAGTAGCAGTGTCACTTATCAACACGAAAGACACTTTTTTTTTAGCTCATTCAAGGTTAAAATGACAATATTGGAACTGATCCAACCCCACATCCCACTCAAACACACACACACACACACACACACACACTCCATCATGCACAGTGCTGGAAGAATACAAAAAAAACGTGTGTGGTAACATTACAACAATTGATCCAAAAAACAAATGTACTGCCAACTGGACACCTACACAGGTGGAAGAGTGGCCATAAAACAGTCTACTTTCAACTTCCGTTGTTAAGACTATATTTTTATTTCACAATCACTGTGTCATCACATCAGACCTACATGTGAATCCCGTCACTAGTGGGTGAAGTCATCAAACAGCACACAGGACAAGACTTAATAATTACATGTGCTGTGCTAAAAGTAGTCAGACATTCCTTGAGGCAGTTATCTGAGCAGCAAACATCTTCAAAGATGGAAACAATTAGCAGACAGATGCTTCAGATCTCCAGATGACAGAAGGGTGTTCACTCCTCTGCTGTTAAACATGAGGGGGACAGATCGTCTCGGTCCATGCATTGTTAACATTGAACCAGCTGTTGTTCACAAAGACGTCAGCCTCCACAGCATGAAGCTCTCCACGTCCACCTGGCAGTCAGCTTCTAGAGCAGCGACTCAGTCAAACAGCGTTGTTCTTGCTTGGTTGGAATGAAAACCTGCAGCCACAGCGGCCCTTTACTGGATCAGTTTGAGACACCTGCTCTACACCCTGTTCTCTGGCTGATCTGAGATCAGCTGCTTTATATGAGCCATGGACAACACCTGTGTTGTCAGCTGAGACAGTAATGCACCTGAGATGGACTAACAGCTACAGTTGGTGTCAGGCCTGAAACGGGAATAGAGGCTTCAAGCTGCTTGTGTTTGCAGCAGACCTGATGCTGAGCTTGCACTGAAAGAGATTTCCTGATTACGTCCATCTGAGCTGCTGATCGATCATTCTTTTGTCACCACTCCATTACCAGCACAACGTTTAGGGTTACAGTCAGAAGAGCTTCATTAATGTTGACATTCAATAAGAAAAGCAGTCAGGAGTCAAGGCAACCAGACATTTCCCCTTCTCTTTATTCAATTCATCTTATTTTGGTCAGTCTTCCTGTAACTTTAAGTGTCTTCTTATCTCTTCCTTCTACATTTGTTTTACTTGAAGCTGCACAGAAATGGAAGGTAATTGTAAGAACTCAGTACCACTTACTTTAAATTCATTAATATTGTTCGTATTGTTGGAGTTATTCGGGAATAATCAGGTTGTTCCAGATTCATTCCACACTTGTCTAATATTTAATCACAATCTTGTGAATACCTTTTAACTTCAAGCATGATGCAGCATTGATGCAGTTAATGTTCTGCCAAATGATTAACTTACCAGCTATCATGACTCACATGTACTGGTCCGGTCATGTGGCATTCACTGTTGTGCAATGGGTTTTTTGCTAAGTGGACATTTCTGTCTCAGATCACAGAGGGAACACCATTTGGTTTCAGTTAATGACACTCCCAGAGGCCAGTCAGTGCTCTGTGTTGGTTTATCGATGGTAAAGACTGATCAAAGGTCAGCACTTAACCTTTCAAAAGCACTTCAGACACTCCAAACCTCCAGCCTATCACACTTCTCTTTACCTTCCATTGACCAACATTCATTCTACATCCTTCTGTGCCGGCACTTGTTCCAAGTCTGTATAGCTGGGTTAATTGTTCATACAAAACATCTTAATCATCTATACACACCATAATCATCTATAAATCACAAGCTGCAGCCTCAGAAACACTCTTGTATTTTGTTGTTGAAGAGAAACTCATGTGGATGGTTTGGTGATAAAGTTTACTCCTGGTTGGCTGGGTGCCCATTTCAGTGGGCTGAGATAGCATGAACCTCCTGCATATCTCGCCCCCTTGGTGAGGTTTGTTGATGCCAGGTAAAAAGAAGGTGCCCTCAGTGTAACAGAGGTGATGTCTCCACCTGCAGGCTCCCTCAGCCAACAGTGAAGGAAGTAGAGCCAAAGACTCATTACTTCCTAACACCCTACCGAAAACCACCGTTGTATTTGTCACAGCCATTCTGCTGCATTCAGTGTCTTTGGGAACATAAGTAGAAAGTCGACATCAATGATCGGACTAATATTCTGGTAACTCGTTAGTAGAGGGTGAGCCTCTACAAGAGAGACAGTGATATAACATCTCTGTGTGCTTCTCCATTGTAACACATTGCTTGCCGTTTGTTTACGGTTAGAAAAGGGAGAATGCATTTCACAATTGCTCATTGATCATTACAATTGCCACATTAGTTGTATACCGAGTGCTGAACTATTACCTGGTGAATGATTAAAGGTCCCATATTATGAAAAACACATTTTCTGGTCTCTACACCTAGAAACTGGTCCTCCCTGAGCCTGTCAACTCCCAGAATGAGGAAAACAAGTGACTCCTGCATCCACTCACTGGTAAAACGGTCTTCCTACAGGCTGTTCAGATTCAGCTCCCGTTGTTACTTAACGAAGGGAGTCATTTGCATAGACCGAACTCCTCTGTGGGATGTTAGGAGGCGTTAATCACCGAGGTGAAGTTTGAATGTCGTCGTTTAGAGCTAGACACGCAAATTGCTCTGTTGTTGGTTGTACAAATCAACATAAGTGCTTATATTCTGTCCCAGCTACAGAACAACAGAAGAGACTGTGGTTGCGTTTCATTTTTAATGACAATGTGCCGGCTACGGTCCGTGTTAGCTTGTAAGTGTGTGCTAACCACTTCACATCGAGGGTCAGTACAAAGCTGGCTTTGCCTCAACACTGACCCTCGTAAAAGGGTCTGTCCCAACCATATGGGACCCAGCAACTTCACCTGAGACACATAGATGAGCCATAGCAATACATCCACCGTAAACATTGGTGCATGCTACCACTAGCGAAAGCGGCATCCTCTCCGTGGCTCTCCAAGTAGGTGTTGACAGACAGAGCACATTAGCATTTAAAGGAGCAGGCACAGAACCAGCCTGTTCTCAGGAGAGCTCATTTGAGCAACTTTTAGACAGCTGGAAAGGTGCTGCGCTGCTAGTGATTCACTGAACCTTGTTAGCAATTAAAGAACAGTGAAGCACAAATAGACTCAGGCCTCTTGGTTATTCTCCAATCAGTCGACTATAGCAGGACTGTCAGGGTACACTGCACAGGAAACAGGTCCTGGCTACTGAGCAAAGAGAACGGGGTGTCCAGAAGGGTTTGATTCTGATCTAGTTATCTAGGATCCATTCAATAATTTTCTAAACACTTATCTGGGTACTGAACCTCTTCCAGTTCTCCCAGGTAAGCTGGGAGATGAGGTCTCCAGGCTCTACTTAACATTTACATTTACATTTAGGTCATTTAGCAGACGCTTTTGTCCAAAGCGACTTACAATAAGTACATTTGTCAAAAGAAGGAAACAAAGAAACCACAACGTATCATTGCCGATAAAGTAAGAGCTAAAAATAGAACAAGTGTTAGGTCCTCATCTGAGTAAAGTAGTACTTCAAGAGCAACAGTGCTAAGATCAGAGTGCTATAGGTAAGGTTTTTTTTTTGTTTGTTTTTTTTGTTTTGTTTTTTTGTTTTTTTTGGGGGGGGGAGGGGGGGGGTGTCGAGGGAGGGTGCTAGTGGGTCATGCTATGTAGAGTCAAGGTGAAGTCTGAACAGGTGAGTCTTGAGCCTTTTTCGGAAGATGGCAAATGACTCTGCTGTCCTGACATTGGTCGGGAGTTCGTTCCACCACTGAGGCGCCAGAACAGAGAAGAGTCTGGACTTTGCTGAGCGACATTTGCTTGATTTCAGCGATGGTGGTACCAGCCGGCCAGCTGAAGTAGAAGAGCGAAGTGCTCGCTTCGGGGCATGAGGTTTGACCAGTGTTTGAAGGTAGAAGGGTGCCGTTCCATTGATGGCCCTGAAGGCCAGTGTCATCGTCTTGAATTGGATGCGTGCTGCAACAGGGAGCCAGTGGAGGTCACGGAGGAGGGGGGTCACGTGGGAGAATTTGGGTAGATTGAAGATAAGGCGTGCTGCGGCATTCTGGATACGCTGTAATGGTTTAATCACAGAGGCCGGGAGTCTGGCCAGGAGAGAGTTGCAGTAGTCAAGGCGGGAGATGACCAGTGCTTGGACCAAGAGCTGCGTTGCATCCTTTGTGAGGAGGGTCCGAATCCTGCGGATATTGTAGAGGGCGAATCTGCAGGATCGGGCCACAGCAGTGATGTTGGGGGTGCAGGATAGTTGGTCATCGAGGATTACACCCAGGTTCCTCGCAGTTGAGGAAGGTAATACTGTGATGCCCTCGACAGTGACCGACAGGTCCATGCGAGGGCAGTCTTTCCCTGGGATGAAGAGGAGTTCGGTTTTGTTCAGGTTGAGCTTGAGGTGATGTGCAGTTGTCCAGACAGAGATGTCAGCCAGACAGTTACTTAAACATCTCCTACCAGTCAGCTGGGCATTCAATACCTCGAAATGAAAACAATCAGGAGGTATAGTTCATTATGTGAGCTGCTATAAGTGATCCCTGAACTGATGCATTAGTGGTGCAGTATTAATAAATCACTCTGTGTCTCAGCTGGATCCCTCCTCCCTCCTACAACACCCACATGTTATTCAATACACATCCTAGAAGTTAATCTGTGATAATAGAGTCGAACCACAGCATGTGATTGGATGACTGATTATCGAGTGATTGTTCCCAATCTCATGGTGTCATCAGACACAATTAATAACCTCTGTAATTAAATAATTGTGTGTGTTTGTGTTAATGTTTGATGACACATCGTGATGATGGATGTTTAAGTCTGGTATTTGTTTCATGGTGTGACACTGAATAGCTTGAACTCAACATGTTTGTATCTATGATTATGAGGCTGAAACGTTCAACATGATTATTCTACAATAACCGTCTCATCCAGTGAAACACCAACACAAACTGCAGCTTTTATAATTCACACATTTCCACACTGTCCACACTGAAAAACTGATTGATCAGGAACTGGGATCTGAGTTTCAAAGGACAGTGGAAACTGCAACTTATTTCCAATGTAACATGCAAACTCTGGTGTAACCGAGTCAAATCCTGGAAACACTGAAAGCCCCATGAAAAGCAAAGCACCTGAATGGACCGTCATGAAAATGCCAACCTTGTTGCAGTTGATCTTGAAGAACACGAGCACATCTACAATACAACACTAAATAGAACAAAATGGAGTCTCTGTTTCTTTGTTGACATCTCTTATCAAACAGTCACCACATTGATGCGTGGAGGCTAGAATGAAGCCAAGTGTGTGTCAGAAATGTTGCTGAAACAACACAAATAAACACATGTAAATAACTGTGTGTTGGTTTCTTAGCCGATAATTGTTTGGATGCATATTTGCAGCTGATACATAATTTGATTTGTTTTAGTAGAAGTGTCAGTGAGGGTCTCGTTTTCTTTCTAATAGCTGAGGGGTCGACCACATCTAAACAGCCTTCACAACATCTCATTAGTGCTGTGGGACTGTTTGATTCATTATGGGAGATGTGATGAGATTGAGGATCCAATGAAAACATAGCTCACTAACAATCAGTCCCCCCCTGTCTCCCTGTCTCTGTGAGTCTCACTGTGACTTCAAGAAGTAAACAAATCACTCATTAAAACTACAAAGTTTAATTTGTTCTAATTAATTGGACGAGTCCTCTAGAAAAGGGCATCCATGCTACCCTGATGAACAGTGAAATACCAGACTACAAGCTGCATCAGTTTGGGGAGCAGCAGAGCAACATGAAGGAGCATCATGTTGGTATCAACTGCAGAGGGCAGAACAATTACACTGTGCACTGTGTGTTATCAAATTAACTGCCTTTTCAAAGCTTATTAAATATTCCTCAACACACCCTCACCATCATCCATCAATCATCATGTTGACTGGTAATTCGGCTGCCTTTGGAAAACACAGATAATCCACACACATACATAAATGAATAAATAGAGACGATAATTAAAAAAGACAAAGCAGACAAACTCAGACTGCTATATCTTCCTACTGCCTCCTCTCTGCTGACCTGAGGTGACCTCACTGTTTCTCATGAAGTTACAAATGACCATGTTTTATGTTATTTTCTAAAATAAATCATTCCATTATAAGCAGGCATTTAAAAAAAAAAAGCAGAACGTTTCAGATTAAGTGGAAATTTGACCAGAGGTGGAAGTGACTGCAGACTGAAAACTAATGAGTAGTTTGTTTAGAGCTGATGTACTTACTGCTGACATTTAATAACAGAAGTAGACATGAGAGAACACATGGAAACAAATAGTATGACTCTTTTGGACCAACTCTCTTTTCGCTCCCTGTTTCTCATTAGCATTTCTTGATGCATTTTGTCGCTACTCTCTTAACACAAAAAGTTATTTTTGTATAATTTGGATTCTAATTCAAATTTTTAGACCAGTCGTCTCATCTGTTTCCTGCATATCTCCTGGATGTTTGCTAACAGAGTATAGCGATACATCCATCGTAAACAATGGCGCATGCTACCGCTAGCGTTAGCAGCATCGTCTCCATCTCTCTCCAAGTAGGCGACAGACCGAGTTCATTAGCATTTAGAGGTGCAGATGCAGATCGAATACACTGTGTTGTGTTGGGCATGACCATGTGCCTGCTCAAAGGAGCTTTGAGTATTTGTTAGACTGAAACATTTTTGTCTTTAGATATCAAGAATGATTAGCAAAAATCTCACTAATTGTTCATCTTGGTCGGTGGAAATCAAGCTGCACAAGCTTGTCATTTCCTCCTGTCTCCTTTCCTCCTTCTCTGTCCTTCACATTACATTTATTATACAACTCTGTCTGTTGTCCTTATAAACAAGATGCCAACATGGAGGATGCCCTCTGTGTTCCTGTTGGACGTCTTTGTTACTTAAACAGCAGACAGATCGTTGTCTCTTGTTTTAGTGCTGATGGCATCCCTCTCAAGTTATAGCTGTGGACATGTGTGTGTATGTGTGTGTGTGCGTGTGTGTGTGTGCGTGTGTGAAGTGTGTGTGTGTGAGTGTGTGTGTGTGTGTGAGTGTGTGTGTGTGTGAGTGTGTGTGTGTGCTGTTGAGGTCGAGAAGTTATCAGAGCAGTTCCGACCAGAGCTGCTGGTGAAGCAGATAAACTGTCCTTCGTTCTCCCTGCGTTTCCTCGTCAAATCAAACAGTATTGAACTGATCTGCAGAGGAGGCAGACGTCACTCTCTACCACCACAGTGCACATTAGAGGATGAACAGAGGTTAATACATGTGTAGTGCTGAGGAACTAAAAGCTCCAAAACCCCATCAGGCCTGTTATCGAATGACCAACTGTCTGCCAGTCTGACGATGATGTCACTATCACTTTAATCAATGTAGCTGACCAAAGCAATGGTGAAAGTGCCAACCATACCTGTTATATATAATTATCAAATCATATAAATACACCTCTAAAACAGTATAACTTATACATTCCTATATGTAATTAAACCATAGCTTTATCCTTGTGTTTCCACTTCAAAACATCCAAGTGTACTTCCCGTGGTGATGTTAGTCCTGAGGATGATGGAAGAGTGATGATTTCCATCTCTGAGTTTAATATGAACTAAAGAGTCACACAGCTTGAGCTCAGCAGGAAACGCTGCAGTGAGGTGTGACGACACCCCGCTGAATACACAGCTTTACCCTCCTATTGCCTAATGAGATTATCAATACAGCTGCTTTGAATAAGAATCAGATTATCTGTCGGTGCTGGAATATATTTTAACAAAGCGAACTAAGGTGCAGAGCAGTGGACTTTCTCTTTGTCAGTCATTTTGACAGACAGGGATGTTAAAATGCCGTCCCAATCTATTAAAACCTGGCACTGTCATTTTTTTACATTTATTTATAAAGACATAATTTCGTGCATCTGGCCGAGCAAGTAAGTCTGTAACTATTTTTTTTACATAAACATTTTTTTGAATAAAGCTTCCAAAGTCTGTGAAGGTGTGAGCCTCCCTTGGTGTGTGTGGTAGCGAGCACACCAAGGGAGGCTCACATCTATTCTCAGGTTTCGCTGGACCTGGTTTCAAAAAAGTGCATGTGGACGGTTGGTCTAAACGCACAAGACTTCTGTGTTTACACACAAAAAATGTTTCCGTGTGGACGGGACCTTAGACATGGGAAGATTAAGGTTGAACCATTTACACCAAACATGTGAATATTGAATCAGAAAGTGTGGAACTGAGGATCCAGTCTGTTTCAGGCACAATGACGAAACATCTTTGAGGTAGAGAATAGAAAACTTGTTGGGATTGTGGAGAATTAGTGTGTGTGCGTGTGTGTTTGTGTGTGTTTGCAATAGTCCTAAAATTCTGCTTTCCATAAAGCAGCTTATTATAGGATGTGGGAACTCCTCATATTATTAGTATCTTGAGATTTGAACTGATGACAACTTCCTCTTGTACAAGTCATTCTGATCTTCAAGTAGCGACTTTGAACTTCACATTGACCAATCAGCTCTAACTGAACTCTCCTCCAGTGTGGCTGCCAATGGGAGCAAATTGGCACCAGCAGAGAAGCTGAGTAAGAGAGAAAACACCAGTGCAGCATGAATGCTGATGTAGGAATTAATGTTTACTCTGAGTGGGAAAGAGGAAATTCTTCAAAGTCATCTGTCATGAAAGAGTGTCTCAATATTTCAATTTTAAAATACCAATTACTGTTGCTGATGTATTTCCCATTATCTTCTGTGTCCAAGATCATTTACCTTCCTTGCTGTTTCCCTCTCAACACATGAGAACCCATGGCACAGGTAGACTGTGTGGGAAAGCTCAGTCACGTCTCTCTTGTTTCACACCTCATTTGTATTTAAGACTCAGAATAGAGGGTCGGGTTTTCATTATAAAATCGCCAGCAGCAAAAAGAAAAGGCAGAAATAGCACAAACGTTCAGTGGAATCATCAAAATAAAGTTTGCTGTCTCAGTCAGAGAAGTGAGACTATACAATGGAAACGAGTACTGCTTTGGCATACACATTGTACATGGTAGGTACACTATGTACACTAATAGTGTAACTTCACCTCATACTTGGTCTTAGACCCCACAGACAACTGCAACAGCAGAGAATAATTCACGTCTGGTCACATTCCAGTTTTAAGATATTTAAGCACACCTTAACATTGAGGCTTTATCAAAACCAAAATATGACTCTCAAATTTATCATTCATGAAAATATTAATTAACAATCTCCTGTATTTGATGTCAATCAACACTATAGACTACATTCACTATAGATTATATATATATGAGGAAGAAAATCCATTACCTTACACGGTCCAGTTCACTTGTCTCTTTGACTGAACACAAGGTTCAAAGCTTCTTTTTGTTGCATAATTCATATACAACCCACAGTGTTTCTCTCCTCCAACTAAGCTTCAGCTCTCGGTGAGAAAACCTCTTGTGAGCCGTGCAGATTTTTCTGTGTAAAGGAGAACCTCAGGGTGGGCAAGAAGTTATTGGAGAGTTTTGTCTTGATGCTGTATTTGCCGGTGAGAGTTTGACCATAAAGTTTTGATAGTAATACTGTTTTTACTGGGAGAACAGCAATGCTTGAGGCTGGTAAATAAAATCCACTGAGGCCCATGAGCATGCTGGGATATAAATGAACATGTATCCTTAAATCTGACTGAGGATCAAGAGAAGGCAGAATAAAGGAGGGGTGATGAAAAGACACTATGCAGCAACAGAGAGAAGGAGTTTAACAAACAGCATCAGCCAGTGACGGTCAGAATCAGGAATACAACTATGGCCTACACGGCTAACTCAGTTTGTTAAGACAGTATTGTCCACTCTGCTTTAGTCATTGCGTGGCCAGACAGCTCTGATTGGTCAAAAGATCTTGAAGCTTTTCATGAAGAGAAAAGAAGTACACGAAAATATTCTCTACGTGTCAGTGTCTCACACACAAGAGGAGAATCAATGTTGAAACATGCTTGGATAGAAACACAGATGATAGTCTGAAGTGCAATGTCATATTATCCATCACAGCTGTGACACAGACGGAGTTTACTACCAAGTCCTGTATACAATCTTCTGACGTGTGAGCTGGCAGCAAACACTGACTGAGGAGGGAGTCAGCTGCTGTTCTACAGTGCCAACAAGTGACCGACTGATGGCTGTGAATCAAACACTCCCTTTTAAACATGTCAGTCAGTGTCCTTGTGTTTTATGGGCACCAACGTTACAAAAGGGATTAGACAGATGAGAGTATGAGGCAGCCAATAAAACATACAGCAAAGGGAAGCCAAGAGAATGTCACAATAATAAATCAGCATAGGTTACATAGGTTATATATATATATATAAAGCTAAACCAGGAGTAAACATCTTCAGTATATGGTTTTACTTTACCTCCATAACATCTTATCTGACAAACTCTGTACATGTGGATCATTAATACATTCTGCCCGTGTCACTTTCCATGAGAGAGGAAGAGAACAACTGCTTTAATGGGGCTGCTGTCATAGAAGACCGCCAATGCCCCAAAGACCATCGGCACTATATCAGAGAGACTCATACAGTAATTAAAGGAACTACACTCATTATTGCATCCCGTCTGCTCACACATATTAGAAAACATGAATATTTCAACATGACATTTGCCCATCTGGAAATATTAGCTACATATAAATGAAGGATTTACTATTGCAAACACATACGCAATCAGCTATAAGAGAACACGTAACAAGATGAGAGGAATGGATGCTGATGTGACTTGATGTGACACTTCCAGCTGACTAAGGAGACTTCACAGTGCCACACAGTTCATATCATGTGAGGATGTGGTCTTCATCTAGACTGAGGACTGTAGGGTACTGGTCTACATATGACACCCCTCATCTGAACAGGAGGGCTCCACTATATTCAAGTTGAACCATGACTAAAACTGCTAATTTACACATGAGGACACCACAGAGTCAGAAGTCTCCCTTAACGGAAGTAAAAACCAATCTAGTTTCTATTATCAGGTAGTTTAATATTCATTTTCTCCATTATGAATCATCAGTTCTCCACCTGTGGGGCTACTGTGTTGATCAGTGACCTAATAGGATTAGACAGGTGTGAAGACATGCAGCTCTGCTTTCTCTGCACAGACGAATGCACTTCATTAAACTAAGTCATGTTTGACTAATTTAGAGACTGCTGACGGCTGATGGAGGCTGCTTATTATTATGAGAATTCAAATTAAAAAAACAGTATACAGAAATTAAAACAGAAACTGAGTGTAAACATGAATGAAGCCTGAGAAACACAAACACTTTAACTGCCATGTCTACCGGGAGATGGCACGCAGACACTCATGAACCACGACTCATCGCTTTTACCTAAAATTGAAAATCTGAATGTTCAACTTCCGAGTTGAATATTCAGTCGTATTCAGAGACACCACTCGTGCATACTTCCAGACACGGTAACAGTATCAAGCTGAGTGGACACAAACTCTCTCTCTGTGTGTCGGTGACCTCCGGAGCTGGACAACCATGACATCTAATTGCATTGGACCCGTGTGTCAGTGCAGTGACAGTGAGTGAGGGTTGAACAGTGCACGAGTCTCTGGTCGTTGGTGGACTCGCACGTGTCAACAAACCAGATAAAAATTGGATTTGTGTTATACTTTACAGAGAAGGCCACATGTCGCTCCCGTAATTAGGTTTGGGAAAAGAGCGTGGTTGAGTCACAAAATGACAAAACTTCATCCAGCAATAGCTACAGTTTGTGGATAATCATGAGGTAAAATTCTAGAAAATATGGAAATTAAGTGGTTGATTATATTTATCATTACTGGCATCATTTTCTTTTCATTTATGTTGCATTATTCCCATCTGGAAAGTCCAAGCATGTACTCTGCCTCTTAGACTGGTCTCAACACGTCTGTCTCTCTAACAGCTAACCGTCTATATGACAAGCCTTCAGAGCATCGCTGCTCTTGCTGCACAGACACTCGGCCTGTTGAGATGGGACTCTGGAGCGAAGCGGCGGCCTTTCATCTGCTGCTTCCTCTCCGTGTCCCATTGGCTGTCGCTCCCAGCTGTTTAGTGTCAGAGTGACTGAATCACTTCTTCTAACAAGCGGAGAGTTTGTCAGGCAGCAAACAGAGGAACGGACTGGACATACAGTATCTCTGTATATACCGACAGTGATCACACTTCTTATAATCCCCCAAGTGTCATTCCCATTGAAGTGAATATTAATGAACACATCTGTGCTCAGTACCATACACATGACTGCCAAAGCTCATGTGGGTCATAAGCTTTTGGAAATTGAAAGAAATACTTTGTAAATCTCTCTATCTCATTAGTTGTGGCACAGCTACAGTATAATAGCATTACTCCCCTTAGAAGTTACAAAGCGGGGCCCCTCAGCTGTATTGTTCTCACGCTGTCTTCAGCTGTCAGCTTTCATTCGTAGATAAGCCAGAGTCATAGTGGAGCTGTCTGTATCAGTTAGTCTGAACGAGTCCCACAGCAGAGCAGCCTGAGGGGCTGAGAGGACATGATGGGAGTTTGTTGAGGATGATTTAGCTCCAAACTTTCTAAGGAGGTCAAAGGTGATTCAGGAGGTCAATGACCCTTCCAAGCGGAGACCCCAACAATCCTCACTGTGCTGGGGAGAGATGCCGACTACATAGAGCAGCACTCAGGCGGAGAGTTTGTGATCACATTCAAGCAGCGTCTTCATAAACTGACATGATGATCAATAGAAAGGACATTCACTTGAAGACGTGAATATTGAATTAATTGTGGTGAAATTGGGTCCTCAGATGAGAGGTTTGTCTTATTATGAACAGATGATGTCAGCAGGAAAGGAACAGATTGCCTACAAATGGCTTCATGTCACAAGAAGCATTTGGCATTTAGCTGCACACAATATGGTTCTTTACACTGTCAGAGTGACAAAATGGGGAGCTCGGGCAGCAGCAATATGTCGGCCGCATCACACCAACCTGCTCCAACACACAATCTAATCCACTCCAGTGCTTCCTCCAGCAGATAGATGGAAGCTCCTCAAACTGAGAAGTGACAGCAAAGAGGGAGCTGGTAAAGCTGCTGAACTGTGACGGACAAACTCAACTGACCCTCATATCTCTCAACACAATCGTTCCATCTGTGGGAAGACACAAATCAACTCATGCTAACTTGTGTCAAATTGAATGATCTTTCTTTGACATCTGCCTCCCAGCCTGCAGCAGGAGTCACACTGCATTTGTCACAACTGGTGACACTTCACTTGTCCACAGAAACCAGAGAAATGAATGTGATGTTGCTCACTTATGATATTGATTTGCTTTCTCTGTAGCTCAAAAATACTTGTGTTGAGAGGGTCTTGTAACCTGAAGTGCACCCAAGCAGCTGCATTAAGCAGAGGAACTATTATATAAAATTATGCAGTATGAGAAGTCTTTCTTTGAGAAAATGGACTTGAGATATGTGAGCTTGTGCACAGATAAATCTCTGTCAAGTGGAGTTACAGAGGCCTTCTTCTCTTTGTTGTCAGGATGCATTTCTGTCATGTGTTTCTAAATGCACATTTCCCTCTCTCTTTCTTCCCAATTTATAATCCTGACAATGTTAACATGTAAAATATCAATAGAGATCTGCAGCATATAGAAATGCATGAAGGCAAAGGAAGCATCCCGACACCCAAAGTCGCTCTGTACAGAAAAGATTCACATGCATGCATTTCAAACGGATACAAGATAGAAGCTGACATTACTATACTAGCTGGGACAGGCTCGCGGGCAATTTGTTTCAAATGAATATTCATGAAGATCCATTGGTATTTATTGAGATTGTTGCCTGTGTGGTTGAAGTGGTGACACCTGGAGGTAGAGATTCTTCTAATCTCTCTGCCACACTTCATTACTCCTCTAATTAGCATTTAATCTGAAGGCTAACAGGAGCTCAAACCACATTAAGCATTCAGTGTGGCTCATTTAAAGTTATATATGAAAAAGGTACATGACATTAAAGGCATCACATGTCAAATGCTAACCTCCACTCTCAAATACATTGTGAATGCATAATAGCTCCAGACAGCAGGTGATTCTGGAGTTGCTTTTCATGCATCTCTGTCTGTGTGATTTGGGATAAAGAATAACTATAGAAAATATCTATCTATCTATACTCATGCAGGACAGTGTGTCCTCATATTAGCCTCCCAGATATATACATGTACTTCTATCAGAGAAGAAGAAAGCTAGTCTCTGCACACATGGAGTTCTGTGTTGGAGTGTGTTTAATGTTTCAAACAGTGTGGGGCTGTAGAAAGACGATCATACAGTTCCACCAAAGAGCCTGACATAAAGACCAGGGGAAGATGTAATGTTGGACCGTTTCATGGACTAATTGCTCCATCAATCATACCGCACAGAGCAGCAGAGAGACCAACTGTGAAGACGCTGGAGTTTATTTCAAGCAGACAAAGTCAGTTTGGCTCAAACACCACAGGAGGTCTCAGGATGTAGACGACTGTGGGGAGTTTTGAATTGTTGACTCCAGAGATCTAAACTGCATGGAGGGTAAACGAATGAGAAGATTCACGCAGAGGTAAACACACAAAAGAGCACGAACACACTAAATGTGACAAGAACACAATGGAGAGGTGGAATCTCACAGATTGAGTTTACAGACACTGTAATATTTTCCTCTTGTATGTAATAATATGAACCATCCTCATCCAGTAAACCACAACAAGCATGTTTGTATGTCAGTGCAGGAAGACAGGGAGAGAGATGCCTTTAACTGAACCCAAACCAGTGACACTCTGGTTCATGGTCTACATCTTAACCCAGAAGCTGTGGAGGCGTCCCTTTCAGAGCTATTTCTGCCAGTTGTTGTTCTCAGCTCTACAGGTCCAGTGCTCTCTGAGAGAGGGAGAGAGACTTAATATCCCAGAGCTGAGCTACATGCACAGGAGTGCTATTCTATCTCCCTTCTTCTTGTGTGCATCTCTCTCTTGTTCACTCTTTCCCTCTCTGCATCTGTCGTTCTCTCTCTCCAGTGATGGATAAATGCATCCCGCCTTCATTAGATTCAGTCTTGCTGCAGTCCCATCTCATTTGTCACATCCATTATGCTGCATTCTGAATGTCTTTAAGTCAATCTTGGTTAAAGGTGAAAGAAAGAGGTCACTCTGTCCCTCTAATAGTTGGAGGAGGAAGAGTGGCTGTGAGGGAGATACAGTGTTTGAGCCAAAGACAAAAAAAATGCAGAAAACAAAACGTTTTTTTACTGCAAAAAAAATAAATAAAAGATGGGATAAAATATAGTGACTGGCTGAAACAATTACACAAAGAAATATATCCGTTTGAATTAGAAAGAAAACGTAATGTGCAAATTGCTGCTTGACCACAATTAATGGGTAGTATTTAGCTAAAGCACGGCTAACGAGGTTAAGCACAGAAATGGCTGTGTTCACGTAGATCTCCAAGAATCAGACAAATTGTTCAGGAGAATAAGTTACCGACTCAACACCCATTTACACCCTTACCCAAGTGAATAGTTCATTCATAGGTTGGTGGATCAGAGTCAGTTAGAACTTAAGAAGCCTCTCTGATGAGAGGAGGGACATCTTCAAAAACCTAAAGCAAGTCCAAGTTGCATACGACAAAGCTTTCAAGAAACATCTAGCATTTTCTCTGGGGGAGATATTAATCCATATGTGAATTACATCATTTGGATGGACAGATGGATGGATTTGTAGTCTTTTGTAGCAGAAGCTCCCAGTATGCATCTATTATGTATTTAGTGGAATTCGGAGTTACTGGAACAACATGTGCTAACTGCTTCAACAGACTACATACTGCGTTGTGCTGCAGATAGTGAGGTTAGTTTCTATCCTCCATGGAGTGACGTCTGTACGGAACACTCACACAGTCTAACATGTAAACACATTAGCAGCCTCTCAGTACATTAAGGACCAGACTGCATGTGTGTCCATGTGAACATCCATCTCTACAGTCAACGCAAACAGCCGCACTGAGCCTGTTTCACTGCTGAGTGTCAGAGCTGTGGAGCAGCAACAGGCAGGGAGCTGCAGACTAGAGACTGCAGACAGGAATACAACACAGCAAAGCAGGAAACCAAACCAAGATGGAAGTCATCTCAGACTAAAGACACAGCAGTTCTGCTTTTCAACACTGATCCACAGCAAGAGGAGACATGATATCAACCTGTTCATCACTGTTTCTATTCAATTATACAGCTTCTTTCTCATCGGACTACATTAGGGAGATGACATAATGGCTGCTGGTGGAAAAAGAGAGAACGACTCCACTAGAATGTCTGCTCTGAAATAGGAACGACGGAAGAGAGACGACATAACAGAGACAGTGAGGGAGAGATTCTGATTGAACTCAAAGCATCTGCGGCAGGACACCAAAGTCATGCCACATCAGCTGATGATCAGCTGATGATCATCAGAGATGCAATAGAGTTGTGAGTACAGTGGTCCCTGAACATTGCAGGTACAGTTTAGAGAAAAATGGGCCAAAGTGACTGAGAGAAACTGTAATTCTGTTGCCTCAGTGGGGAAATCCAGTCGGAGGTGAGGAACTTCACCGGAGAGACGGCAGAGGATAATAAATAAAACACCAGACTAATAGATTCACTGCTCCTCAAGGCAACCAGAGATATTCTCTGAGGAATTAATACATTTTCACTTGGAGTTCTAGCCACATGAAATATGATCTCACTGCCAAGACCAACACATATTCAAGAAACCCCTTTGAGAAAAAAAGAGCCGGTTATTTTATTTCCACAAAAGTATGATGATATCAGTCAGAAAGAAACATCTTCAAATCCATTAAAAAAAAAGGAAAAAAGGCTTGATGTTTACATTGACAAGGAACCGTGTTGTTTCTCTCTGTAATATTAAACTGAGTTATTACACTAATTTACTGGGATTTAACATAATTAATTAAACGGCAACATAGTTCAAGCTCTGTTTACTTTATCCATGCCGGGATGAAACAACGGGGAAGTGGCAACATGATTAAACAGAAAAGGCTGATTATGCACGTTATTTAACCTCAAACCTTCAATCAAAGAAAACACACTGTATGCATCCTTGTTCTCACCGAGGCTGAATCATTGACAGCTCAGAACATTTTACTCACGGAAGCACAACATTTTATGTATTTACCTTTTAAGGCTGATGTTAATGGATTTACGAAAAGGACATTCTCTGCTCAACCTTGGGATGTGAGAGCCAAATGACTTAACTGATGATCACTTACTGTGGCTCCTCACCTCCAAAACCCTCCAGAGACTTTGCATGCAGACACTCAGAAATATGAAACAGCCATAAAAGTTTAATATTGCAAATATTCCAGTCCAGCTGGGTAATCTGGACAGAGGGCTGCCTGGCTATGTTGATCCTAGATACCCACATCCGAGGAGGACTCAGAATCTCAAGAAATGTTTAGTTAATCAGTGTCTGAACATTGAGGAAAATGGTGAAAGATGTTTGTCAGCTGATGATGTGTTCTCAAATTGTCTTCATTAAACGTATGAACAAGTCAGATGTCAGATGAACAACTTCTTCATTTGGATTATTGTAATTACCCAAGTATAAACAGTGTTTTGTGTGTGTGTGCTATCCTTTGTCTACGGTGACTAATTGATCTATGACTAATTAGTGCATTTCCCCAGTTTTTCCCTCCACTTATTTCACAATAAGTCACCCATAATGCATTGCTGTAAAGCACAGCTGTGATGAGGAATAATCAGCCAGCCTTGTTAGAGGAAGACAGAGTAGCTGGAACACCTGTGAT
This sequence comes from Chelidonichthys spinosus, assembly GCA_029853015.1. Taxonomy (NCBI): domain Eukaryota; kingdom Metazoa; phylum Chordata; class Actinopteri; order Perciformes; family Triglidae; genus Chelidonichthys; species Chelidonichthys spinosus. The sequence goes on from CM056828.1 coordinate 10,684,414, forward strand.
GGCAACGACGAGATGAAAAGCAAGTGAAACACAGAATCAGAGCAGAACATCGAATCAAAAGAGAAGCAGATGTTGCTCACAGGGACGGATTCACAGAGATGTTCCCTGCAAGTTAGAAATGATGCTTTTACATTATATACAACATTTATATATATATGGACACTGCTTCACACACACACACACACATTGCTGCAACATCACAAAGCCATGTTAAAGCGGAGCAGCAGATTCCTAAACAGCTTTCTGTTTGCATCAGTATGTTCCACAGGCGTCCTTCAGCCCAGGTAGGGTTCCAGTGTTTTGAGACTGACAGAGGTTGAACAATTGATTTGGTCCGTCAGAAATGCCTCATTATCCTCGTTCACGGCCTTCTCTCTGCTGAGTGAATGTGTGGCCAGCTTTACTAGAATAGCAGGGAGCCTCGCTGGTGAGTTCAAAGAGTTAGGGGAAACTACAAGTGAAGGAAACACACTACGTGCAGAGTGTTTACCTCACTAACACAACAAGAGACAGTTTGTAGATTGAGCCATTATATCCTGGATTTTCTGATGTTTTTCTCTCTTCTATTCTCAACTTTAAGCAATAAGGACGTGAAGTTACAAAAACAACAAGAAAACAGCTCACGGCGTCTGATTGACCACCACAAAGACAACGTCTCTCCGTCTGGGATCCAATCATGATTGTGTTCACAGATAAGTGTGTTTGTTTGTGTTGTTAAATGCCGTCTGCTTGATTCATTGCTAGATCCACGACTCCAACAGAACAATGGGAACCTTGACACCAGACGATTAATACAACCAGAAGAAACCACCCTTAATGAGAAGAGGAGAGGCCCGGGAGCTCTAAATAAAAGAAGTGTGATTGCTGCCTTACTGAATTACATGGTGTGTATTTGCTGTAGAAGAAAGACAATAAATAGCTGCAGTGTTACACGGGAGGAGGAGAGAAGATGACGACAGCAACAGGTTAAAGAAACAACTGTCACGGATATGAAGGCTCATTAATTTAAAGCTGCACTTGGGAGATTAAAGTTTTTACGTCTGTACCCTGACAGCCATATTCAAGTCATTAGGAAAAAAACAATCTAATTAAAATCACCATTCATAAGTCAAAGTCTTTTCTTTTTCTACTTGTGGTATTTCTGCCAAACATTACAGCGTTAATTCTGTGGGATGTGGACACCACATCCCACATTAGCAGGCTAATGAGAACTGAAGGAAACAGATAAGACAAAGGATCATGCTTTCTTTTTTCGACATGCTTAAAACTGCACCAAAAACAAACAAAGCATTGGTGTTTGTATGCCACACACGATGAGGCAACAGGAGTTGAGAGCCCGTTGAGAGCCAGGGCCCTTATAATTACCCTCCATCGTAGGGCCGGACCTCTGTGGCAGTGACAGATTGTCCAGCACACTCCACTTAAACCCGGCAGCCCTCTGGGCGGCCCAGTGTGTCCAAACAGCCTGACCTGCACACAAACAGCAGCCTCCACCCGTCTGATTTAGTTATCTCAAGCTCAGAGTGAACCAGTCTTTCTAAAGAAAAGACACAACAGTTTCGCCATGTTGAGCTTAATTATTGCTTTGAATCAAAATAAAAATGTTTATGGGACTTTGCGCCACCGATCAAGAGGTTTTTCACAGGAGATATATGTCTACTTGCCATAGCAGGAATATCACAGGTGTAATTAATAACAATGGCATCTCCTTGTTAAGCATCACCACTATGTTGGCATACACATTGACAGAGCCCTGGTCTAAATCAAACAGGCCATCATTTGTGTTATTAATGACACCTGTGACTTTAATGCTGTAAAATGTGTGTCAGGTAAAGTCAAGCACAGCTTGTGTGATTGGATTGACAAAATAATCTGTATAGCATAATTTCAAATTTGAATTCATTATTTGGAATCTTGATATCATCATTGAAAATCCTCATTAAACAAAAGGCTGATTCACAGGTACTGTATGTATGCATGGATACACATGATGGCATACCTGTAGCTGTTTGGTCTGGTTAATATAGCACCGCTTACATGTTAGGCAGACAGACTAACTCTTTGCACTCAATCACTTCAGTGCCTATAAAGTATTGACGGAATGTGATGCGTTGTGGTGCCACCCTCTCTGAGCAGAGAGGTCGGAGAGACCTTGTACCAACTGTGTGGCAGGCAGGGTTGCAAAGTATTGCGTGTCTAACTCTTATTATGTAGAACCCGTAAAGAGCAGCAGTGTGTGTGAAGTTGGACTGACGAAAGTCAAGCTCTGTAGAGAAACACTGTGTAACCACGTCTGCTATGCAGGACGAGATGAGAGACAAACGCACGACACATCATCTAGAGCAGTGGTCCCCATCCCCCGGGCCGCGGACCGGTACCGGGCCGCACAAGAAATGAATAATTATTTCCGTTTTATGTATTATCTGTGTCTAAATGATCTTTTATTTTGAAATTTTATTTTGAAAAATGACCGGATTCTCTCGGTTACGTCTCGGTCACTTGAGCGCCAAAGTTTAACCCACAAGCTAGCAAAATGAGTATTATTTAATTAAATACACTTGTTCCTCCTACACTGGCTTCTGCTCCACTCCCAGCCTTCTGCTTCCAGCTCAGCAGCCCTCTGCCTGCTCGTTTCACCCCGTTGAGTCCGTGGTGACTTTTAAAGCATTAACACTGGCTCAGCTCAGTGTCCACCCACAGGGGATTCATGTGCTCCCAGCTACATCTCCAGCATGCTGGACAATGAAGACGTAGCTGAAGTACTGAGAACAGAAAACAGTGTCACGTTTGTTGCAATAAGCAGTCTGTTTCACAACATTAGTTTTAGCTGACACAGCACACTCTTTCAGGCTTTTATATTAAAAACTAGTACGTTTCTATTACAGAAAAGACTTCAAATCAACAATTTAAATGCAGGTGGCAGACATGTTCGCAGCTGGAAGAACGCTTATTTGTTCCTGAGCAATATTGTAGGACCATTTTGCTTCCATTTCTTCATTCTCATGGATCATTGAGCAATGGCAATATACAAATATGGCATATTTCCTGGGGCCTTGGTGTTCACAACAGCCTTTTTTGTTCATTCCGTTAATAAAACCTCACACATTTTGCCGTTCTCTTCCTTTCTAACTTCATGGTTCAGATAGTCAGAGGACTTAAAAGCATGTGTGACTCCAGAGATAGATTTCCCTAATATAATACTGCAGACAGACTATTACTTTGTGCTACATTAAACGCAGGTGAAGTGGATACTCACCGTGACCTCACATTCCTACCGTTCTCCTCTAAGTATTTCTCAATAAAGCCCCAAGATATATATATTTTTTTGTTGAAATAGAAAGTATAATTCTTTCATTGTACATGTAAATGTTCATACATGGGCTTTGAGACATCAGTCAGTTTGGAAATGTCTTTAACTCATGAATTAAGGAGAAGTATGTCTATACATGTAAACATTTATCTTGTGGGATGACCCATTGAATGGATTACAAAAACACTCGACAGTCATTTGAACCAGCAGCCAGCAGGCAGACAATCATCTAAATGCTTCTTCACCTCGCTCCGACAGTGCCGCCCAGTTGAGCCTCTGCACAAGAACACATTACTGGAACGCTGCTGGGACTGAAGTGGCTTCAGACGGCGACACAGCAGAACCTGTAGACTTGAAATGAATGTCGTCACATTTGGGAGGTTTTACAACCTGCAACATGAATATTTCAAAGCTCAAATCACAGAGTGTTTAACTGATTTGCTCATCTTAACTGATCAGCACTGGAGAACACAAAAACATACAACAAAAACACACACAGCATCACTGCACACCCCCTGGCCTCCATTCACTATAATATGGAATCGATACAGAGAATTAATGTACTGTGTGAAGAGTCAGAGCACTGAGATATAAAACATAAGAAGAAAAATATCTGGCCTTATTGGTAACTCAGAGGTGTCACAGTGGACCAGACAATACAATATTGACTGATCTGAGATCAATCAATAAAACACTCAACTCCCGTCTAAGTTACCTCCATGGTTTCCATCTTTGTTCCTCCACCTCACTGCCTGGAGAAAACGAGGTCAGTCTGAGTCATTTGTCATTTTATGGTGAATTACACGTTGGATTGGTGGTTTGTCAGGTTAATATGAGAGATCAAGTCAATATAGATCGACGCTGGAACAAAATTATTTATATCGCTATTACTTTGACTCTCACTATTATGAACAGGCATATATACATTATCCTACTGTGTGACCTTTATATTAATATTTCATTGTAGCTTAAATATTAAAAAGCAATGAGGCTGTAAGGAAGTGAATATGATCAGAGAGGAAACCTCATTATGTGTGTGTTGGTGTGTTCACACATGAGTGAATAGTCTTTAGCTTTTAGCAGGACAAGCAGCTGTTGACTCTCTGCATCACTGAGGCAGAACAACATCGACACACTGCTGTTGATCCCATTTAGCCTGAAGGACTGATCTCACAAGACACATTTTCTGTGTTTGTCACAAGTCTCTCTGTCTGTCTCTCTGTCTGTCTGTCTGTCTGTCTGTCTGTCTGTCTGCCTCTCTTCTCTCACTGCTGTTTGCTCTGTAAACCTCCAACAGAGAAAGACACTCATGCTACAGTTGGGAGGATTGTTCTGTGAGGAGCAACCGAGAATAGAGCATCTTCCTCTGAAAAGCATTTTGCTGATGTGCTTGCTGAAATACTATACAGGGCCAACTGAAGGTTTTCCCAGAAAGAGGATTTAGCCTTTAGTCAGGCTGGCCGAATGCCAGCACACTGCAAATATGGGTTTATGATGAGATGTACATAATACACTTTTTACCAGCAGCTACAGTGTTGCTCTTCTCAACCAGTGTAACAACAAGTGTGTGTTTTCTTCGTTCTCTCACCTCTAATATAATAACATAATGGACCTGCTACGACTTCCAGTTAAACTTTTCATATCAGCAGACATCTTGGTCAAAAATCAGATCCACAGATGAAATATCTGATGCCGTCTCCTTTTCTGAAATTGCAGATTAGCATTTAGAGATGTGGCCTAACTGCATATTCTCCCTCCAACAAAGCCATGAAGTAATGTTCTGAGAGTCACAGAGTGAACAGGAATCAACCCCAGAAGGTTTCAACAGGATGATCAACTCTAACTATGTCCAAGGCTACCCTAATCAATTTGAATACCTCATACATCCTGTCATTTGTAGGGCCAATAATTTATATGGATTGCTGCCAAATGCATTGTAGGAAAGTTTAATTTGAACTCATGTGGCATAAATTCCCTTCCTTTCCCATGGAAGTAAGGTTTGTTTGGTAAACTGTAAAACATGGGAGTCCTATGTTTTGGAACACAATTGGTAACAATGAGTAAACTAATGTCAAACTATAATATCTCAGTTAATATCTCAGAAGTGAAGAAGATGTAGAACTAAAAGACTGGATTTGAAGCAGGGAGACACAGTGCCTTTGAAAAATGAGAAGAAAATAAAAAAATAAAAAAATGTAAAGATCTCCTCACTGTTTCAGTATGCCCCTTCGTCTCTGCAGTTTCTGATTTCAGTTCTATCAGGCTGCTCTGCAGTCTCAGCAGCTTGACCTCTGACCTCCTGCTCCCGATGCAGCTGGAGGAGATGTGAAGTCACTGGGAGCTCTGTGTTAAACTCTAGCAGAGAGGTAGAGCTGTGCTCCAAGCATCCTGTTTCAGAGTTATTATTCATCCAGCTATTAATCAGGGTCGAGATGATCAGTGGGAGGTTTGAACAAAAGCTGACAGGATGGAAATGTTCAGGAACCACCTGCATGTGGAAAATGAGACAGGGAACTGTGATCATTATAGAGTAATGGTCGATAAAAATGCTCTTTACGATGATGGAAAAGAAAGTGGTGAAATAACTGAGCCCAGGTTTGAGCAGTCAGTAAGTAGAGCAGGTGGGATCAGAGGGGGATTAAAGGATGGGTGTAGCTTCCTACAGCTCAGTGGAGTGGATCATTGTGACAGAGCAGACTGGAGCTCCAGCAAGCCCCGACTCATACACAGATCAAACATCATTTATGGGAAAACAGATTTTAAACTTAAAAGGGAAAGCCAGCTGAAGAGAATAAGTTTGGAAAATGGAGAAGATAGACAAGAAGAAAAAAAGGGTCTGTGTATCACGATTCAACCGTCAAATATGATAGCTGATAATAATGTAAAAACGTGTCACACTTCTAATATATGCATGAGTAGATCTGTGAACTGAAAATATTATTAGAGACAGCTACACTGATCTGAGGCCTGTTAATAATCCAGTCGGAGATGGAGGGAAACAAATAAGTGCTGCTGGACGGGAAATCTGTTCTGCCTTCTGTGATCCTGACACATTCATAGTTTATTCAGTTTCTTAATGGACACGATTTAGCAGCCAGGGAGCAGCTGGAAGAGAAACTCTGGATGGAAGCACCAGAGAGGAGTGGACCTTCTGTAATGAGGAGCAACAGTTGGTCGTATATATCACCGATACTTGTATGTTGCCCTTCAGACAGAAGCAGGTTGTGAGTGAGACACAGAAGTTAAATGAGGTTCATGTTCACTGTTAATGATGCAACTGAAAATATGGTAAAGGAGAGGATAAAAAGTATGGTGTGGAGATTTTATGAATGTAACAGGATGTCAGCACAGAGAAAGAGAACAAATATATAGTATCCCGAACACAGAAGGCCTTTCAGATGTTGTTCATCTGCTCAGCTCATATTTACCAAAGTGATTTAATTAAGTGCTTTGTTTGAGGGCACAGCAGCAGCTCCACTTAATCAATCACAAACACAAACTGTACAACTTGACTGCAACAAATAGCGCTGTACTGTCAAATAAAGAGCTGCCCTCGATTCTCCTGATACTGTGTTGATGCATTACTGGAAAAAAAAAGCCTCTGCATCCATCCTTTCTGTTCGCCACCACTCCACCACCATCCCCTCACTCTAATACAGGCTAATTGACACTAATAGTCATAACCCAGTATGCAAATGGGAGGTCAGCCTTTTGATTAGAAGAGTTATCAGATTACCCACAATCCCCTGGTTTTATCTGGGGAGCAATTACCTCATCACTGATCCGTGGCCGTCACATACAGAGTATCTGATCAGAATTAAGTATCTGATTTCATTGGCTGATCACGGCGGTGGAAACTGAGATAACACAGCATTTAATCAGGATTTAAAACTTCAGGCAAAACTCTCATTGGCATTACAAGTCTGTGTCTCTTACTGCAGACATGGAAAACAAAGAACTGACAGTCATAATCATTTAAATGTTCATTTGTGACAATTATTTAGCTCAATCTGTGCTTCTGGCTGTCTACACACAGCAAAGCACCAAGGTTTTATACAGGACAGTTATTAGTCGTCTGTCAGGAAAACACTGGTCATTATAGGCAATTAGAGCAGAGAGAGTATGTACATGGGAGAAAGAGCACAACAGTCAAGTAAACACAGTTACTTAAACCATGAAATGATGTTCCCCCACTTACAGTATATTAGCTCAGTGACTGAGACACATACTAAAATCAAACTTCTCCACTGACACTGCCTTATATTACAAAACTCAAATGTAATGCTGTTTCAGCTTTCAACCTGTAATGTTCTATAAGCAGAGTGAGTGTGGGGTGGCCAGAATCATCTTTCTGCAGGAATGTAATTGGGCTTAATGGATGAGTGCATCAGAGTTTTATCCACTAGACTCAGTAATTACAATATTATTAAAACCACTGAAATGAGAATCTCTGCTTTTCCCAAGATAAGACATGCATTCAAATGTTTCTGTTTAATACATAAATTATGCATGTTTAACTACAAAATGTGTCAAATAACAGATCAACTCAGATAAAAGCACCTCCTACAGACTAATCAATGCTCAGTGCACGGATTGGTGGGGCTGTACCAAAGGGTATAAAAAAGTATACTCTATCATGTTAGAATACATCCAAGCAACACATTCATTACACAGAATATGCAAAGGTTATTATACTCAGCTCTTCTTATTTGTCTCATCATATAGTTTGTATAACGTGCCACACGGCTGGAAGTAAACTTGTTCATGTTTGTGATTTTTCAGTGCAAATGTGAATGTGGATGCGCTCACAGCCGGCTAGAGGAACTCTGAGTCGATGGAGCAAGTTTTACCATTTTAGGGGTTTTCAGTGGGATCACAGTTCTTAGTTAGTAAACAGACAGGAACCCTGGGTATGTTGCACTTTGTAGTACAGGCCTCTGGGGTGGCAGCATTGGAGATGAAACAGACCCTGCATGAAAGGTCTAAAAGAACTAACTGCACTGCACTGCACTGTGACTATATTATGTAATGCCTTCATAGGCATCTAATGCAAACCAACATGTTTACATCCTGATCTCATTTTAACCATTATATCCTCAACAATGCGAGTGGTGAAAACAGAGTTGTAATTCATCAGAGCACAGTGGTTAACTTTCCATTTGTGTGGTTTCAAATAGTTAATCAGTGTTGCTGTTTATTGTCTATTCCCACACTGATCCACACAATCCCCTCAGAACAATGTTGGCAGAAATAGATTTGCTGATACTCCACGTGCCATGGACAGCGGCTTTTTCTGACACCGCGGAAAAACAAGTGGTTGTTGTGTTAGTGTTCAAGTTAAACACATCAGGCTGTCGAGAGCAGAAGAGATGGGAAGAAGTTTCAAGGTGCATCACCATGAGAACTAAAGTTAGCATTGAGCAAAAAAAGAAGAAAAAAAAAAAAGAAAATTTAATCGTATTCATCAGAGAGTGTCAGCTCCAGAGGATCCAACTATAACTCTGGCAGATTCTTCCTCCTCTGCATGCTGACATTCTTCACCTTCCCACTCTACCCGTCCTTCCTCCAAACGATATTTTGTTGTTACAATATCACATTATTCAAATGCCTTCATACATATTTATGATGACTTATGATGGAGGCCAGACGAGGTTTTCTGCTTCCACCTTCCTGCTTGTTGTAATTATACAACGGAATGAGATCATTTTGAATGATTTCTCCGAGTTACATCAATCAACCGGATTATCTGACACAACCGACCCTCCAATTTAAATATCACTAATGTTGTGCATGTGGATGCAGAGCGCTGAAAATCACCCGTTAGCAGAATCAAGTGAAAATACCACATTCTTCATGTGTTTTTGTCACTTTTTCAAACAATCTGAAAAGTGTATGTGCATGTGCAAGATGTATACAATGTCCTTTGCAGTTTTCAAAAACAAGACAGTGGAGCCGAGTTTCTTTCATGCAACAATTCCACTCTCTCCCCACACATCCGCAGCCTCGGAGTCACTTTCAACAGCAACCCCTCCTTTGAACACCACATAAATCAAATCACCACAACAGATCCAGGCTTTCATCTCCCCCAGACTCGACTACAGCAAGAGCATTTTGTACGTCACACTCTCTAAATTCCTCCTCTGATGCTAATCTAAATGTACAAAAGCTCAGGAACGTGTACTCTTGGAGCACCAGGCTGTAATTGAGCAAGGAACACGTCTCCCTTTACTGACATCACCAACCTCACTACACATGCATCACCCATCAAAAGGTGTTCAAGCTGTTCACCAACATCTACTGCAAGAAACGTCAATCACAGCCAAATCCTCTCAAAATGTTATTAGTTATGCAATAAATGCCGTGGAAATGGAAATGGATTAGATGTATTTTAGGAAAGTTATAGTTACTTACAAACTGTTAAATATCATCTCCATCCGTATGTTGCCTTCAAAATGACTGACAGAGCAGCTCACCAGAATCAGCACTTAGTGTGAACCGAATGAGAGCAGAACTAAACTTTAACATCATTATTTTATTATCCCAAACCAAAATCTGAGAGGGCAGAATAATGAATGTAATCATGTCCGGGAGAAACAGTTCTTCAGCAACAAATCCTCATTAATCTCCACACAGATTAGCTGGTAAAGCTGTCGCCATGTTAATAAGAGCAGAGGGTGCATGGCTGTGATCTTACTGGATGACTGATTACTTCCTACTGACAGTTTCCGACACCCAAACACATGCAATACACTGTTCTCTCACCGTTTCCCTGAGAGCACCACACTGACGTCTACACACACACTGGTGTATAGAGACCAGTGTATTCTGGTCTGTGCTCCTCAGTAGAAAGATCAGTATTTGAACGGCTAATGGAAGATATGGTATTGTAGCACAGCTGCAACGTCTAGGGAGCAATGTAAGATTTGTATTTTGGTAAATCTGTCCTCTGAGTTCTGACTTAGTGCCTGTCCACACGAAAACGTTTTCAGTGCGTAAACGCAGAAGTCTTGTGGGTTTCGCCCTTCCGTCCATACGAATCCGGCGTTTTCAAGGCATGAAAACGCACTTCTTTTAAACCAGCTCTCAGGGTGGAAAAGAAAAAAACGGCACCCCTCCGTTTCGTGATCGTTTTCGTGTGGACGGCGAAAACGAATACGCTGACGTCATCGCCCCGCTCCTCGACCCTCGAGCCTGACTTCTTCCCCCGCGAAGTCTCGTAACAACAACAATAACGGCGGCCTCCGGGCTCGTAGCAGATATTCTGCTCGTCTGTACGTCGGCGTATCAGGGCCACTGTATGATATGATAATGTATATATGTATGATATTCTGGGGAAAAAGCTACTTTATTACGATGCTAACAAACAACCGCTAGCTAACTTCCCATGAATGTAGGCATTTATTTGTCTAGTTAATCCATCCCAACGCGTGACAACGCCTCGTCAAGGTCCTTCGGGTGACGGCTGTTGGTGCTTATTGTTGGTTTTATTTATACGGGCCAAATTGTCATCTTATGGGTCTTTATTGATCGGGTGGTCGGGCGGAGATTAGCCGCAACTCTCACGTGTTGCCATAGCAACGGCAAACCTCCGGTCACGCTCCGTCTCTTCTTCTGCGTTTTTGTAGCAGAAACAGCGCCGCGTAAGGGCCTGGAATATGTACTACAGCGCGCTGAGTCGTTTTCAGTGGATTCGTCTGGACACAGATTTTCTTGAAACGATGCCAAGGCAAAACGGAGAAAAAAAGTTTGTTTTGCTTCGTCTGGACGGCCCCTTAGGTCACTGGGAGCTGTCTAATCATTTCACTTTCCCTCACAGCAGAGAGGCAGAGTTCTTTCAAAGACCAGGTTGATTTGCATTCAGCACTCAATCACAGACAAGTGGTTCAGTTGGAGGTGTGAACCTGACAATATCAAACTCTTCATCGAACACAACAGGGGGGAACAGCCCAGCTGCTTCCAAATGATTCCTCATTCTCAACATGTAAAAGTCAAGTACCTATTATACAAGTGCCTGACACGCTTGTTAGTCATGGAAGGAAACACTGTTTCCATCCCTGCTATTAAAGCCAGAACCAGTAACACTGTTAATCTTGTCAAGATTGGCTCTGCAGAGAGTCTTAAATGGCGCTAAGTGCTGTGTATTTACCTCCAAGGTGTCAAGTAATGCAGCTTGGTCCGTGCTCTAAAGCTTCAAACCATGAAGCTCTCATATACCGCTTTAGCACGGGTCAGATACGCCTATATGCGATTCACACTAATGACTGACAAGAAAATAAGTCAACGTTTATTTTTGTTTTAGACAGCACTCTCCTAGAAGAAAGTCCAGCCCCCCTCCTGGGATATATTACAGGAATCATCATTTCAGAAGGTTGTATAAGATATTATATTCCAGCCTGCTGCAACATACAGTTTTATCCACTCAGACATATAGAAGGTCTTGCAGCTGACGGCATGCAGGGAGCTGTGAAACCTGGTGAAGTGTGTGCTGGCCTGACCCCCGTCTTTCAGTAACACAAAAGACTCTGCTAAGAAATTATGTATTTTAATTCTTAGCGAGGTTTGCTCATGTAGGAGAATAAAAGGGTCGGATAGGTTACACAGTTCGCTAATGCCTTGGGTCGGCTCTGTCCACACAGAAGGCTGCTTGAATCGGGATTGGAACTCCAGACCCCTCTTGCTGTGAGGCGACAGCTAACCAGTAAACCATCGTGCAGCCATCCTTAAGCAAGTTCAAGTGAAAATATACGTGGTGGTTCAATGCTGATATAAAGTATATGAGGGGATGAGCTTAATGTGGGAGGCTACACAGGCCATAGGAAAGCATGCAGTGCATCTATCGGACAAAATTAAATTAAATTAAATTACATATGTTTTACTGGAAAAGTCAGCGTAGCAAGAGTTTGAACAACAGAGGAATGAAGTCATGGGATTTAGAAACCAAACTCAGACCAGCCGAGCCAATTATTTCATATTAACAATAACGGTTGCTAATTAGAGATTCTATTAGAATGCATTGAATGCATTACCTCACATTTGCCTCCTGACTTACCAATCCTTCATGAGTAAATCCCTGAAACTGTTTTCCCTTTGTGAGGGAGTAATAACATACAGCTGGTCTGCAACTGGAGAGGTCTGCATTATGTATAGAGAGAGAGAGAGGGAGAAAGAGAGAGAGAGACCCAACCCAAGACACACGCACATACTACTGTAAAAGAAAAAGACACATGACTTACATGATGCACAAACTGTTTGTGGACCTTGTCACTCTTGCCTTGCAAAAAAGTGACCTTGTGTGAAAGTGACACACACACACACACACACACACACACACACACACACACACACACACAGTGTTTCCAGCTCTCCGTCACCTGTCAGCACTGCTGTCACTCTGCCGCTCACCCTAGTTTTGGCTTCATCATCATGCGCGCTGTCAGCCAGTGTTCAGATCCAGTCATGTGTGTGTGTGTGCACATCTGCAGCACCACTTCCTTTCTATCTTGACGCAGCAGTAGTTAACGCATGGTAACTGCAGCACATTTGAAAGCAAGTACCTTCGGAGTGGAGAAATGGCAGAAGAGGAGACATCCCAACATCTAACAACACATGTCAGAAAATAATCGAATAATAGATCACTGTCACAACAGTAAGTGTTATTGGAATGAGACGAGAGCACAGAACCAGGCTGATGCATCCAGCAATGAGAGAGATGGATCAGACTGCAGTGGCGCTTCCTGTCCTAAAACACAGACCAGGCTTTTAGACAGTGACATCCTCAACTCCAGCAGATTGTATTACCACAATTAAAAGTGCATGAAGAAAAATCATCAATGCATTTTAGGCATGTCAAAAGGAACATGTCAGGAAACACAAATTAACAGTTTATATCCATCTCACAATAAATATTTAACGTTTCTGACCTGCAAAGGGGTTACCCCTATCAAACACAGAGCCAAAAGGAGGAGAGGGGCTCTGATCAATAACTTCTCATCTCTGACTAATTAAAGAACACTCAATGGACCCCAATCTTACTCTAAAGCCTCTGTCTTATTGAACTGCATTAAGACGAAGAGGTATGAAAGAGAGAAACTGGAGAGAGAGACATGGAGGGAGATATCTTTTTAAACCTCCAGGCTCCATCTTTGTGTCTCCATGGTGTGTGATCGCCTCAGGAAAAGGCAGCCACTGTGTCAGTAATAGAAATGTGAAGCATTTGGCTGAAGCGTGGAGAGCAGGATCACTTCAGATTTGGCTGAATGAACTTCATGTTTTGACACAGATCAGCACATTTGGGGAATTTAAACTGTGGCAAAGTGCCAAACTCTGCCTGCTATCACAGTGTGTATTACAATATAGTGTCGTTAAGGCTTACAGGTAGATGTGAACACCAGCATCAAACAATGAACACAATTTAGTTCCTTTAGAGGTTAAGAAAAGGTAAAGTACATTAACGTGGATCTCTCTTTGACTATATATATATATATATATAATATATATATATATATATATATATATATATATATATATATATATATGTTTTGAGAGCAATACAGTGCTTTGGACTCTGTCACTTATATAGGATTCTGGACCAGTGATGTCACACCTTTTGGCTTTGATCTAGATCAAAGGCTTGTGCCTTTGATCTAGATCGTTTGGCTTCTTTTTTTTCTTTTTTTCATGTTTACAACATAGATGCATAACATCTCCATGACAACCAGAAAGAAAGGAAAACATAACTTGACTTTGGGGACTATTGCACCCTATAATGTATAATTCCTGTAGCACCCTATAATGTAATAATTCCTGAAAATGTAAGAAATTTTGCACTTAAAGCAATTCTTACCTTTCTGGCATTTTTACACGTTTCTTTTGTAATCTTAAAATGCTCCAAATAAACGTATGGTACACTAAAATGTAAAATAAATCCATCAGGTGTTGAAACTCATCAATGTTATATATATATATATATATATATATATATATATATATATATATCACTGATTCTTGAGATAAGGGACAAAACATGTCCCACATCAAAATGTTGCAATTTGTCTTAAAAAACAATAAATTATTTATTTTAAAAAGGCTTTAAAAGTTGGATATGAAAGACTTTTGTATGTGTACACCCTAAGTTTTGTATATATTTATATTATTTCATAGTAATTTGATAAAATACCGGCACTGTACTATGCAAGCCCATGTAAATGAACTCGTCCTTCGTAGAGGTCACAGTATCAAACTGCCGAAAATAAGTGTTTTAAAATGCCCAAAATGTCCCAATATTGATATGAGGTTAATTGTATGGCTTAATACAATACCACAAAACATTTAAAGTGGACATTCCATTATTTTATACATTTACAACAGCCTCTCAAAGTTTGTCCTTAATTCATGTCAACTCCGTAAGATATTTTTGAAATTCTAAATAAATCAAACATATTTTGGTCAGCCTTCACCCTGAGTAACCCCTTTGACTCCTTCCTGCTGATGGATGCATGCAGTCCAACACATGGTCTCGTAAGTTTTACATTTTTAGAAATATTCAGCAAACAAATTGAAATCTCTGTGGTCACAGCTAGTGTGTGTCAACACCGTCTTCAAATTAGGGGTGATTTCTATCAATTATTTTGAAATAAAAGTTGGTATTTAGGTTTAGTTTAGTGGCATCTGACAACTGAGAAAAATCTAAACGGCTACCTTTTACTAGATATGAGTAATTTGAAAAAACATGTAATTTTTTCAACTCCGTCAGACGTCAACTCCGTCAGATATTTCATCTGACGGTGTTGACATGTGAGCTGACGGAGTGGAAAAGTGCTCCCAAATCCTTATTAATTAATGCATAACAACTATATAACATGATAATATAATCTAACTATACATCTTGATTGAATTAAAGGTGACATATGATAACAAAACCCACTTTTTCTGGGATTTGGGGTGTTGTTTGGGGTCTTTGGTGAAATAAGGCTGCACATGCTTCTTTGAGTGAGAAAAGGATTTCTGAAAATACCCCGCCCTATTTTTCAGATGAGCCTGTCAATTCCGGTGCTTACTCTGGTGTAGGAATAAGGCACATTTGAATATTCCCACCCATTCTAGGTCAGTGCCCACGACCCACCTCCCCATCCTCCGCTCATTAGAACATTCATAATGTCTTCTTGGGGATCCACCCAGTATGTCTGCCCAGTATTTGTATGCAGAAACAAAGTCCTTACAGCGATGATGGTGTGTTTTTTTTCTGATAAGACCTACCGTTTTGTCAGAAACAGCCCAAATGTGAGACCAGCGCAGAAGCAGAAAATGGTCTCACATTTCTCAGTCTCAGGCCACAGCTACAGTTAAAGGGATAGTTCACCACCACGCAGGTGGTCTAGTGTTTAGAGCACATGCCATGTACGCATATATGCAGCGGACCCTGGTCCGAATCCTGACCGGAGGTCCTTTTCTGCATGTCACATCTCTCTCTCTCCCATGTTTCCTCTCTGACCACTGCTAAATAAAAGCCAGAAAAAAATCTTAACAAAACAAAAACAAGGGACAGTTCAACATTTTGGCAAATTGGCCCATCCCTATATTCACAGCAGTAGGTTCATTACCTTTATTTGTCAGTGTAAACTATTTTTAGCTGCTCAGAGCTATGCTGAGGAGGCGAATGGGATTTCCTGGTTTCCCTCATCAAACTCATCAAATACACAATCCAACAACTCCAAAATGCTTTTTGGACAAGTTGTGACCTGCACATTCACCACGCTATGTGATAAAAATGTAACGTTACAAGACGGAGCCGTTTTAGAGGTAAATTCATGTTTTTCAGCAAACAGTCTCTGTATTTGCCTCTAAAACAACTCCGTCTCATTTGAAATCTCTGAAGAATCTCATCATAATGTACACACTCTGGCAGTAGATCCCTGTGGTCTGTTCAAAATCTCCCCAGGAACATTTTGACATTTTCATGTGTGCCTTAAAGATCCTGTGACCAGGTACTCCTTGTTTGAAGTTTGATACCCTTTCCCTTGATAGTCTCTCCCTTTGCCATGTTCAGAACATGCTACATATCCTTAATCAGTTTGATTCTCCATTAATTTGTCAACACCGTCAAATGTGTGTCAACACCGTCAGTTGTGTGTCAACACCGTAAGATGGAGGTTTTTCATGTTTATACAAAAATGCGTATTTCTGTTAACCATTTGACTGTGTTCATATATTAAAACACAGACTTATCTACATCCATCAGTGTCTTTTGTGCACAAAACCACTGATTGTATATATAATAATGAAAAAAATACTCAACGAAATGAAGGTAATTTAAATTGGCTCATTTCAAAACAATGGAAAATAATATTAAAAGTGTATATAATGCAATTTATCACTTAAGCTTGTTAAGGCACACCATTTCTACACACTTAAAGATTTCACAGTGTTGGTGAATTGATCAAACACACAAAAAACATATTTTCATGTGTCCGACGGAGTTGACAAATGTCAAGTTACTCACTGAGTAAATGTCAATTTTTATAAAAATTGGTTAAATAAATTGCCTGTTCCTTTTCATGGTAGATAGATGAGACCTGTGTTTATGAAGATATCCAATTCAAATTAATGTGGCATTGATTTTTTGTTTTTCACTTTCCAAAGTACTTTTGTCCCTAATCTCAAGAATCAGTGATATATATATATATATATATATATAAATAAAAAAGACAATAATAATCAATTTGAATCCAATTGCAGAATTTGTTATTATAATGAGTTCCCTGAACATGAGACATTAGAGATTGTAATCTGCTTATTATAGGAACATTTTCCTCACTTATTTTAGTTTAATGTTGATGCAGCAGTGAAGCAGCGGTCCGCTCATCAATTCTCTAGTTTTCAGAGAACGTGTGGCTTCACAGGCTTCATTCCTTCAAGCTTCTCTGCTGCAGGTGGAATAATTACCACTGACTCAGTTCAGTTCAGTTCATAAAGTGATGAGAAGATCATAGAAGACCAGCCTCTGCTCAGTAAGTTAGTCACAGATAAATCCTGCAGACAAAGCTGCAACTCATAATAATGACTGAAATAGTGGGCTCCGGTAAATATGACTTTTTATTCATGCACTTCTGTAGATAAATATGTATCGATTGAGAATACAACAGGAGGCAGCGGAGGGCAAAGAGGTGATGGTCCGACTACGATTGACTAATTACTGTGATATTCAAGCTGTCAGATGTGGTGCTGTAGAGAGACTTTATCCTCTTAGACACTATTTCTAAAGGACATGATGTTTAAACCTAACAATGACAGAGGTGATGTTATCACATACCCATCATTTTATAATGCAAACATCCACCCTGAGAACTACAGTGGACATGTTTCAAATCACCCTTAGGGAATATGTATAATGTTACTGTGAAGTCAACTCCAGGAAATGATCATGAGAAATAACTGAAAAGAACTGTAGACAGAGTTTGTAGGAACACACAAACAAGCAGATACACAAACACAAGTCTATACTGTGGGCGAGCTGGCATTTTCTATTCTAGAGGGCATTTCCCTCTCACTGTGCCAGACATTACTGCAGCACACACACTGAATACAAAACCTCTGCTTGTTGAAACTCTCACAAGGTTACACAGCAAAGGAAAGCAGGAGAGAAGCAAAGAAGGAGCACTGGTTACATTATTTGACATCTTCAGAAAGGGAACACTCCGTGCTCATCAGGACAGATCGAAGCACCACAGTTTTGACCAGTGCTGCTGTATCACATACTGTACAACACCCACTCTCCCAACATAGCACCCATCCGTCTTTTACTGCACCCATCTGTCCCATCTGTCCCATCATTCTTTCTGGAGGAGGTTCAAACAGCCAACAGCTTTTTCTGTGTATTGCATCAAAACAAGCATGAGGACCCCCGTGGAGACAGATGATAACTTTCCATCAAGCTACGATTAATGGATCAATGAAATGTTGAATAAGGAGCTGTTTGTGTTGGCCTCATTTTAAAGATAATAAGTCACATCTAACTGGCTCTGATGTTTGTATTTGTTTCTTCATTCAACCTCAAACTAGCTGCCCTTTGACAGGAAGAGGACAAGCTGACGTTGGCTACCTGCTCTCTATTGCTTCACGGGTTAAAAGCCTGTTAATACTGTGATAACTAATGTTAAATAGCATGATGTGGTCATTTTCCCCAAGAGAATTTCACAGTGAGCAGTATAGTTGTACAATGACTAGGGATGCACGATATTGATTTTTTGAAGCCGATACCGATATCGATAACTTTCTGCTCCTCGGGACCGATACCGATACCGATAACCGATAATATTGTTATTCGTTTTTGAATGTATATTCAGATCAAATTCAGGTCAAAAACACTAATTACTAAGCTTAGGTAGATTTAGCATAGCTTTGCCTTTTACCAAACACCATACCAGATGTATCACAGTGACATGACAATTAATACTATGAACAAAAGAAAGCCAAGAACAGTTTTGACTCTTCAATAAAATGACAATATTTATATATATATATATATATATATATATATATATATATAATAAATGTGAAGAGTAGATAAACAAATATGTGTATTTCAACGGTATATCTGCACTACTACTGTCTATACCATACACACTCTCTGTCTGTGTGTGTGTCCCTCTTTCTCTCCCTCTCTCTCTCTCTCTCTCGCGCTCTCTCTCTCTCTCTCTCTCTCTCCAAGAGAAAGAGAGCGCGAGAGAGAGAGAGAAAGAGAACGGAAAGAGAACGGATAACTACAAGAAGTGTACAAACTTCTTGGTTACAGAAACATGGCGTATTAATTTTATGGGGTTTAATGGAAAAAATAGCTCTGAATGAACAACAGCTGAGCAGAAGCGCTTGTCGACCGCCGCGGAGAAATACGCGTCTGGTCTGAACGGGGGTGCGCGGATCGCTCGCGATTTTCGGCGGCGCGCTGCGCCGCGGCGCTTTCGCATGCAGTGTGAACCTGGCGTGAGAAGGGAGCGCTCGATTTGTGGATTAACTCCCTCCTCCGAAACCTGTGATACCACAGTAACCACATCACATGCTAAACGGGAGGCGCCTAGAAAAAAACTAACGTCCCTCATCCCAATCCACCCGTAGCACTGTTTTAACACACACATCCTATCGTCGGATTATCGGAGGTATTAAAAATTGTATCGGATTTATCGGGATGACGTCATAATTCCTATTATCGGGCCGATAATTATCGGTCCGATAATTATCGTGCATCCCTAACAATGACTAATCCCACAGTGGGCAGGAGCTTTAACACATCAGGACAAACTCATTTCAAATGTGTGAACAATTCACACGAAAGATGGTTTTCCTTAAAATCAAGCATTGCAGCAAATTCCTCAGGGTTTTGTCATTAAATGAGAAACAAGTCATCCTCATTAGAGAGAAAGTTCTCATTATTTTTTTCTCCTACTGAACACTACGTTTAAAGCTCCTGAACTCCAGGTGTCTACATTTATAATTAAGGTCCAGCTCACAGTATTCGTGTCCTCCAGGTAATCTTTGGATGTGTGACTGAAAACATTTCCAAGCTTCTGTCTGAGGAGATACAGTAGGACACAGAGACACTAGTCACTATTAAGGTCAGTCTACTAAAGACGTGGTCAAAATGTCTCAAGTACAAGTAGCCTACTTTTGGGTACTTGCTGACACTGAAAACCGATATGAGTACTTAATAATGCCTTAAGAGAGAGAGAGAGAGAGAGAGAGAGAGAGAGAGAGAGAGCATGACGGTGCATACAGAGACACACTAAATCGTTTTTTGTAATACCAGTTATGAAATGCAATGATATGCCTCCAATTAATCCAGCAGCACCTGAGCTCATGTGATTCTGACTAATTAGACTCAAGTGAAGACAGTAATGTTCTTTCGTGATGCCGAGGACAAAGTAGATGCCTGTTTTTCACAGGCTAAACGGCTTTAGAGAGAAGAAGCCATTACTGTCTTGAATGCCTGGGCTTTCCCTCTACCTGCTGTTCAGGAAACCAGGGAGCAGATGAGCTTCCTCTAAATCTGCTTCTTATAAGTAGAGTAATTAAGTATAGGTGATAGAAGAAAAATAACAGAATGTACAAAAGATAAAGTGAAGCTAAGATGTTGGAAAAAAGAGGAGGCCGAATGACTAAGTGTTTAAAACAGGCTCCTCTTGGACAGAGTGAAGCCTTCAGCCTGTCCATACCGGTTACAGAGATCAGAACATCCTTCACCACAGCTCACATCAGTTTATAGCAGGTATACAAGAAGTTACTGCTGTGTCAGTCTCCAAGACATACAAAAATATCCAAGCACCTCATTCAGTAATCTATTATTTCTTTCAATCAATTCAACACTTAAAAGGAAGAGAAACAGTGAATTAAAACCTCATTTTCTATCCGTCGGTAGATACAACACTTGTCTTCTCCTCACGTTGGATACAAAAGAATAAAACGATCTGAGGAATAGACTTCAGCTATGCTAATTCTATAACGACTTTGACAGTGGAAGAATATTGGTGAGCTTGAATTATCTGAAATCATCATAAGTGACCAATTTTAAGACATTCACTGAGCCCAGTGAACAAAGACAATTACACAGCATTTATTTCACAGTTAGTATTGATCTATTGTGGACCAGTTAAGACAGGATTTGTTGTTATGCAGGCTGAGGAGAAAAGGTTAGTTTAATTACAAGAGAAAATGTTACCATGCTTGAACCAAAATGTATCGAAAGTGTTGAGTACAACAGATTCAAACAGTAACGTTCACATCTAAAATCAGAGATCACTGTTCTTCTATATAAACATCTCTAGAAGGTAGAACATGAGGAGTCATACACTGTGATGGAGTCCTGACCAAATCAAATAATGCTGTGTTCTTGTAAACATGTAATTGAAAAGAATAGTCAACAGATGCACTGAGCTCGACTGTGGATCTCTTATAGATTCCTGCAGTCTGTTCCCTGGCTTTACGATCTCCCCACTCATGGAGGTCTTGTGTCTGGATGCTCTATGAAAATGGCCCCAGAGATGATCTTACTCTTCGTTTTAATAGGTTTAACTTAAAGGTGAGATTATGTGTTCGGCCTGCCAGCCAGTAAGACTTGAGATGGTCAGGGACTACAGTCTGGAGGACTCTGTCCACATTGTATAGTGCTGGTAAAATATTGGTTAATAAAGATGGACTCATCATCGTTCCTAATTAAATAAACCAATAATCATGTTTGATTGTGTTTCAATGAGAGAACAGTTGAAAATGTCATAAAAAAAAATGAAAGAAGAAGAATTAAAATAAGTAAGTGAGGACTAACAGAAGCTAGGTCAGCTAAAAAACTGTTTTAAGTTAAAGCGCAAGTTCAAATATAAAATGCACAGGGAGGCTGATCCAGAGTGTGTGTGTGTGTGTGAATTAAATGCATATCTAATTCATACACCCAGGAGTAGGTTAAGGGGATTTTTTGTATAAATCAGTTACACTCATATACAGATATAGAAAACATGAATAAAAAGTTCAAATCAACTTAAAGTGGATTTCCATACATTTTCACAGAAGCTCTACAATCCCCTGTAATATACGGATCAATGGCGGAGCATGTGAGGTCTGGGGGAGCAGCCAGGGGGGGGCTTTGATACGTAGACGAGCCAGGAGGAGGAAGATGAGAAGCTAAGATCAAACAGTGAGCAGCAGTACTCTCCTCATGCTACCTGAAACAGCAACGTCATCAACACACAAACAGCCACTCCAGTCTCGTATAGATCTCTCCTCATCTTTGTCTTTTTTAGGGATGCACTGATACCAACATCGGGTTTGGGTCCGATACTGTGCGTGCCTAAAGTCTTTGTTGTTGAACCGAATCACGGTCTGTATGGCTGCTTTCCCTGAATGTTCAGGGTCTTGCTGTTGAACAGCAGCTAGACAGACACAATGACGACAGACTGCAGGCTGTTTGACAGCTTCCTCAGACTGAGACACAAGATCACTCAACCTGTTTACGATCTCCGTTCTGTTTCTCCACCGAGAGTCGTCTGTCACAGCAGAACAGTTCAGGGACCGTTCGGTATTCATGGAATGGACCGCCGGAGGAAAATAGGGGGGTTATGTCTTAAAGCAACACTAAAGTTAATGTTTCCAAAATAGTTTCAGTGGTTCATCACCTCAAAACCGGGTGAACGGCACTTCGGCATTCGCTCTGCGGCCCTCTATTGGCTGTAACCGCACTATTCAGCCATGTCAATTGCAGGGTCATTTTAAAACAAATTATATTGCATATAATTATGCATAACCAGAGGTCTGAAAATCCCTCCGGTGGGTCTTAAAATAAATAACGAACAGTCCCTTAGTAGAAGTGATTAACCCAGAATCCTCTTGTCATTATGCATAATTTCCTTCACCTTAATTTTTCATTACAAAACAGCTACACAGTCGTTTCACTGCATGGCTCTCTGTGGAGTTTCAGTTTTCAGACAAATCATTCACTATTCACATTGTGCTCTGAGCTGTCATCTTCGTTTAACAGACACCATAAAGGATCTTGATGAGACTAAATAAGAAGGCGACAGGTATATTTACGTCACCATAAAACCGTACTTGATGCTGTTGAATGCTCATCTCATCATCATCTTGTGCCTCACAAATTGCTTTCCCTATAAACTTGTGCTTTAAGAGATCGAAACACAAAAACGGGCCTCTCATAAACAACAGTGCCCAAATATTGAATATATTATCATCAAGACAGAAATCAATCATCAATTATAAAACTTTCAAAACAAACTGCAGGCTCACAAGGTGGCCTTCGCTTTTAATGGTGAGCTGTACTGAATAAACAAGTGAGGATTTATTATCCTTTCTGGAAGAAACCTGGTGTTCAGAGCCACTTAGATTGTGTTAGCATATCTCTCTTTAAACTGAAACATTGTTTTCAGTTATTGACAAAAGTAAATGTCTCATATAATGATAAACATATATGATAATACATATATACATACATGATAATATCCAAAACAAAAGATTGCACTTGATTTAACTAAGCCATATGATTTCTTTGTCGGGAAAAAACAACTTTGTGTGGCTTGCTATAAAGGACTCAGTCTCAACTGCAGTGATCAGCACGGTAACACACCCTGCTGCACCCCGCAGCTTAATCCAGCCGACAGACAGAAACTCTTCCAGCTGATAGGTGACAGACTGGAGGGAGCTGTTTGACCTGTTGAACTGTGACGAAGAGCTTAACTGACACTCCACTTTGTCCACTCCCTGTAAATCCATCCTATCTTCACAGAACAAATATATTTTCCATGAAGAGACATACACAAGCAACTGTCCAGAATTTCAACGTCTAATCTCTGTTCAAAAGGCTGTGCATGAAGTATAATCCCTTTGCAGTTTACGTTGTGTAAACATGTCAGTTTTGCGATATCGCCTAATTTCATTATCCTACTTGTGCTATTCGGTTAAAGATGCTGCCTTAACGCTGAAGATGTGCATTGCAATTCAGTGCACCAGAGTGTCAGCTTGATCCTTTAGCTCTACTTGTAAAATGAAAATTGTCATCAAAATAATGTTGCTTATTTGCAAACGTTTAATGTAAGGAGAGTGTAACCGGAGAGCATCTTTGGCAAAACTAAAGAGAGATGGCTTACGACCATGGAGGACCAAAGAGTAAAACCAAAGTCAAATCTGTGTCCGTATGCTCACACGTTACGCTCCTAGTGGGTGTTGACCTTTGGCAGGGTTGCCCCTCGTCACTGGTCCGTGAAAATCACGAACAGGATTTCCAGGTACAACGAGGAGGAGGTAGAGAGGGTTAGTCGGCAACCGCAAGATTGCCGGTTCGATCCCAGGCTCCTCCAATTTTAACCCTAACCTCAACTTTTACCCTAACCCTAACCAACAAACGAAAGATCGTATACATTCACTGAAGGATTAATATGAGAACAAAATGCATATTTTTCGCTAGGAATGTCATCAAAACGTACTTCAATGCCGAAACAGCTTTAAAATGCTTCATGATGCTGCATTTTCCATTATGAATGAAAGGAATGGAAGACATTTTTCACTGCAGGGAATTGCGTGATATTCGTAGGATAAATCACAAAAAATTGTACATAACCTTTCGTACGTTTCCATACGAAAATTCATGAGAATATGTTGACTTATAGTAAGTCGCTTTGGAAAAAAGCGTCTGCTAAACGCCCTAAATGTAATGTAAATGCATTGTCATAATTATTTTTGCACTATTTGCAACCTGCTTATCGTTGACAGAACAGTTTCACACGTACATAACAATTATTATACAGCACTCACAAACAGTTAGCTGACCTGATGGGCAGCTAAACATTTTAAACAGTTTGGTTGGAGAGATTAACTGGATAAAGTCCTTCACACAACAAGTCCACAAACCACATGTTTGACTTATTTGATCAATTTAGCTCAGACTGCTGTGGCCAAGCATTTACTTTGAAATCCCCAGGGCTCTGCCGCTTCCCCTTCGATCTCCAACCTACAGTCCATCTCCAATATGTTAAAAACGTATGATTTACGCATTGAAGCTGAGCTGACTCTGTTTCCGGCTCTCATCTTCCTTGCTTTGCATTATGCAATTTGGATAATTGCAAAAGCTGAGGCTTTGGTGTGCTAGATATCATTACGAGTCTCTATTCAATGTGAAATAACACAGGCAAAGTGCAGCATTGGCAATCAATAAACAAGCTCTCATGCCTCAACATGCATTTGAATTAGCACGAGGAGGACAATTCAACTTGGGTTTTCCCATTAACCTTATATTTTCATGATGCAACTTGAACAACTGAATTATATTTCATGCACTGACTTCAAAGGTGTGTAGGAGGGTTGGATTAAGGAAATCAATCACCAATCACACAAGCTGCAGCCAAACAACAGGCTCCGTTAACACCACTCACTTCTCCTCTTTCTGAATGTCTTCTTCCAGCAGACATTGAAGCACATAGTCAGCCCTCTGTGTTGGAAGCTGGCTTAGTGTGGACACTTGGCATTTGTTGATTCATCTTCTTGCTGCTCAAGCAGAAACATTGCAATTCTCCAATGTCCACAATGCTCTCTCTCATGTAATCCCTCTTCTCTGCCTCCTCCTTTTAATCCGTCTCTGTCTTGCCATTTGGCTCTTTGGTTCTGCTTCTGTCCATTGTACATGTTTACATCTCATCTGTTGTAATCTGTCATCCTTGTAACCAACAACAGTGGAGAGCACCTTCTCTGGTTTAGTGTTGACTTATCTCTGTTGTTACAATAGCAGATTCAGAGCCAGCTGTAGGTCTGTCAGAGAGACATCCAAATCAGACTGGGGCCATGTTATCCTGTTTTGCATGTCCATTCTTAAAGATTTGAAGCACATTTATCAGATGAGCCTCTCACTGTCTTCCATGATGTTCTGTGATTTGACTACAGCCCAACTCATCCTTCCATCTTTAAAGCAACGGAGCAGCCGCTGTTGTGTTTTATTGCTTCTTAATCAGCGTGATCCCTGCAGCAGGACTCAAAATAAATCTCTCAGATCTGATGCTGCTTGTCCAAAGACAATCGTTAAAGGGATGTGAGGAGGCTCTGTGCTGAGATTGATATCCGTCTCTCAGACCGGATGGGTTGACATTTAGCAGGGAGTCATATCCTCTCTACCCTATCTCAGAATGCTGTTATCTTTTTTAATTACCTCAGTGTTTGCACTTCATGGCAAATACTTGAGACATTCTCTCACTTTATGGGGAACTTGTGCAATATAATGTTCTAATAACGCTTTCATCTTCATGAGTTACTGATTTGCCCTGCATTTTACCGGTAAAGTCAAAGTAAAATAAACTGCCTGCTCTACATACTTTTTAAAAAGAGTTATCCAAACTCCAGTAAACAGATTCCTTTCGTTGGACGATCACTTATCAAGGTGAGGTTTGATAGGATCAGATCAACTCACGTTAAAATGTAACTATATGTGCTCAGAGACCTAAAAAGGTTTGACTTCACCAACAAAAGTAAACTGGCAGAACACTGAGAACATAAGAGTGGGGTTTTTTGTGTGGAGGCGACATCAAGTCTGCCTTAGTGGAGTGGCTAAAACGCAGGATGCAACTCTTATTATTCTGGGTACAAAGGCTTTCAGGAAGGAGATGGTGCTTTCATCACAGTGCCAGTTTGCCTTAATAGCATTGGCTACTATCCTAGCTTTCATTTTTGGAAGACACGTGTCACTCCATAAAAAAAAAAGTAGATTAGAGTGAAGTTATCCTGCTTTGGATGAGGGCTGCTGCTCTCTACCCACCAGTCAGGGAAGAGCTGCAGCACCTCATCAAACCAGTTTGGCTCTGAGTTTCCAAGAAACTCAGGGAGTTCTGAATGAAATGAGCTATGAAATGAGCTGCAGGACACAGACGATGCTACACTGTCAATGGACTATGACATTACATCTAACTATGTTACCTGCTTTCCAACAATCTACATTTAATTTTCCTTCTTACTCTCCTGGCACATTGAGTGAATTGAGCTAGATAAATAATCTGGACTATATGTTGGTCTACCATTTAGTTACATCGCTGATAAGTCTATAATACTAGTACTTGAAATCAATAAAACAGGCCTAAAGTGTGGGAGGAAGTACAACTTTTTTAATATCAATTTTCAAAATTAATGAAAACATTATTTGTTTTCTTTATTTCCCTGTTGGTACACACAGTCCTAAGTCCCATTGATGGATGACATTATCTTGAGTGTATTACTTATACAACTCACTCAATCCACAAAGCTGCCATTTTGTTTGATGAAATTGTTGATGAAATACATGTCCTCATTCATTCCCTCCACTTAGGCAGACTTCATACAGCTTCTCTGCCAAACAGCAGTGATGAGGAATCAGCAGCCAGCCAGGAAAACGGGCCAAAACACAAGCGGAGTGGCAAATGATGAAACAACCTCTCCATAGAAATGTAAACCTTCCAGCTGTGCTACTGAAAACAACACTGAGATTAACTACATGTAGCAGGTTTCCGTTAATAGCTCAGGCTGTAAAGAATGCAGTTCTTCGTCATCTTAATTGGGGAAAAAAAGAAAAAAATCACAAGCTAACATTGACTCATTAACACATGATCAAGGCTGAGACAGGAACGGATAATAGACATCTTTCCACTGTAGTTAAATCAAATTAGGGAATGTAGTAAATCCACAAGCAATATCCTTCACTATTCTGATTCTATTTGTATTAGCACCAGTTCCCTGGTCAGACAGACAGCGTAACTTTTCAGTATATTAGAGATGGAAACAACGGTGCTATTTGATCTAACTTACATAATGGCTGCACATATTCACAAATAGTGATATTTGGAGATGGACAGTAATAGATTGTGAGAAATCTATCAGGTGGCCCATGTTCCTCCCATTTCCTCACTACATTATAGCTTTTTCATGGACCATTGTTCTAATGTATTAACCAACACTGGAGCTCACAGATCATCAGTGTGGGCTGCCACAAAGACTGACATGCAAGTATCTCATATTTTAACAATACCTTAAAGATGTTTCTCTCTAAGAGCACAATGAACTGTGAAAACTGAAGCCTTTATTTTCGCCATGAATCATGTTTGCAAAACAAGGACAGGAAGAGTCCACAATGGCGGCAATGGTGCTTGATTAGCCCATACCCAGCCACATGTGGCTTAACCATCTCTGGGAGTCCCCCATCCCCTCCACATCACATGTAGGGGGGGTTAAACATGCCCAGGCTTCGCTCGACGAATCAGAGTCCTGCGAGCACTGCTGTGCCATTGCCTCTCTGGTACCACAGCAAAGCCCAGAGAGAAGCCGGCTGTGGCTAGCACGAGCTGCAGAGAGGGGATGGAGGACCCTGATACAAAGCTTCCTCCACCGTTTAGCCAACTCTTTGAGTCACAGGAAGGAGGAGACGATGAGGATGAGCAGCAGCATGAATAAGGAGGAATAAGATACCATCCTTTGATGAGAATAAATGGCAGAAAGCCACAAGGTGATATCTTGAGTCGAGTGCTGAGAGAATTGTGTGTGAGTGAGATCTGGAGGGGCTGGAGGGTTTGAAAATCATGACATAGAATTAATAACACTCTACTCTGCTCTCTACAAAGATGGAAACTATCAGGTTGTACCAGCTACTTCCTAAGACTATAATAGATGATAATAAGGTGCTGAAACTATACAGTTTAAAGTCACAACACCATTATAAGGTATTTTCAGTTCAGTGTATGAACACTGCAGGTTAATTTGCTCGCTTCATTATTCTGCTTTCCCACAGAGCATGTTGATAATTTGAACGTATTCAGGCCTGAGTATTGATCTGATCCCCTGTCAGTATGTTTCAACACAGTACAGGTGTTGTAGGAGATGGCTGAACCAATGAAAGGGTGAGAGGGTATGATTGACTGGCAGAGCGATACCAATGCTGTCACTAGTTTGTTTCAAGTTGCTGCATCCACCGTTCAAGTCCTCCAGCAGCACTGATCTGACTTCAGCTCATTCTGGTTCACAGATATCACTGACATGTCACTAGACAGAGAAGCCCTGTTTCTCAGTCTATACTGATGGAGCAGCTGTTTACACAACAAGATGATGTCATCACTGTCCCAGCATCCTGAATGTCTGACCAGAGTCAGAGTCAGCAGAGGAAAGTAAGAGCTTCATCATCAGTGTGGCATAAACCCCATAACTGATACGGACATCAACATACTGCACAATACAAGGCCAGAGCCTGGAGACAGACTGCAGAATAACACAGACTTGTAATAGCAGGAAACTCACAGGTGTTACAAAATAACATAGGCACCAAATCTGCTCCATGAATTTCCTCCTAAATTAAATCTGGCATTGTTATAGTTATCAATTACAGCTGTGCTTTGTTTGTGTAAAATATCAAAAGGCCTGCTAGCCATTCAAAGAACTACTAAATCACAGACTATGACCGATCTGGACACGAGAAGAAGTTCATGTAAACAAGTTTGAGAGATATTCAGAAACAGGTTCTGTAAATGTTTAGGTTACTGTAGTCTGACAGGACAAAGCCTCACCTGTCAGCTACAACACAAGGCCAACACTCTGATGGTAACGAGGCTTAAGGTTCTGTTCTATGGGGAACGTCACAAAAACATGCTTGTTGATTCTCCGTGCGAGTGTTTGGAGCAACAAAGCAAACACATCTGTAAAGGAAGCCTTTGTCCTAGCATCATCATCTGGAGTAATAAGCAGCCATCTGGAGACACTTTTCTTCTCTTTATGAAAATAAAGAGTGCCAAACCCACAGAGACATGAATGGTGCTGAAGAGAGAAGCGTATCTGTCTCTTTTTCTCCTGAAGGAGGTTTTTCATTGGCAGGGCTTACCTGTAAGACAAGAGAAGAGGAGAGAACATAGGTTCAGTTAACATAGCTGTCATATAAGTCATCTTCAATACGTATCATGTCATAATGTTCAACAGTCAAATGAAATAATCAATGATGTTTAAATCACTCACAACCTGCATCCATGCAGGATGGGGATAGGTTAATTGAAGACTCTAAATTACCCGTAGGTGTAATTGGTTGCCTGTCTCTAAATGTCGGCCCTGTGATGGACTGGCGACCTGTCCAGGGTGTACCCTGCCTTCGCCCCCCCCCCCCCCGACCCTGAAAACAGGATGAGCGGTAGATGATGGAAGACTGAAGACTGCCATCCAGCTCGGTTTACAGAGAAAATCACTCCAAGACTCCAAATATCCGTTTTCCTCTTTGATGCAGAGGACCCATACAGACACAAAAACACCTCAGACTCAGACAGAAACATTAGACTGATAGAGGCATTACCATTCAAATATATCAGAGCCATACATA
Organism: Chelidonichthys spinosus; assembly: GCA_029853015.1. Taxonomy (NCBI): domain Eukaryota; kingdom Metazoa; phylum Chordata; class Actinopteri; order Perciformes; family Triglidae; genus Chelidonichthys; species Chelidonichthys spinosus. Next base: position 10,714,575 of record CM056828.1, read on the forward strand.
ACCTTCCTCTACTGGGTATGCAGGTAATTACAGTCAGACCTGAAACAGCCTGAAGTACTTTAAAAGGATATGTGTAATACGACACAGGAAAGAAAAAGAACGATGATGGAATTGTACAGAACATATCAATTCTGAAATAACGACTGCAATGTTACTCATCAAATTTACATAATCTTTGCGTCCTGGCCTTAGGTATGGAAGCAGTCAACTGTTCAAGAGAAAAGCACACCCATTTGATTTTCAGCAGGTTGAAGATGATGCAATATGGAGTAACAACTCACATCACACTTGAAAAGCAAAATGGAAGATGACAACTTAAACAGAGGCTTGATGGGAAACATGGCATTCAATGTGACCCAAGTGCAGAGACTCCTTTCTGCTTCACTATGAGCCTCTGTAATACTTTGTCGTCGATCCACCCTTTGCAGCTGTAACATCTTGAAGCCTTTCCACAAGGTTTAGGAGAGTTTATGGGATTTTTTGACCATTCTTCCAGAAGCGTATTTGTGAGGTCACACACTGATGTTGGACGGGAAGGCCTGGCTCTCAGTCTCCACTCTAATTCATCCCAAAGGTGTTCTATCAGGTTGAGGTCAGGACTCTGTGCAGGCCAGTCAAGTTCATCCACACCAAACTCTCTCATCCATGTCTTTATGGACCTTGCTTTGTGCACTGGTGCTCAGTCATGTTGGAAAAGGAAGGGGTCATCCCCAAACTGTTCCACAAAGTTGGGAGCATGGAATTGTCCAACATCTCTTGGTATGCTGAAGCATTCAGAGTTCCACTCACTGGAACTAACGCTTTGCATTGCACTTGCTGATGTATGGCATGGATGCAGCTGCTCAGCAATGGAAACCGATTCCATGAATCCTCTCTACGCACTGTCCTTAAACTAATCTGAAGGCCACATGAAGTTTGGAGGTCTGTAGGGATTGACTCAGCAGAAAGTTGGTGACCTCTGTGCACTATGTGCGTCAGCATCCACTGACCCTGCTCCGTCATTTAACTTGGCCTCCTGACACCGACAACATGATGTCAACCTGTGGTGGGGGACCCTTTGGTGGTGCACCGAGAGTGTCTACACTGTGATGGAGAGAAAATAGAAAAATACAGTCCAGCCACATCTGCTTCTATATCCTCCTTGACAGAGATGAAATGCTAGTTTCAAACTCACAGGTCCTGAGAGAATGTGAATACAGCTGAAATAACTGATGTTGACGAATCTTCAGTTTCCTTTAAAGTGACAGGCGGAAAATCCAAATGCTTTATCTTTCAGTGCTTGTTACTGAAACAATAACATACTGAAGCCCCGAGGCTATGGGGACTGTAACTGAACCATGAACAACACACTGTTTAGCATCTGTCACTGTTGTTTCATCTCCTCCCATCTCTCTCTTGTTTTGTTGAAGGGAACCCTAAAGAGACAATGTCCAAGATTCCATGCTGATATCTCTCCATGGCAGCCTGTGTTTTTGTTTGAGTGAACTGGACCTGTTCCATCTATGTAATTTTTTTCTTTTCTTTCAGTATATTTCATATCTCCCTGGTCTTGGTATTTTGAGATAATCAAATTGCTTGCTTACTAAAAGAAAAACTGTAGTTACAGTTTCTAACATGTTAGCGTGGGATGCATTTCGGGAACATCTGTTGGTCTCTGCCTGTGCGTCCCTCTTCACAATTTATACTTGATGAAAACACTAAAGAATAAACAATTTAAAAATACTTTCCATAACATACAGTGCCTATAGGTTTATTGAACACACACACACACACACACACACACACACACACACACACACACAGAAACTGAACATTGTTAACATTATTGGTTGTTGCTGAATAAATCAATTCTGTTTCTAGTAACCAGAACAAAAATGCGAACTGGCTTTTATTTAATGAACGCCACCTTCAAGCTGAACAGATGGAAGACTATGGTAAAAGAAATAAATACACAACACTGAAGTAGTGAGCATGTGGTATAATCTAATGAGCTGTAGATACTTTGAAGACCTGCATCTCACATTGTCCTTATATACGTACACACACACACACACACACACACACACACACACACACACACACACACACACTGTGAGAGCCCTGCTCATGCTCAGCACCTCACAGGGCCTCCCATCAGCCAGCTGAGGCAGAGGGGAGGGGTGGTGAGGGGGCGGTACTACCCCAGGTGTCAGCAATCCACAGGACAATCAGGTGATTGCCAGCCTTCATATACCCTGCAGAAGCAGAGGAGGGGTTGGTTGGACTGGAGCCGTGAACAGAGCAGGAGCACGAGGAGAAATCACTGAGGAGCAAGCAAACAGGTCGGTGGGAAACTTCACCCTCCACTAACCTCTGGTCTCTTTTGTTTCCCTCTCGCTCTGACCAGGAGAGCCAGTACCGAGCCCCCTGAGCGGCCACCAAGCCGAGGAGGATTTCAGTTGTTTGTCGTCCCTCACCCCTTTTTTCAGTTCCCTTCCCCACCCCCCACCTGTTAAGAATAAAAGACCCCAAGTGGGCTTCACCGCAACGCTGTGTCCAGTCCCTTCTGTTCCTCTCTGTCTACCCACTGCTCACTCGCGCGGCCACACACACACACACACACACACACACACACACACACACACACACACACACACACACACACACACACACACACACACACACACACACACACACACACACACACACACACACACACACACACACACACACACACACACACACACACACACACACACACACACACACAGCCTGAAGCAGCTGCATTAACTCTTAACCCTTTATAGCAGCAGAGCCCGTCCACAGCTGTGGCACAGCACCCAGCACACGATGCAGAGGCTGTGGTTCTGTTTCTCTTAGTGTTGAGTACGAAGGCACACTCCAACATGCAAGTGCACGAGCAGCGAGCAGCACTCACAAGCTCTCTGACAGGAGAGAGGAAATAGACAGACAGACAGACAGGTTTTTATGTGCTGCTATAAAGCTTCTGTTTAAAGCTCACTTTGACTGCTCTCGTTTATTGTTTGCGTGCTTCTTTGGTGCTGTCTTCAGTGTAGTTTAACCTCGACATGATGCTGTCAGCTTCGTCTGGGCTCTGAATACACGACTTGTTAGATGAGATATTTGGAAACTCTAACTGCAGCCCACAAAGTGATCTGAGCCTCGCTGATCATGTCAAACTCGACTGATGTTTGTGGAAATAAGAACAGTTTAAGAAGCAAATCAATTGTTAACAATCTTTGTTTGGGAAAATCAATACATCATCGCACATTATAATGAAAACATAATTATTATTATCCAATTACTTTTGAAGATACAAAATAACCCTCCATCTTCAAAATGGAAAGATTTCAAATCACATCTCACTGTTTGGATTGTGTATAGTCAGGAAATGATCAATGTACAAAATGGGAAAAAAGTGGTGTTTGTAGATATGACCAAGAATAGAGGCTGGATAAGAAAGCTTAGTCACAAGGATCCGCAGCATTCACCTCCAAAAGGAGCCATTATCCTGTCAGAGTGACACAATGGTTATAACAGCCCAATGCAGACCGAGAGAAGCAGGAAACAAAACTCCAGCTGCCTCCTGTCGCTACATCAGTGATCTCCAGGAGCAACACAACAAGGCCACACTGTCAAAGCTGCTGAAACAACTAAAATCAAGAGATGTGATCATTTCATGGACAGCTACACTAGATATCCCTCGTTACATCAATTGCATACATTATAGTCCATGTTTCATTAGGACGCTACAGTCCTAAAGACAGAACTGCTTCAATGAAAAGAATCAGGACAGCTGGATGAATTTTTTACATTACTAATAAATGTCACAACAATTATCCTCACGGGAGGGTAAGTGTGACTGTAAAAGGTGCCGTTTACTATTTAAGAGCAGCAGAGAATCCTTTAATAATGCATAAAGTATTTTATTGTAACATATTAAAAGCCTCGTTAAAGCTTCACCACAGAATTAAATATGAGGGGAGCATTTGGTAGGAAACAGTTGATGCAGCCGTTTCATTAATTTCTCATTCAGTACATCATGATACTACATTTACAGCAGTTAAACGCTTCAAATATATGTATGAGTGTATGTGTACTCTTAACTATGGATGTACACATGATCAATAACGCACACACACATTTAGACTGCCTGGTCTTTCAGTTTTCAGTTTCATTATTCAGCTCACAAATCACATAATTACTCTACATACTCAGGACTTGTAGGTCATTATATTGTTTTTTTTTTGGCATTTATCCAGGGCTGCTTTCTAATCCATTGTTCATCCTGAGGATCTAGTTGTGACAGACAACAGTAAACATGTTTTTTTCTGAAGCAGATCATGCTTACTTTGAGTCATGAGACAGCTGGAAGTGAGAAAGCTGGGTGCTTCTCACGCAGCAGCCAATGGGAAAGGGGCTGAAATTTCTATGTCTTGGTTGTTGTGTTATTGAGTGCAGTGGTGTTTGGTTAATCTCCTTCTGTTAGAGTACCTTACCCCTGTTCAGGGGCGGATCTAGAAACATATTTATGGGGTGGCGAGAGGGGGACAGGAATTTTTGAGGGGTGGCAACATATGGCAGATGTGAATTTACTCACAGTTATCACAGTTTGATGAGAAATAGTATCTACACACTACATAAGGGCACAGGCTGCCATTTACATTACATTTATGCTCTCCCTCCTCCATTTCTTGACCGCTGTGGTGTTCTCCCACCTCCTCCTGTCCCTGGTCGCCTTGGCCTTGTATTCTATCTCTGTCACCTTTCTGTTGCCCTTCTCTCTCTCCTTTCACCTCGTATTCTTCTTCTCTCTCTGCTTCCACCTCTTCTCTCTCTCCTTCCACCTCTTCTCTCTTTCCTTGCACTGCGCGCGCACTGCACTTCACGCGGCACTTCAAAGGCGCACTGCGCACTGCTCCTTCCACGCGCTTCTCTCAAAGGCTTGCACTGCGCGCGCACTGCACTTCACGCGGCACTTCAAAGGCGCACTGCGCACTGCACTTCACGCGGCACTTCAAAGGCGCACTGCGCACTGCACTTCACGCGGCACTTCAAAGGCGCACTGCGCACTGCACTTCACGCGGCACTTCAAAGGCGCACTGCGCACTGCACTTCACGCGGCACTTCAAAGGCGCACTGCGCACTGCACTTCACGCGGCACTTCAAAGGCGCACTGCGCACTGCACTTCACGCGGCACTTCAAAGGCGCACTGCGCACTGCACTTCACGCGGCACTTCAAAGGCGCACTGCGCACTGCACTTCACGCGGCACTTCAAAGGCGCACTGCGCACTGCACTTCACGCGGCACTTCAAAGGCGCACTGCGCACTGCACTTCACGCGGCACTTCAAAGGCGCACTGCGCACTGCACTTCACGCGGCACTTCAAAGGCGCACTGCGCACTGCACTTCACGCGGCACTTCAAAGGCGCACTGCGCACTGCACTTCACGCGGCACTTCAAAGGCGCACTGCGCACTGCACTTCACGCGGCACTTCAAAGGCGCACTGCGCACTGCACTTCACGCGGCACTTCAAAGGCGCACTGCGCACTGCACTTCACGCGGCACTTCAAAGGCGCACTGCGCACTGCACTTCACGCGGCACTTCAAAGGCGCACTGCGCACTGCACTTCACGCGGCACTTCAAAGGCGCACTGCGCACTGCACTTCACGCGGCACTTCAAAGGCGCACTGCGCACTGCACTTCACGCGGCACTTCAAAGGCGCACTGCGCACTGCACTTCACGCGGCACTTCAAAGGCGCACTGCGCACTGCACTTCACGCGGCACTTCAAAGGCGCACTGCGCACTGCACTTCACGCGGCACTTCAAAGGCGCACTGCGCACTGCACTTCACGCGGCACTTCAAAGGCGCACTGCGCACTGCACTTCACGCGGCACTTCAAAGGCGCACTGCGCACTGCACTTCACGCGGCACTTCAAAGGCGCACTGCGCACTGCACTTCACGCGGCACTTCAAAGGCGCACTGCGCACTGCACTTCACGCGGCACTTCAAAGGCGCACTGCGCACTGCACTTCACGCGGCACTTCAAAGGCGCACTGCGCACTGCACTTCACGCGGCACTTCAAAGGCGCACTGCGCACTGCTCACAAAAGGACTGCGCACTGCACTTCACGCGGCACTTCAAAGGCGCACTGCGCACTGCACTTCACGCGGCACTTCAAAGGCGCACTGCGCACTGCACTTCACGCGGCACTTCAAAGGCGCACTGCGCACTGCACTTCACGCGGCACTTCAAAGGCGCACTGCGCACTGCACTTCACGCGGCACTTCAAAGGCGCACTGCGCACTGCACTTCACGCGGCACTTCAAAGGCGCACTGCGCACTGCACTTCACGCGGCACTTCAAAGGCGCACTGCGCACTGCACTTCACGCGGCACTTCAAAGGCGCACTGCGCACTGCACTTCACGCGGCACTTCAAAGGCGCACTGCGCACTGCACTTCACGCGGCACTTCAAAGGCGCACTGCGCACTGCACTTCACGCGGCACTTCAAAGGCGCACTGCGCACTGCACTTCACGCGGCACTTCAAAGGCGCACTGCGCACTGCACTTCACGCGGCACTTCAAAGGCGCACTGCGCACTGCACTTCACGCGGCACTTCAAAGGCGCACTGCGCACTGCACTTCACGCGGCACTTCAAAGGCGCACTGCGCACTGCACTTCACGCGGCACTTCAAAGGCGCACTGCGCACTGCACTTCACGCGCGCACTTCAAAGGCGCACTGCGCACTGCACTTCACGCGGCACTTCAAAGGCGCACTGCGCACTGCACTTCACGCGGCACTTCAAAGGCGCACTGCGCACTGCACTTCACGCGGCACTTCAAAGGCGCACTGCGCACTGCACTTCACGCGGCACTTCAAAGGCGCACTGCGCACTGCACTTCACGCGGCACTTCAAAGGCGCACTGCGCACTGCACTTCACGCGGCACTTCAAAGGCGCACTGCGCACTGCACTTCACGCGGCACTTCAAAGGCGCACTGCGCACTGCACTTCACGCGGCACTTCAAAGGCGCACTGCGCACTGCACTTCACGCGGCACTTCAAAGGCGCACTGCGCACTGCACTTCACGCGGCACTTCAAAGGCGCACTGCGCACTGCACTTCACGCGGCACTTCAAAGGCGCACTGCGCACTGCACTTCACGCGGCACTTCAAAGGCGCACTGCGCACTGCACTTCACGCGGCACTTCAAAGGCGCACTGCGCACTGCACTTCACGCGGCACTTCAAAGGCGCACTGCGCACTGCACTTCACGCGGCACTTCAAAGGCGCACTGCGCACTGCACTTCACGCGGCACTTCAAAGGCGCACTGCGCACTGCACTTCACGCGGCACTTCAAAGGCGCACTGCGCACTGCACTTCACGCGGCACTTCAAAGGCGCACTGCGCACTGCACTTCACGCGGCACTTCAAAGGCGCACTGCGCACTGCACTTCACGCGGCACTTCAAAGGCGCACTGCGCACTGCACTTCACGCGGCACTTCAAAGGCGCACTGCGCACTGCACTTCACGCGGCACTTCAAAGGCGCACTGCGCACTGCACTTCACGCGGCACTTCAAAGGCGCACTGCGCACTGCACTTCACGCGGCACTTCAAAGGCGCACTGCGCACTGCACTTCACGCGGCACTTCAAAGGCGCACTGCGCACTGCACTTCACGCGGCACTTCAAAGGCGCACTGCGCACTGCACTTCACGCGGCACTTCAAAGGCGCACTGCGCACTGCACTTCACGCGGCACTTCAAAGGCGCACTGCGCACTGCACTTCACGCGGCACTTCAAAGGCGCACTGCGCACTGCACTTCACGCGGCACTTCAAAGGCGCACTGCGCACTGCACTTCACGCGGCACTTCAAAGGCGCACTGCGCACTGCACTTCACGCGGCACTTCAAAGGCGCACTGCGCACTGCACTTCACGCGGCACTTCAAAGGCGCACTGCGCACTGCACTTCACGCGGCACTTCAAAGGCGCACTGCGCACTGCACTTCACGCGGCACTTCAAAGGCGCACTGCGCACTGCACTTCACGCGGCACTTCAAAGGCGCACTGCGCACTGCACTTCACGCGGCACTTCAAAGGCGCACTGCGCACTGCACTTCACGCGGCACTTCAAAGGCGCACTGCGCACTGCACTTCACGCGGCACTTCAAAGGCGCACTGCGCACTGCACTTCACGCGGCACTTCAAAGGCGCACTGCGCACTGCACTTCACGCGGCACTTCAAAGGCGCACTGCGCACTGCACTTCACGCGGCACTTCAAAGGCGCACTGCGCACTGCACTTCACGCGGCACTTCAAAGGCGCACTGCGCACTGCACTTCACGCGGCACTTCAAAGGCGCACTGCGCACTGCACTTCACGCGGCACTTCAAAGGCGCACTGCGCACTGCACTTCACGCGGCACTTCAAAGGCGCACTGCGCACTGCACTTCACGCGGCACTTCAAAGGCGCACTGCGCACTGCACTTCACGCGGCACTTCAAAGGCGCACTGCGCACTGCACTTCACGCGGCACTTCAAAGGCGCACTGCGCACTGCACTTCACGCGGCACTTCAAAGGCGCACTGCGCACTGCACTTCACGCGGCACTTCAAAGGCGCACTGCGCACTGCACTTCACGCGGCACTTCAAAGGCGCACTGCGCACTGCACTTCACGCGGCACTTCAAAGGCGCACTGCGCACTGCACTTCACGCGGCACTTCAAAGGCGCACTGCGCACTGCACTTCACGCGGCACTTCAAAGGCGCACTGCGCACTGCACTTCACGCGGCACTTCAAAGGCGCACTGCGCACTGCACTTCACGCGGCACTTCAAAGGCGCACTGCGCACTGCACTTCACGCGGCACTTCAAAGGCGCACTGCGCACTGCACTTCACGCGGCACTTCAAAGGCGCACTGCGCACTGCACTTCACGCGGCACTTCAAAGGCGCACTGCGCACTGCACTTCACGCGGCACTTCAAAGGCGCACTGCGCACTGCACTTCACGCGGCACTTCAAAGGCGCACTGCGCACTGCACTTCACGCGGCACTTCAAAGGCGCACTGCGCACTGCACTTCACGCGGCACTTCAAAGGCGCACTGCGCACTGCACTTCACGCGGCACTTCAAAGGCGCACTGCGCACTGCACTTCACGCGGCACTTCAAAGGGCGCACTGCGCACTGCACTTCACGCGGCACTTCAAAGGCGCACTGCGCACTGCACTTCACGCGGCACTTCAAAGGCGCACTGCGCACTGCACTTCACGCGGCACTTCAAAGGCGCACTGCGCACTGCACTTCACGCGGCACTTCAAAGGCGCACTGCGCACTGCACTTCACGCGGCACTTCAAAGGCGCACTGCGCACTGCACTTCACGCGGCACTTCAAAGGCGCACTGCGCACTGCACTTCACGCGGCACTTCAAAGGCGCACTGCGCACTGCACTTCACGCGGCACTTCAAAGGCGCACTGCGCACTGCACTTCACGCGGCACTTCAAAGGCGCACTGCGCACTGCACTTCACGCGGCACTTCAAAGGCGCACTGCGCACTGCACTTCACGCGGCACTTCAAAGGCGCACTGCCACGCACTTCACGCGGCACTTCAAAGGCGCACTGCGCACTGCACTTCACGCGGCACTTCAAAGGCGCACTGCACTCATTCACGCGGCACTTCAAAGGCGCACTGCGCACTGCACTTCACGCGGCACTTCAAAGGCGCACTGCTAAGGCACTGCACTTCACGCGGCACTTCAAAGGGCGCACTGCTCACGCGCACTTCAAGCGCACGGCACTTCATAAGGCGCACTAAGGCGCACTGCACTTCACGCGGCACTTCAAAGGCGCACTGCGCACTGCACTTCAAGCGCGGCACTTCAAAGGCGCACTAAGCGCACTGCACTTCACGCGGCACTTCAAAGGCGCACTGCGCACTGCACTTCAAGCGCGGCACTTCAAAGGCGCACTAAGCGCACTGCACTTCACGCGGCACTTCAAAGGCGCACTGCGCACTGCACTTCACGCGGCACTTCAAAGGCGCACTGCGCACTGCACTTCACGCGGCACTTCAAAGGCGCACTGCGCACTGCACTTCAGCGCGGCACTTCAAAGGCGCACTAAGCGCACTGCACTTCACGCGGCACTTCAAAGGCGCACTGCGCACTGCACTTCACGCGGCACTTCAAAGGCGCACTGCGCACTGCACTTCACGCGGCACTTCAAAGGCGCACTGCGCACGCGCACTTCAAGCGCGGCACTTCAAAGGCGCACTAAGCGCACTGCACTTCACGCGGCACTTCAAAGGCGCACTGCGCACTGCACTTCAAGCGCGGCACTTCAAAGGCGCACTAAGCGCACTGCACTTCACGCGGCACTTCAAAGGCGCACTGCGCACTGCACTTCAAGCGCGGCACTTCAAAGGCGCACTAAGCGCACTGCACTTCACGCGGCACTTCAAAGGCGCACTGCGCACTGCACTTCACGCGGCACTTCAAAGGCGCACTGCGCACTGCACTTCACGCGGCACTTCAAAGGCGCACTGCACTCACTTCACGCGGCACTTCAAAGGCGCACTGCGCACTGCACTTCACGCGGCACTTCAAAGGGCGCACTGCACTTCACGCGGCACTTCAAAGGCGCACTGCACTTCACGCGGCACTTCAAAGGCGCACTGCACTTCACGCGGCACTTCAAAGGCGCACTGCACTTCACGCGGCACTTCAAAGGCGCACTGCACTTCACGCGGCACTTCAAAGGCGCACTGCACTTCAACGCGGCACTTCAAAGGCGCACTGCACTTCACGCGGCACTTCAAAGGCGCACTGCACTTCACGCGGCACTTCAAAGGCGCACTGCACTTCACGCGGCACTTCAAAGGCGCACTGCACTTCACGCGGCACTTCAAAGGCGCACTGCACTTCACGCGGCACTTCAAAGGCGCACTGCACTTCAGCGGCACTTCAAAGGCGCACTGCACTTCACGCGGCACTTCAAAGGCGCACTGCACTTCACGCGGCACTTCAAAGGCGCACTGCACTTCACGCGGCACTTCAAAGGCGCACTGCACTTCACGCGGCACTTCAAAGGCGCACTGCACTTCACGCGGCACTTCAAAGGCGCACTGCACTTCACGCGGCACTTCAAAGGCGCACTGCACTTCACGCGGCACTTCAAAGGCGCACTGCACTTCACTGCGGCACTTCAAAGGCGCACTGCACTTCACGCGGCACTTCAAAGGCGCACTGCACTTCACGCGGCACTTCAAAGGGCGCACTGCACTTCACGCGGCACTTCAAAGGGCGCACTGCACTTCACGCGGCACTTCAAAGGCGCACTGCACTTCACGCGGCACTTCAAAGGCGCACTGCACTTCACGCGGCACTTCAAAGGCGCACTGCACTTCACGCGGCACTTCAAAGGCGCACTGCGCACTGCACTTCACGCGGCACTTCAAAGGCGCACTGCGCACTGCACTTCACGCGGCACTTCAAAGGCGCACTGCACTTCACGCGGCACTTCAAAGGCGCACTGCACTTCACGCGCGCACTTCAAAGGCGCACTGCACTTCACGCGGCACTTCAAAGGCGCACTGCACTTCACGCGGCACTTCAAAGGCGCACTGCACTTCACGCGGCACTTCAAAGGCGCACTGCACTTCACGCGGCACTTCAAAGGCGCACTGCACTTCACGCGGCACTTCAAAGGCGCACTGCACTTCACGCGGCACTTCAAAGGCGCACTGCACTTCACGCGGCACTTCAAAGGCGCACTGCACTTCACGCGGCACTTCAAAGGCGCACTGGCGACTTCACGCGGCACTTCAAAGGCGCACTGCGCACTGCACTTCACGCGGCACTTCAAAGGCGCACTGCGCATGCACTTCACGCGGCACTTCAAAGCGCACTGCGCACTGCACTTCACGCGGCACTTCAAAGGCGCCTGCGCACTGCACTTCACACGGCACTTCAAAGGCGCACTGCGCACTGCACTTCACACGGCACTTCAAAGGCGCACTGCGCACTGCACTTCACCGGCACTTCAAAGGGCGCACTGCACTTCACGCGGCACTTCAAAGGGCGCACTGCACTTCACGCGGCACTTCAAAGGGCGCACTGCACTTCACGCGGCACTTCAAAGGGCGCACTGCACTTCACGCGGCACTTCAAAGGGCGCACTGCACTTCACGCGGCACTTCAAAGGGCGCACTGCACTTCACGCGGCACTTCAAAGGCGCGCACTGCACTTCACCGGCACTTCAAAGGGCGCACTGCACTTCACCGGCACTTCAAAGGGCGCACTGCACTTCACCGGCACTTCAAAGGGCGCACTGCACTTCACCGGCACTTCAAAGGGCGCACTGCACTTCACCGGCACTTCAAAGGGCGCACTGCACTTCACCGGCACTTCAAAGGGCGCACTGCACTTCACCGGCACTTCAAAGGGCGCACTGCACTTCACCGGCACTTCAAAGGGCGCACTGCACTTCACCGGCACTTCAAAGGGCGCACTGCACTTCACCGGCACTTCAAAGGGCGCACTGCACTTCACCGGCACTTCAAAGGGCGCACTGCACTTCACCGGCACTTCAAAGGGCGCACTGCACTTCACCGGCACTTCAAAGGGCGCACTGCACTTCACCGGCACTTCAAAGGGCGCACTGCACTTCACCGGCACTTCAAAGGGCGCACTGCACTTCACCGGCACTTCAAAGGGCGCACTGCACTTCACCGGCACTTCAAAGGGCGCACTGCACTTCACCGGCACTTCAAAGGGCGCACTGCACTTCACCGGCACTTCAAAGGGCGCACTGCACTTCACCGGCACTTCAAAGGCGCACTGCACTTCACCGGCACTTCAAAGGGCGCACTGCACTTCACCGGCACTTCAAAGGCGCACTGCACTTCACCGGCACTTCAAAGGGCGCACTGCACTTCACCGGCACTTCAAAGGCGCACTGCACTTCACCGGCACTTCAAAGGGCGCACTGCACTTCACGGGCACGTTCGGGGAGGGGGGCCCCAAACCAAACTTCTAGGGCCTCAAAGTGGGGCCGTTCACTGACTTCATCCGGCACTTAAAGGTAACGCATCACTTACCGGCAAACTTAGAAGGGCACCACTTCACGGATAAAGGGGCGCACTACTTCCCGGCTTCAAAGCATCAATCATTTTCTTCCCTGCCTTCAAAGGGCGCACTGTTCCGGCACTTCAAAGGGGCCTGACTTAAGGCACTTCAAAGGGCGCACTGCACTTCACCGGCACTTCAAAGGCGCACTGCGCACTGCACTTCACACGGCACTTCAAAGGCGCACTGCGCACTGCACTTCACACGGCACTTCAAAGGCGCACTGCGCACTGCACTTCACACGGCACTTCAAAGGCGCACTGCGCACTGCACTTCACACGGCACTTCAAAGGCGCACTGCGCACTGCACTTCACACGGCACTTCAAAGGCGCACTGCGCACTGCACTTCACACGGCACTTCAAAGGCGCACTGCGCACTGCACTTCACACGGCACTTCAAAGGCGCACTGCGCACTGCACTTCACACGGCACTTCAAAGGCGCACTGCGCACTGCACTTCACACGGCACTTCAAAGGCGCACTGCGCACTGCACTTCACACGGCACTTCAAAGGCGCACTGCGCACTGCACTTCACACGGCACTTCAAAGGCGCACTGCGCACTGCACTTCACACGGCACTTCAAAGGCGCACTGCGCACTGCACTTCACACGGCACTTCAAAGGCGCACTGCGCACTGCACTTCACACGGCACTTCAAAGGCGCACTGCGCACTGCACTTCACACGGCACTTCAAAGGCGCACTGCGCACTGCACTTCACACGGCACTTCAAAGGCGCACTGCGCACTGCACTTCACACGGCACTTCAAAGGCGCACTGCGCACTGCACTTCACACGGCACTTCAAAGGCGCACTGCGCACTGCACTTCACACGGCACTTCAAAGGCGCACTGCGCACTGCACTTCACACGGCACTTCAAAGGCGCACTGCGCACTGCACTTCACTGGTGCACAGGTTACTGGTGGTGGGAGGGGGGCCCCAAACCAAACTCTGCTTAGGGCCCCCAAAAGGCTTGGACTGGCCCTGTTTCTACTGTAGCTGTCATATTCACATGCATCATTTAAAAGACATGATTCAAACATGTCTCATCCAACATTAACACTGTATCAGCAAAACGTTAAGGAAGAGAGACTACCACACATCACAGAGAAGAAGAGAGATGCCAGCAACATATAAACTCCCGTCTGTTCTTCATGTGAACATCAAAATCTATTTTTCTTTCCGTCTTTTCCTTTTAGCTGAAGGCAGCACATGTGTATCCATGTCCACATTACACAGACAGCAGTGGTGACCTTTGAACTCCCTGTATAAAGAGCACACATTTACTAAGGTTTCTGAGAACTCCAGCCCTCTAAACGTGATCTAGAAAGAAACAGCAACCAGTCACAACAACAACACGCAGCTCACACCTGCCCCCTTAAATACGCCGTCCATTCATTAAATCAACCTAAAACAACAGTCATGCGTTTCTGTGTGTGTTACTCTGTGTACTTTGTCACCATGACAAGTAAAGATTCATTTTCCAGTGTTCTTCAAACATGAAATTAATGTTCATAATTTCAGCCAGGAAATAACATAATCTCTTTGATTTGTCTCTCTGATTGAAGGTCATCGACTGCTCCCTGCTTGAAGTGGACTAAAGTGCATTACGGACTAATTCGGCTAATTAGTGTTTGGGTTTCATGTGAAACTGCAGAAGAAGACAATGCATTGCACTTAAACATACGTATCAAACAATGAATAGAGTGGATCTACAGCATATTGATATCCACTCATGGGATTATGGCAGCACACTACACAGCAGGCTCTCCACTCCATTCCTCTGCTGTTGGCCTCTGTCCTGAATAAAGAGCGTGTCTGTCTATTCCCAGAGTAGCATTTACATCAGACCTCCTGCTGATTGGACTTATACAGTTTGATTGTCTCCAAGTCTCCTGCCTTGTTGCCGAGGTCACATAGTTGAATTCATCTTTTCACTTCAGTGTGGATACTTTAGATGGGTGGATAGAGGAATGGATCGAAAGACGGATCAAAAGGAGAGAAGGATAGAAATAAAGAGTAAAAACTGAAAAACTTGGCTTGGTTGTGAGGCTCTTATTCTATAGAAAGAAAAATCAAATCTCATTATAAGAGAATCTACACAGCTGTAATGGTTTTTATTCTACTCTACTCTATGGGTAATACACTCCAGCAATCACAAGCATGCACTCATACATCTGAAACATGCAGACCATAACCTTACGTGTCCCAGTGTTGTTGAAGTGACATGGAACATACTCTACTGTGTCTGTGGAAAAATCTGGATGGAAGCTGTGTGAGTGTGAAAATCAAAGTAATCCTTTGAAAAGGCTGCTCTCAATGCCACAGAGTACAACATCCCTGGGCAACATGAAAGGCTCCTGGTTCTTTGAGGCAGAAAACACACACACACCACACACACACGGCTACATGGGTCTCAGCATAACTCCTGAGGCTGCATTCAATTCAAGCTGCCAACTTCTCCTGAGAAGATCTGACATGTTACTTTTGTTATTAATTAAATGCACCTGAGCTCCACGGCTTCCCGACACGCGGCATGTCTGCTTCAGCTGTTCTCCAGAGGATTCTCCTGTTGAGACTCTGCACAGTTACTGATCAGTGTCCTCCTCCTGACCATGACAACCATATTTATGACACATACCCGCCTCAACATAGAACAAAACATAGAACATTAACATAGAACTGCTTTGTCATTAAATGCAATCTAGTGTATCATTATGCACTGTCAGGTAATCAGGATGAATGTGGGTTGACCTCAGACCCTGCTCTACATGAAGGGAAGTAACTGACACACACCAACTCCACACGATTTGGACACACCACCCAGAAATCTCCTGAACATTCAGAAACAAGGAATCCTGAAGCTGGACGGATCTCTGCAGACACACAGTTCTAGTTATCAATCAGCATGATTGAGTGGGATGGCTTCAGCAAATATTTTCATATTTTCAATCCATATCTGTATTTGATGAGCATTAGAATTTTATCAGATTGTCTGTCATTAAATATGAAATAATATTGAAAGCCTTCGTGGTTTTGGTAATTAAATCTGGAGAAATGTCCCAGAACTTGTTGAGATTGTGAATTCCAAGTGGAGTATGATCATTACGCAGGTAACAGCTGTTCATTATGAATAAAATCACAGATACAAATCCATAAACCAAGGACAGATGCAGCCTATGAATTGCTTTAACATTGGGGCTGTGGACACAACCGACAATGATCATTTCAAAGATTTTAACAACAGTGTAATAACAACATTTTGCTTAAGTCTTTAGCACTGACAAATGAATACATTTCAAACTGAGATAGGAAACAATATCATTCTGAGTATAGGGTGATGAAACAAGCATTTCTTATTCTCTGTGTGTCTCAAAGTGAAGATCCAGCTGGCCTACAGGTTTATTGAACGGAACACATTTGTTGAGTCAATGTGTTACTGAAGCAGAACAACACGTTAGCTTCGATGCATCATTTCCCTTTAAAAAGGTGCCGATTTCATCTTCAACTTCTCGCTCTGGCAAACACACTGACTTTATCGTCCATGTGCCGCCATGCACAACAGAGGAGAGAAGCCAAGCTTCCACTGAGAATAATCTCCACTGAAAACAAATGACTTCCTTCATTACAGAAGAATGCTACAGGATCGTTCTCTTTGTGTGCCTCCCTCTCAGTCATCGTCTCTTTCAGATTTTCTCTGAGGGTTTATTATCATGCATGCCATTCATTTTATCTCCATCCTCTTCCTTCATACTGGCTGGTGTAGTTGCTAATCTGCCTTGTAACCTCGCAGATTTCCCAGTAGGAAATCATTGTGCAGCATACCGGGACCCTGATCACAGTCACAGCAGCAGATCTGGTCCTGCTGACAGCAACCAGAGCTAGGAGCCACTAATGATGACTATTTACAGTAAGAACGAGTCAACTGATGAGGAAAGAGAGCAGTTCTTCACACAGAAACAATCAGACATCCAGCAGCTCAGCATGATGCTGATTAGTGATAAAAAGCTGCTGGACTTCATGTTACTGACACGCAGGAAGACAGAGAAGCCTTGTTAATTGTCCAAAGAGACTCATTAAAATGTGAGTTACCTTTGTGGTCTGCTTGATTTTTCAAGCGAACGTGAGAGGGAAAAACTGAAATAAATAACACCTTCAGAGACATTCTGCACAAAGAGACATGCATATAATATATCAAACAGGTTCACTAACCTGGAGGAGTGTTAGAAACAACAAAGAGAACGGGAACCTAGTCGGCAGATCAGTGAACACATTGTACAAAGCCACGCTGCTAGCCTGACATTAAATGACAGAAAAGGTCCCTTTGACATAGACACTCGCTGTGAACAAACTTTTTTTTCCCAATGCAACCCGTCTGTCTGAAAAAAAAATAATACACACAAAATACTGGACTTGCATGACCCAAGTCACAAGCGGTCCGGGCCTTTCATAATGCAGAAGCAGTAAGACCTCTAGACAAGGAAACAGGAAGGGAATACCTCAAACCACCAGTAAAACTATCACAATTAATACCTCATTCACTCAAAATCCTGACAACTTTAAATGGAGATGTTACATCTATGATGTGATTGCTGTTTGGGGGCAATAGTTTAACAAACACTGCACCAGAGCCGAGTCTTCAGGGGCTTCTTTAATATGTGTCTGAGTTTAAGAACATAACAGCTTCCCTCCTACAAGCAGAACTGCTCTGGGTTTTAGTCAAAACCATATTTGGTCTCTGGAGGATAGTGTCTAAATGCTGTGCAGTCGCATTACTTATTGTAATTATTCCAATTAGCCAGTGTTTGTGCTTTTCCCATGATAACACTTTCTTTCTCTTTATTACTGAAATTATGCATGTTTTTAATCTACAAAAAGTGCAAGGCTTGCAAAACAACAGGAACAATTTGCAGCAGGAAACCCTCAAGAAATCTGCAGCAACATACAACCAAGAATAAATTAATCCACAAAGTTTAATAAACCAAAACCTTGAGCGAAAAAAATTAAAATTCTCCTCAGCAGGTTTTATTGGTTAATGTCGCTGTGGAACAATCAGTGTTAATTCAGACCTGGACGGACGGATGGACGGATGGACGGATGTCTTTTAAAAATCAGTTACTTTTAAATGATGCATTAAGCTCAGACTTCTGTTAATAGATGTGAATCTAATGTATTTTCATTGTCTTGATATGCTCAGTCTGATGAACACCATGACAAATACAGCCAGTAAAGACCATTTTCAATATAAAATGTGACTCTCCTTCAACTAGAAATCCTGTCCTCTCATTCACCCTCCTCTAAGTTTATCTCTCCATCTCTTTGTGTCTCGAGACATGTATTGAAATCCATCTCCAACTCTGTCTAGTTTTCTTTCATTTCTTGTTGTTTCCTGCTTTGGTTGATGAGGGAAGAAGAATCAGCACTTTTCAAAGGTTTCTGTTATCAACTGTGAGATGACGGGATGAGGATCTAAGAGGAGAAATGTTGCTGTTGTACCTGGTGCTCTACTGCAGGATATAATGATATCAGGATTAAAAAAAACCCAACAAAAAACGCATGACAACAGACATCAGATCTTGCTTTCAGCACAGTATAACAGTATGATGTAGACCTGAGATGAGAAAAGATTTAAAGCGCTGAAGAAGACTGGACTCTCACAGTGATATCCATGGCTTTACTCACAGCTCATGTTGCTGTTTGCTTCCTCTCTACTGCTGGAGGCTGCTCGTGGTTCTCCTCCACCTCAACACACCACCATGAGGTCTGCAGCTCCATGCGTCTCCAGCTGGAGCACAGAGACTGAGATATTGTGATTGTGGTTTATTGATAGAAAAACTAACTTTGATGAAATCAATCCAGATGAACAAACAAACTGGAAATAAAGGTTCCCAAGTGGGAGTGTGATCGTGGAGGCAGAAGAGCAGCCAGAAGGAAAACAGTGTTCAGACTTAACATGTCATGCTACAGTTCCTGCTCAGCATGGAGCTTTGACATGCCTCTCTGTCAGATCTCAGAAAAACAGAAACAGAGACTAAAAACACACCGATAAAGCAGAGACATGTTACTGTCCATGGAGTTTGTTCTATAGCCCCGTCTTCACCTTTAATGTTACAATATATACTAAATGTTAACAGTCGTGGTGACCTACAGACAAAAAAAAAAAAATACAAAACTAAAACTAACATGTAAAGAACTACAGATTTCAACAGATTTCTAAATCTCCAGACACCAATCGGAGGTAATGCCAGTGAGAAGGTCCGTATTTATCCAAAAGCTGTATGCTCTGCAAGTAATCCTTCCAGGCCGGATGCCAGAGGGCGATCAGAGCATGCAGCAGAATGAATTATCACAGCACAGTAAAGGGTTATCAGGTAAACCACTGCAAAGTTCTGAAGAAAAAATGTACTGCAGCAGGTGGACATTTGGCCTTCTCTCCCCTCTCTCTCCTCACACTATTGTGTAGCCCGTCTCTCTCCACTGGCACCTGATCGATTTCCCACGGTGCCAAGTTGTCATTTTAAACCTCCACCTTCAGTCTTTTATCCTTACTTTGGGACAGATTATGTCTCTTTGCTCCCACACTGTTCCCATTTTCGCCTCTACTGCTGCGAATGTTGGTCCTTGTCTTTTGTCATGGTTCGAGGCAGTTGGTTGGTTCAATGGTGGACATCTTTATACCAACCAGCTGAGTAACCTCTGGCAATCCAATCTGGCTCATGCTATTTACTATACTACTTTTATGACAAGTATGACCCCATCCATCCATTGTCTACCGCTTATCCTGTATTCAGGGTCGTGGGGGGGGGGGCTGGAGCCGATCCCAGCTGTCATTGTCACTGTACACCCTGGACAGGACGCCAGTCTATCACAGGTATGAGCTGATTATCAATTATGTACTACTCTTCACATGCATTAAAGGAAACACCATTTTCAGTCAGCAGGTCAGAACTAGTATTCACATTGTTTCCCCCATTTACGTCCAATCCTTCCTGACACACAAAAAGCATCCTACTGCTGGGAACCGCATACTGTAAAACGGGCTCCATACAGGTCAAAATCCACAGCAATTTGATCTGATCAGGGAATCCAATTCGTTTTGTAGTCACAGCTGTGTGTATTTATGATGTCAAGATGTAAACTCCACAAGCATTCTCACTAAAACTACATTTCCCTGAGACACCAACAAGTACTTTACTATTGAATTAATAAGAGGCTGTGGGGACTCGTTGAGCAGACTCAATGCTTCAGGTCTTTCTCTTAAAGAGGTTTTGGCCTACAGTGGAGGTCCTGCTGCTGTTTTTCTCCACTGTGAGATGGAGCTGCTCCAGTCAGACTCTGTATTATCTCTTTACAGATTACCAACCACACAACAGCAGCCAGAGGCTTTTATTGGTTCTTATCAGCGTCGGCCTGCAGCAGGAGTCACACCACATCACTCTGATCTGATGCCACTTGAAGATGGAAACATCCTCATTTCACATATGGATGAGACCTGGCATCACCGAGTGAGAATGATTGAATGATCATTCATACAGATAATGGAAGGTATTACAGGTTGAAAAAGCAGGGAGCTTGTATTAAAATACAGTTTTACAGTGGATTGCAGGACAATAATTACCAATAAATAAATGTTCATGTTGGTAAATATAATATGGATTGGATTGGCTCTTTCTACAAGCCAGTGGAGAGGATGATTTGGGCGAGCAGCTCGGAGCTCCCAGCCAGTTGACATGTCTTCCTCAAACACTGACTCGAGGTGATTTATGTGTAAAGAGATTTTGTATTCCCCTTAATCTTCTTTGCTCTCTGAATAGATTTTTAAAGTGTCTTGCAAACCATTTTGATCTATGAAATGTGCTACAGTGTGTAAAAAGAGATTGATTTGATGGCTTGCATTTTCAAAACAGAGTGTAGATAAAAACGGGGTAGAGCAGGAGAGAGAGGAAGAAGAGAGTAGGAGGAGACTCCATCATCCTGTGGCAGCTCGATGACGTGATGCACCTGAAGCAATTTAAGCCTGATCTCTGCAGATATGCTCTCCGTTAACCTTTATATTCTACGAGTCACAAACAAGTCCGCTTTCAGTAATCATAATCATCATGGGCGCTACTAAAGTGTAGAACTGTGTTTTACCAACTTCATCAACTTGTGAAAAGCCACAGCAGCCAGGCTGGCCTAAAACAACTTCAAACAAAATAAAACGAAGAGGTCACTCGAGGATGGCTTCACGATTATTTAGATGACAAGATATCTCCACTGATTTTATTATTGTGTTCTGCTAGTGTTTAAATATTCATCATTCCTTTGATTATTGGTAGTTTGGCACATGAGTCAACCTTCCCATTCCAGACCTTTCAACATTTACTGGCATTTATCAGATTAAATGAGTCCAACAGTCGTTCATTAGCAGCCACATGCTCACTGAGACTCACTGGACTGAGCTGAGACAGCATTCATTTATAGTCACTGGTTCAACATCATGTTGGTGTGAGTGGCTGTTCCACTAGCAAATTAATGGAGACAGTAAAGCTGCACATTAAGATGAGGCATAGTTGAATTATCACGAACAAAAATGGCTGGCATCCCAAAAAGCTTCACAGCAACTGCATAAAGGAGTCAACAATGAATCACGTTGAAAGGATACTGAAAAGATGTTGCACCAGTTTTAACTCACAGAAAGCTTGGCGCCTTCCTACACACCAGAAGTGAATACGCCGCACCGAGTTCATTCTAAGGTGACGAATGTAAATGAGCTCAAGGAGCGGATGATTCTATATTCCCTCTGCACTCTCCTCACAAAGTGACATAGCTCACCATGCAAATAGACCAGTATCTCCATGACATGGATATGCAACTATGAAACTGTTAAATATTAGCACAATTAAAGCAGAGCCAGAGACTCCAGTACTATATTGAAGTATATGACTTTCTGTATAATAACCTAGTGGCTTTGGCCGAAGCTTATGATCTACCTGAAACCAGCTTTGTTTTATATTTGTAATCATACAGAAGCAATCCCACCAGGACATCATGATGAAATGTTATTCAACCGTGAACAACCAGCGAGGTGTATTGGTGATATTTCTTTTCAAGTATGGAGGCATTTGCTAAGATAGATATCTTGATGTGTGTTGAAACAGTCTTCAATTTGCACACTTGTGGTTGTCTGGATTTGAGTTAATATCCATTCCTGTTCGCTGTAGGTCGTCTTCAAAATTCTCACAACCAGAATCCTCACTACAGTCGTCTGTCACTTCCAGAGCACCAGGGAAATAAAAACCTTTTTTTTATTGCCAAACCAGATAACCTCTTACAGTCTGACACACAACTGACTTAGAGTTTGATTCTGCTCATGTCTCTCCAGCTTTGCTGTACATCACTGCAGAGGCTGGTGGTTTAACTTTGCCTGCTTCCCATAAAATATAAAACAAGGTGGAACTGTGAAGCAACTGTACATTTTTAGGATTCACCACTTAGAGAGCTTGTTCTCTGCTCACTCCTGTGTGCCAAACTATATTCCATTTTCGACACAGAATAGTCTTTGGAAAGCTCTTTCAAACAGATAAAAGATACACCACCAATACTAAAATGAAATATGTTTTTTGTATCACATTCACTGTATATGTCCCTGATGTCATTACACAACAGATCTCTACACAGTTGATCCCTTTGTGATGGATTCAAAGCCACAAACTAGTGATGGATGAAAGTTTTATACAAAGAACCAACATGATGCACTATAATCCATGATCCCTCCCGATCATGCTCTGATTCAAATAGACACACAACACTAAGTGTGGAGTAGAACAATCACCGTCATGGTGAGGATTACAAAGCCAGGAGAACCAGCCACAGGGGGAGCTACGGTGATGTGTATGAGGAGAGAAAACCTCTCATGGACTTCCACCGCCAGACGATTCACATCAGCCCTAAACCCTCTTTCTGATTGGACCACATGTGCAGCAGCTTTGATTGTCGCTGGAGGAAAAGCACATCCGTCACTAGAGGGAACATTTTTTTTCTGGAGTGTAGCAAAGAAGAAAAGAAAGTGATTACTTTAGCTTCACAGAAGAACATCCATCCTGTTCTCTCCATGGTGTGTGATCGCCTCAAGATAGGCAGCCAGCGTGTCAGTAATGGAAATGTGAAATGTTTGGCGGAGTGGAAAAAAAAATATGGTCACATAATGGTCTCTGTTATTCTCTGTTGTTTTGAATGTTGAGATGCAGCAGTGTCAAATATGCTGGAAATCAATTTGAATTGATGCAATGTGATAGATAGATAGGTTTGTGACAGAACTATCAAAATGGTTCGTGAATTCATTGATTGGGGTTTCATCTTCAGAATATGGCAGCCAATATGACAGTTAAAAGACATGAAGATGTATATTGCAGTGCACCATTATCTCAGTTGCACCGAAAATGATCCAGCGTGTTTATTAATATGTAGACAAAGTTGAGTCTTAAATGTAAGTTCACTGACATAAAAGCTGCAAAATAAAAAAACACTCCAGAATTAAAGTAGTGAAACGCAGCAGGAATGTTCAACAACACAACAGTGTTTGTTTTCTCTCTTATATGCAGGCTACAATAACAACTTGTGCACTCAATCAACCTGAAAGTATACAAGAATAAAACCCTGTTATGTAGCATCATAGAAACACCTCCACACAGCTCTTTATCTCAATCTTCTTTATCAATGAAAATGCTGTCATTGGGCGAAGGCAGGGTTCACCCTGGACAGGAAGCCAGTCTATCACACATTCACGCCCACATTCACGCAGTCTTACTCAGTGTTACAGGTGTGTGAGGATGCGCTGCTGAGCTGTGGAAGATGGGAGGAGACTGAAACACAGCAAAAGCAGCTGCTGAATCTCAGATATAAGGAGGCTCTGAGTGACAGAATCTACAGCGATCGTCTGCTCATCATCCAGGACGGATCTCCCAGTGATGAGACACGTCACCAGTCACACAGTGTGCTGCCTGTGTTAATGATGTGACCACAGTCACCTGTTGTTTACACACCTGGACAACAGTGGTGATTTTTAGAATGGTGATTTCCAGAATCCAAATGGCAGACAAAGTCAGATGAAAAATGTTATTAATTTGTCGATGGTGGGCTGCAAATTCTGTGTTAAAGAATATTAACAAGTCAAACATTTATAAGACTCTGCTCTGAGAAGAAATGTTGCAGTTCCTCCTTAAAATTCAGGACAGGTAGCACACTCCAATGAGACATGTTGGTGAGGAAAGAAGACAGAACATAATAATGAGAATTACTAATGCAAGTAATAGTAAAGGGAGACAATTTTGCTCCGAGACAAAACAATAGTGGCGTCACAGTTAATTTCACAGTGAGACATTCGGTAAGTGTCTTTAATCCCTCATTCATATTCAGGACACTGAAGGGAAACAGTCCATGTTTGGCACGGGACAGTAAAACACAGATTAATTTATAGAAAGTAGAAGAGTAGAACAATAGAACGGCGGAGAGCATCATCCAGGCTGCCTGCCAGAATCAGAACACCGTTAAAGTGAATCCAATCTGCCTGGTCAGGCTCTACATTGTTCTAGTGTCCTCCTGTGGGATACTAAAGAAGCTTAAGATAACTGTTTGCTGTTGACAATCTTAGTATTCATTAAAACATCAACAATCTTCCCGCAAAATGACTTCCTCATCACCAAGATTGGTGCTGCTATTCGTTTGGCTTTTCTGTATGTAAAACCGATTTCAGTCTTACAGTTCTGACGAACCCGTTCACTCCCGTTTCCGCCCATTTGTTTCTCATTTGTTTGTTGTGCATTTCCTCCATTTTTTTCTATCCTGATGCTTGGATGTCTTCCGTCGTCTACCTGTATGTTTCCCCTTTTATAACCTTCCCATTTTGTATATACGTGCACCACATTTTAGACAAAACTAACTTCTAGAAGAGTTGACAGCTTGGAGTCAAGTTCCCCTTCAATCAGTCCAGTCCAACAGCTTGTTAAGATCTCCCTTTTTACTGCAGACTCATTTACATATTAAGACTTGTGCTGGCATTGGTTTTAGAAACACAAAGTGATTCCAGAATTGTCTCCCAAACATCGAGTGATTAAATAATTGTTTCTTTCTACTTGTTTCAAGAAGCCTGACTGTTCAGGTATTAAACAAAACCACTTGTTGGATGTGTGATTTGTTTCTTTGCTATGAAATGTGCTGATTCCATCAGCCTCCTCTTCTTCACTAGTTGAGAGAGCTGCAGGGATGTACAAAATGCAACACATTACTCTGACTGCCTGACTGGGAAAGTGCTTCACTGTAATAATAACGAGTCTCACTTCTCCAGCACTCACACGTGTTAAGTATGCAAATACCTGGACTCCACCCTGCGGAGCTCCAGTCGCTTCTTGTTCCACACAGGCCACGCAGACACAACAAAATGCGCAACAGACAGAAGTCAAAGAGCTGAGCATTATTGGCCACGAACACAAACAACTGCCGCAAACAATCCCCCAAAGAGTACAAACACGGGCCACACCACAGGCGTACAAACGAAAAGCATGACACAGCCTTACCTTGAAATCCGAAGAGGAGAGCGACGCCGGGGATCCAAAAGCTGTATATCCAGAAGTAACGCATGGCGTCCTTTAATCAGCTCCTACTGCGCGGAACTCTGGTCTCCTGGCGAGGGTCGGGCGTCCGCGGGTATTGTCTTGACCTCGAAGGTAACGAGCTATCCTCGGGGAAACGATGCTTCAAAGTGGCACACAGGTGAGGGGCGACGAGCAGCAGCTGACGCGAACCGCACAAGTGCATCAGAACCAAAGTAACGCCGGACGGTGCAGCTGCGTGGTGTGGCGTCCGATCATAGATTGGCTTGTCCTGCCACCTAGCGTCGGGAGAGGGTATTTTAATTTGATTTTTATTAGCTGAGCTCAATGAGCCACTGAAAACACATTATAACAGCCTGTTGTCTCAGCGGGCCTGTGAAGAGCGTTCATTGAATAAATCATGGTTAATTGAGGTTGCCATGGAGATATCTTTCAAGGAGCCCTGTACTGACTAATATTGTTACAGAAAGTCGATAACAACACCCCTCTCTATCTCATGCATAACCACGAATAAAAATAAATTATCTTCATTATATGAATTTGTTTTAATAAAGGAGATTCAGGTGTAGTTACTTAATCTGTAATTAAGACATGATGACAGAACATAACATATGGTTGACATCATTCATAAAATCAGTCATTTGCATTCTAATGTGTTATACGTGTTTCAAGTCTTTAAGTTAATCAAAGCATCCGTCTTAGTTTATTCTGAAAAACGTATTAATATTTGGCGAGTTCAGCAAGTCCTCCATAATCAAATATTCATGAATGACTAGCAAATGATTTGTGACCCAAGAATAATGAATGCGGGGCTCTTGTCGTTCAGTGATGTTGGGAGTGGCAGTCGGGCACCAAATCAGCTTTCTCTGCTTCTCAGTGATTATGTATTGGGCTCTACTGCATTACAGAACACTTAATGGTAACAGTCATTCATTCAATCCCATTGAACATCCATATTGTATTAAATATTTTCAAATTTGAGCATACACAGAATCTGACTACTGAATACTGTATGTCTCTGTTTTTTGTCATCTGTTATTCTGTAATCCATTGAGGGTAATTGCTGGTCAAATTCCAATTATTATTTTTGTCAGCCAGATGGACATGTCCTTGCTCTAACCAAGTAAAAACGTTGAAAAGTACAATGAATTAGACATATTTTACATTGGGCATATTTTTTACTTGATTCTCAGCTTCTGTCCACAGAGAAGATTCTGCCCTGAGGCTCACCTTTGGAACTGCTTGTATAATCATCTTCTTGGTGATCAGTCAGGGACTTGATGCAGCATCTCTACCTTTTCCAACAGCTCAAAAGTGAGGGACAGACATGCATTTACAATTAATCTGTGGTGGGAGCAGTCATAAAGAAAAGCAACATAGTAAATGTAAGATAAATGGGAAAAGCCCAACTTAAACTGAAACATTAGCCGTGGTTATGATTTTTTTTGGAGAGCCCTGCAGGAAGACTTGAGAATAGGGACCAGTTTCTTCAAGTCTTTACCTGAATCAAGTCATTCTCAGTCCGTTTTCATGGCATTATTCAAGCAGCTGAGGGGCCCCTGGAGCAAAACACTGACACTCTACCAGCTACAAGCGTGCTTCTGTGTTATTATGAGCGCCAACACGTTATAGTCTTTAGGGTTGTACAGTGTTTTCAGTGGGAGCTTTGATCTACATCGCCTGGATCTTTCTTGGCCCGATAACAAGAAGGTCATCCACGCTTGTATTTCTTCTTGGTAACATTAATGTAACTTATTGTATTAAGGGTTGAACCCAAAAGGCTATCTCGCGCCTCCAGCTCCTCCAAAGTGCAGCCGCTTGGCTTTTACAGTAACTAATACCAGAAAACAAAATCAAATCAGCCCTGTTTTAGCCTCCCTTCACTTGATTTTAAGATTTTACTTTAAAACACTTCATGGTTCAGCACCAAGCTACACAGCAGAAATACTGATCCTCTATGCGCGAAGCCTCAGAGCCTCAGATGGGGCTCTGCTAGCTGTTTCTGAGTCCCAGCTCAAGAATAAAAGGTGAATAGGTTACTTCTCAATAATTTTTTTAAAGCCTTTGCTTATTTTTTAGCATATTTTTATTTATATATATCTTGTTCGTTTATTTGCCTTTTATTATGATTGTGTTGTTTTTGGAAGCTGGATGGATGATGGATACATGATGGATGGATGGTTGATGGATGGATGGAAGGATGATAGAGGGATGGATGGATGATGGATGATGGATGATGGATGGATGGATGGATGGATGATGGATGAAAGAGGGATGGATGGGTTCATGATGGATGGATGGATGATGGATGGATGATGGATGCATGATGGATGGATGGTTGATGGATGATAGAGGGATGGATGGATGATGGATGGATGGATGGATGATGGATGATGGATGGATGGATGGGTTCATGATGGATGGATGGATGATGGATGATAGAGGGATGGATGGGTTGATGATGGATGATGCATGGATGGATGGATGGATGGGTGATGGATGGATAGATGGATGGATGGATGGATGATGGATGGATGGATGGTGGATGGATGATGGATGATGGATGGATGATGGATGGATGAATGGATGATGGATGGATGGATGATGGATGGATGGATGATGGATGATGGATGGATGGATGGATGGATGATGGATGGATGGATGGATGGATGGATGGATGATGGATGATGGATGGATGGATGATGGATGGATGATGGATGGATGGATGGATGGATGGATGGATGGTTGGATGGATGGTGGTGCTTCACATGTGGCTGGCAGTGTGCCATCGTTGTGCTTCACTAGTTAAGCATTAACATTTGAACTAAGTTCTCTATAATGTGTTACACCTGCAGAAGTACAATGTGCAAAACTCCATGTATGATCAGGATATTATTATTTGTGTCAGGGAGTCTTTTCTTGAGGCTTGTTGGCTCCCTTAAGGAGAATGGATTGTGGTTTAGAGATGGCAGAACGCAGCGGTGAAAAGCATTTTCAAAGCGACAAACACACTCAGAGGACTTAAAACAATGGTACAACACTTCTTCAAGAACAGAGTGTACATAGCACTTAACACTTGCCATCAGTCTGTTTGTAAACGTTGGCGGGTCATGAATTATTCAGCATGGATAAGGGCTTAGTTACTCTGCTGTGAGTAAGTGCTTATAATCAGCTTTAATAACTGCACTGTGCAGAAGCACCGATGCATGTATGTTATGTTCCTTCCTTTATTATTTTATCTTTCATGCTTATTTTGCAGTGATTGCATGAAGAATGTTTTGATCCGACTTCTCCCTCTGTACTAGAAATACTACTCCCACCCCTCTGTAGTAGGTTATTAGAAAGCAACAGCAAATATAAGACCATTACCAAAAAGATAAAAAAAGGAGGAAATACAGCAGGTGACAGTAAAAGTTGACACTATAACATTCAAAAGAAACAAAGCAAAGTTTAACAAATCAATAAATATGTATCAGTCCAAAACTCAAACAACATGGAGCAGACTAAAGTCATCGGAAGACCTTCTTTAGCATACAAACCAAATGTTGTCGTACATTATTCATGACACTTTTATTCTCAGTTTCGATATGTGTGTGCGGGTTTATTTTGCAAATGCTCAGCACCTAAAAACACAGCAATAAAGAGCCAAATCATCTATCTCATCCCAAAGCAGGGTTTGTGTAGCCATGCAAACAAAATCTGATGAAATAATGTCACTCTTAATGGAACCCAACTCACACTTTAAACACGTGTACCTTTCTCCGTTGTTAACAGTAAATATAAATCCTTTGTGACCGCGTGGTAACCTCAAGTAATTGCAGAACAGAATTAATCATCTCCTGGTGTGAAATTATTATTACGCGAACCCATTGAGGCTTAAGAAAAGTGCTTATCAGCAGTTAACGTGGTGAATTGACCTGTCCATTTAATTTCATGTTAGCCTACAAATCACAGCATTCTGAGACATTCAATTAGTGTGGATGAAATTGCCTTATTGCATTCTGTCAACAGAGTAAAAAGGGTAAACTGTAATGGATTAATGATCATGCAGCACGGCAGCCCTTGAACAGAGAGCAACTACTGTGTATGCTGTATAATACATACCCAGCATTGTAATAGGTCTGTTGAAACGCCACAGGGAGGGACTTTCTGCAGCCTCTGGTTCAGCACCATGGACAGAGACAGTGTATCGGCACAACACAGAGGTCGGCTCTCAGCGAAGGAAAGACCAAGTTGAACCAGGCAGTCCACAGACAGACTCATGTCGTAATAGTAGTGATGATTAACCTGACAGAATGCTTTGTTCTGCAACTTCCTTCAAATGCCATGAAGCTCTTGACAGAATGATGGATAACACCTGCAATGTTACCATTTTTGGTTCACTCTCACTGCTCTCATAAGGTCATTTTTATTCACAACAGGCAGCTCTTTGCAATGAAAAGCATGTAATAAAACTCACTAAGTGACCAGAACAACCAATAAACAATATCTCAAGTTAAGAACATGCAGTCTGAAGTTGTGGAATAATCCCACAGGACTGGATAATCTCTCCTTTCTATTATGAGTAATGAGAGAATTGTGTTTTTTTTTATGGTTCCAGTCTAACAATATAGAGGTGGAACAATTGACCTGCATCATAACAAATTCCAGCCAAGTTCTGCTGGTTAATAACCAAAACCATACTCGCATATTTATAATAGTCTGGCCTTCTACCACTTCGTCATTTCCCCCCTGGGAAAAACAGCTAATCCATTATCCAGTCTGCCGAGTCGGTGATTGGCTGTCAACCACCCTTAAAAAAATAATAATTCCACAGTCTGAGAAGGAAGGAAAGCCCAGGTAGAACTGCTTGAGACCCTGCTCACTCAGGCAACCGAACTTCCCTCCGGGAAATGAGCATTGGCACCAGGTTGATGCCCGCGACCATCTGCCTTCTCACAGCCTCGCTCCCTGTGTTCCTTGTCTCCCTGTGTTCAGTGTTTATTTAACAGGCTTGCAGGTTCCCAGAGAGCTTCCCTCCTCTACTCATTAGGTGATTGACTGTGTCACCTGCCACCTGTCTGCACAGCTGTTCGGCATTTGTTACGTATTTTTGTTTTTTTTGGGTGAAACGTAGGCTGTCTGAGATGCTGGAGCTGTATGTGTTGTCAAGTCCATTGTTCTCTGCCCAGTTATTCTCTTGACTGTCTGGGACTTGTAGGAATTTTGTTCACAAGTTAGTCAATCAGAAGGACCTCACAGAGTCTATATTGCGTTATTCAGATTCTGCAGGAGGATCACGAAGACAGCGAAGTCGTTGGTTCTTTAGTGTGCCATTAATTCCGGCATTTATTTGCAGATGGACATCAGATGATACAGACGTCTGGAGAAAGTCTCTTCTCTAGCTAAGAGCTGCCGTGTGCAACACAGTGCTCTATACCAGAGGCAAGAAGTTCTGGTGTCTACTCTAACTGCTCCAGAATATATGCTGTTACATAGGCAAGGCTATGTGTCATGCTTACGCGTGCAAATGTGTATTTTTGATATGGGAGTTCCTCGTCTGAGCTGGGATCGGCTCCAGCCCCTCCGCTTATTAGCTTCCTCCTCCGGTCCTGTGAAGAAACACACCTGCTCCTCTTCTGGTCCTGTGAAGAAACACTCCTGCTCCTCGGAGAGGGGAGTTTTAAGAGGAGCTGGCGTCTCATCTGAGGAAACTCTCCAGCATGAAGGTCTAGTCTGTAGCTGGCCATGTTTCTGTGAAGAAACACTCCGTTCCTCCTCATGCTCTCTGACTTCTTATCTAGTGAAACTCTAACTAACCCCTGTTTGTTATGTTAGTGTGCTGCTATCATGCATTGAGTGTCTTCCTTCATTGTCCATCTGGCTCAGACTGGGTTTCTCCTTACTTTATAATACTGAATACACGTTTGTGCAAGCTTTCGCTGTTTTTGTTCCCCTAATGTGGTTAAGTAAGTTTATGAAAAGTGTATATTCTATTCGGCTGAGTTCATGCTCTACAAGGAGTGAATCATGCAACCTCCTTTGCTGATTTTTACCTTCTATTTCTCTGCCGCCTTCTGAGGATGACAAGATTGGTTAACATCAAACACATTACATGATTATGAAACATACAATTTTCAGGTATCATCATACATTTTAAGCATCATTATATCTACAGACTCTATCTATAAATCATCTCAGGTTCACTCAAAAGGCATCATGCTGAAAGATTGAGTTGGTTTAACAGTGGGACTTATTATGGAGCCCAAACAAGACGAGACTTGGGAAGTAGAGCATGAAAAAAAATGTGTTCTATGTGGCTTAATAATACATACAGTACATGATTATGATTTAAAAGTATACAATCACTGTTATTTAATCATCTCAATTTCTATGCAGGCCTAGGGCTGATAGACTGAATGGATTTTTTTATTGTGAACATTTTACTCAAAAACATGCCTTTTATACATAGACGTTTAGAGGAAAACAATACTGAATCCAAACAAAAACAGGATGACAATACGTGTAGAACAATGAGAACATTAGAAAGGTAAAGAAAAAGAAAGACTCCCATCGGGAGAGTCTTTGTATTCAGATGAATTCAGAGCGGGATTGAGCTATTCTGAAGAAGCTGTCTGGAAGGAGGCAATGAAAGAATCAGAGCTGCCTTTCTAGCAGATGAGAACAGCTGGAGGGAAATCAGGGTGGGACAGCTGTAGAGCCTTAGAGAGGTGAGAGAATCTGAAAGAAATGCAAGAAAGGTGTGGCGGGCTGCTGAAAGTGTTCATCAGAAAAGAAGAACAAAGTGCATTTGCAGACTTTGGTCCAAGGCAGTGACAGACTGTGTGTATGTATGTGTGTGTGTGTGTGTGTGTGTGTGTGTGTGTGTGTGTGTGTCAGAGAGAGAGAGAGAGGAAAAGAGGATATGAAGACTGCACAATTGCAAAGTGTGTTCACCAGATATAGAGCTCCATAAAGTCGAGGGGAGTTTCAGATTTGGGTGCTAATTATCTGCTGAGTCGTCACTACGAGCGACCCTTTTTACTTTGCCACCTTGTAATTTCCATACACTGTTATTATAAAAATATCAGCCACTTTGAGAAGTGTGAAGTGGGAGAGGGAAAATACATCAACACTCAAGAAGGCAACATAAGACTGCTGTTCAAAATATTCATCAAATTCATGAACGTTGCTTCTGCTGATGACTTTGCTTTGGAATCAAGTCACATTGGATATAAATAGATGTCACTCCCTTGTTAACGATTACAAAAGCAAAGTGCCAGAAAAAAAAAAGGAATTGTTAATCCTTATGTTGTATCAGACAAACACTGTAAGAATTCCTTTACACAAACTGTATTCAATTAAAAGCATAAAGTCAGATGAACCAACCAAAATATTCCGTTTGGTTGTCAATGATTCTCTGTACTTACAAAGAAACAAATTCATAAATTAATACAAATATGTCCGTGTATTGGTAGGCGGTGACCTCGGCTGGATTTATAATCATGATGGGAGTGAAAGAGTGACAAAGTTGGCACCAAGGAGAGATGAAATGTTGTCCACCACTGGACATAACATGTTTTGATTTGATCCCATTTTATATTGATACAATTTCAAGCCCTTGCAGCCTTTCACACTCAACCATTTACCAGCCGAAGTCAGGTAAGTCCCTGAGGGGTCTGGGTTTATGGCCTTTGGAAGGGACATTGGCATCGGGCTGAGATGTAAAATCTCATCTGCACTCGCTGACAGCTCACAGCTGGTGCACGATCACAGAACATGAGGAGGGTTGATTCATTTTACTAAGGCATCCGCAAGGAGGGTGTCGAGGTGGCCTACTCTATGGGTGAGAATTGCAATGCTGCAATAACCGAAAAGCTCTTTACTGAATAACCAACAACAAATACATTTCATTTGAAAACGCTCTATTGGTATACGAGTCAACGTCCATTTCAGCTCAGACAAAAAAATTCTGTCAGGCGACCAAAGAGCACCTGAATAGACACCATCTCTTTATTTCTAGTGCCGTCTGCTGTAACCCTCCAACATCGCAGCTCTTGTGGGGATGTGTAAAGTGTTAAATTGTTTGATGTCCACCACACCCTATTTCTCCAGACAAAAACAACATGGCCTCTAGTAAATCGATATGGCGACAAACAGACAGAAAAAGCTGGAAATAAATTGAGAATGGACACAGAGGTAGAAGCTGAACAGTCCTTTGTGACTGGTGGCAAGAGACTTATTTTATTCCATCGAGCTGTGTCAAAATCCTCTATTCCCTACAGTGCAATCATCACCTTCTCCTCCAGTGTGGATGGAGGCCTTTGCAGGGATGTAACATGTAGTGAAGGAAAAGACTGACGATCCACCACTTTGACACTTCAGTCAGACAACTCCTGTTTGGAAAGTTTATTGTAGCAACAGAACATATTTAGAGTTTGCCGTCTAGGCTCCGGCTTCATCAGGTGCAGGTGGATGTTGGGGAGGTGGAGGGATAGCAACAAGCAGACAGTAACACTGATGTGGCAGCAGAGGCACTGACAGCTGAAAGATGAGATGGGAAGTGTCAAAGCTTAAATAGACCGCCAAATAGGATGTGAAGGAAGATTATTATTGAAGTATGTCACATGAGTATGACAGTGCAGCTCAAGTTGTCTGCCTGAACTAGCCAGCAGGCTTTGCTCCATTCATAAAGGGTTTGAGGAGGCAGTTGATGCCCTTCTTTTTAAACCAGCTGAAACACAAAGAAGCACTGCAAGGAAATGTAATATTGGATATTAGAAGTTCCCCATACTGGTTCAAAGCCTTGGCTACTTGTCACACCAATGCTCACCAAGAAAAATCACGTGAAACAGTGTTTACGGTACATTATTTCTTAGCATTTGTCTCAATACATTATTTTCAGGTCGAGTTGCCTGATTATTGCAAAAGCATTCACTTTCCCGCATTTCCCACAAGATATCCTGCATCTCATAATCCGATCCATATCTCTATTCCTTTGACAAGTCATTTCATCATATCCCTCAACAGTGATACATGTTTCCCCTGCCGCAAGTTCGCAAAGAGTTGATTTCATGAACTGAAAGTTCCTTCTGTTCTTCATTTCAAGATTCATGAAAATATGCAAATTCTCTGTAAATAGCAGATATTTTCATGAAACAGTAGAGCTGGTGTTTTGTTCAAACTCAGACTTCCCTTTCAATTTGTTTTCAATTCCCTTCCCCTGGCAGGCACACATGCACACATACAAACACACACACACACCTTAATCCTAGGCGCTGTGAATTTTTTATATGGTGCCTCAAGCCAAATGAAGCAGCAGCAAAGTGAAGCACATCTTGAGAATTAGTGTGTTAACATTTCAGTGTTTATGTGAGAATATAAATGTGCCTATTTTGTGTTAAATTCCACGACCACATACACATTTGGCACCTTTGTTTCCCCATGTGAATGTACGGCAGGTTCTGGTGGTAGAGGGAAGGCAGAGTGAAGTTTGAGTCCTCTCTCTGGGCTACTGTTTCCCCACTGTTGGTCTCTAGGTGATCATCAAAGAAACTGCAAATCAGTTTGATGAGAGTTCCTCTATTTGTCTCCTTTACTTCCATAGTAAGGTGAGGCAAACTAATGCAATATGGAAAACTTTCACACAAAATAAGTTTGCAATATTTGACTTGAGTTATATAAAAGCAAAGCATAAATAAAAGCATGGCAATAGGTAGATAATCAAGTTAGAATAGCCTACAAATAGGAATCAAAGTGATTTCTTAAAGTAATTTTAACGTATTACCAGTGCCATGGATAAACAGAGGAATAAAAACAGTTATTTGG
Organism: Chelidonichthys spinosus; assembly: GCA_029853015.1. NCBI lineage: Eukaryota > Metazoa > Chordata > Actinopteri > Perciformes > Triglidae > Chelidonichthys > Chelidonichthys spinosus. Next base: position 10,750,119 of record CM056828.1, read on the forward strand.
TAATGACATGAGAGGAAGCATATTTACACCCAAGACAGACTTGCAAAACTAATTTGTTTGTTTCACTGTAGGCAAAAAAAACAGTTGCAGATTTGCTACTTTAGAAAGTTGCAAATTATTTTCTTGGAATATTGCCTACCTACCATGGCCCTAACATACGACGGCGATTTAGGGCCACTGTCAAAAAATAAATAAATAAAAATAATAAAAAACGGTGGGCAATATTCGGAGAAAAAAAGTCGCAAATTTGCGAGTGTATTATGATGCTAACAACCGGCATTTATGCTAGCTAACTTCCCATGAATGTCGCATTTCTTTTTCTAATTAATACATCACGTATAAGAACGCTTTGCTAAGGTCCTTAAGGTGATGTCTGTTGATGATTATTGTTGGTTAATTTTATATGGGCCCCATTGTCATCTTATGGATGTTTGTTGATCAGGTGCTTTGGCTAAGCTAACAAAATGGAGAGGGCAGGCATTGTCGGGTACAGGATCAGGTTCTGGATGGGGATTTAGTTGCTGCTTTGTGTCTCTTCCCTCTGCTGTATGTTCCACAATATATTCCAACATAATATATAACAGACTGTTTTATTTTTATTTATTTTTAATCACATTGGTGTTTTAATGAAACAACAAAGTCCCCTTTTACTTTGAAAGTTGGACTGTATATATTTCCAAGTTCGAAAAACAATTACAATTTAGAATTAACTTTGTATCCACACCCCACTAAACTCTTGATCAAAGTTTAAATTGCTTTTCTGAGCCATTCTCCACCTCTAAACTCTCAGCCTGTCTATCAATCTGCTGAATCTGTTTTCATCACCTATTTATTTGCTCTTTTCTCTCTCTCCCATTCTCCATTGATTCTCTCCCAGATGGACTGCTTTGACCCCTGACTTCGGGGGTTAACAGCATCTATAGAACTTCTGCAACTCGATCAGACCGGAAAACAACATGGAGGTTCTCTTGCCCCTTTTTTGTTCCTTTCTCTCCTCACAATTCTATTCATTGTACAAATACAATTATTTCTTCTTTTTTCTTTGATAAATGTAATAAATCTAATTCTTTCTTACTGTCAGACCCCTTGAAATCACTTTCCTGTGTATGACTGCATGGTTAGTGTTGTAAATTCAAACAAAAACACTCGCTTAGCTTTTTGGCATCAAACCCACAAATCATAGTTGAGTTTAAAATAAACAATAAACATAGGTTTAGGCAACATAGACACTGCCACTGGTCGAAGGTGTTTGTTTGACCCATCCACTCCCCCTCCCTATGTATGCTTTTGTTCACGTTCACAACACTCCCATGGTATTTCCTTTGCCACCTAATAATAACTTGGATACACTGTAGTTACTTGGAAACCCTGTGTCTCGTACAGATGCTAAAGGGTGCCTTGTGTGCCGGTATCAAACGAAGATGAGGGTGTGACCAAGTGTTGGATATTTGACCCTAGGAATGAGAATGTGCTGAATATACTGACTGGGCATATTTATGCATTATATTTAACTCTAAGGTGAGGCTGGTGTTAAAGCATGGTAAGTCAGTTCCTTGAAATACCCGCACTGGTGTTAGAGGTAGCAATCAGCATAGCTCACTAGCAGCTGTCAACAGCAGGATCAGCACTTTGGCGAGTGGTGATCGTCATGGTGTCCTAATTTAGTGTGATTAGGACTGGAACAAATTAAAAGCAGGGTGCAGTGTTTTGTGGCTTCAGCAGAGACACAGAGGCCTGACAGAAAGAAGGAGGAGAGGGAGGTAGGCAGCAGACACTACAGCTCAGGGCTATTATGGGATGGCCACTAGTCTACAGAGGAGAGAAGTTTTTAGACACGGGGCCATGTAATGGATGTCTGAGGTGATTTCTCAGAAATAGCATTGTGAATTCAGCCTGCACACCCGTGCAGTATCCATGGTAACCATCGAGAGTCACTGCATCATCACTTACTGCTTTTTAGGCTGTGTTTGCACTGATTATGAAAACTATAAACCATTTTGTTACTTCAAAAAGTGTTTCTATTTCAGAGCATGAATCTCTCTCAGCTCAAAGGGCTGAGGTTTGGATATAAGATATTTGTTACTTTGCTTACGAAAATGTGGTCAGCCTTGGTCAAAACTAGTCAGACTACAAACAGAAACCAGAATGCTTCCAATACCTAAATCTAGTCCTGTATTGCCTCCAGATTCTGCATTCACGTGCATGTATCTGTTTGGATAACTAATACATAATACAAAATATTCCTATTTATAATAATAATAGTACATAATAGCACACTATGCATGCTTCAACACACACACTCAAAACACACACAAATCAAACCCTCATGTTCAAATGAGTTCAATCCTCCAGGGGTTCAGATCTATTGCTCTTTTTGTTGCTACCTTTCAAAAGGGCATTCTAGTTGCTCATTAAAGCTACAATGGATGGTTAAACATTGACCCCTCGTGGCGAATTTAAGAAGTGCCATCGATATTCTAGAACATGTGTAGATCCATGATATGGTTTCAGAACTACTAGACAAATCACCAAAAACAATGAATGTAGACTAGCGCAAAATTCAGTGAATCTAATCGCCACAATATAGAACTAGCTAAGAGCAACCAATAAATACAGACCAATAAACAAACCAAATAATAGGAATGAATGCAGGCAAAAGATAAACAGCGCCAAATTTAAGAAATTTTCATTTTGACATGGCAAAAAATATACTAAGGCATTAACGAGCAGAAAGAGACATGAAAGCACACTAAAATGTGAAATGGTAAGAATGTTTATCAGAAGCACCTCACAGTGTATAAAACATAAGCATTCCAAAGAAAACCGGTCAACGTGAAAGTATCTGTTCTGAATCTACATTTTTACGTGGATGATATTTCATTTGTGCAGTACGGCACGATTTGTCTTGGGATTTGAAACCACATGAGCTTGAAGAAACCCACTCACACATTCTTCTTATTGGTATTCTGTACAGCTCTCGTCTTTATGATTATTTAAACCGCCTGCAGGAGCACCAAAGGCTTGATGAATGACTTTCATAGAAAGTTTGCTGAGCAAAGCCTGAAATACATGCGTTATTTATATCATAGCAGATTATACCTACTTTACATTAGACGATTTATGCAGAATCTGTACACGTTATATTTGCACGGAGCTAAAATACAGCACAATGTTTCCATTTCCTTACTGATGATCCACAAGAAGACTTATGATAAAAAGTTTGAGTGTCACTTTTCTTGTTTTCTCCTAATGATACTTTCATCTTAAAAACATGAAGCATGCAGGGAAATTGTATAGTGCCGAATAAACGCAAATAAACGAATAAGCAGGAAGCCTATTAGAATGTATTAACAATATTTATTCACTACAAGTTCCAGTGTCATTTTTCCTATTTCATTTCAACCCAACAGTAAGAACAAGATGTATTTTATACATATTTACACATTGGTTTAACTATTGGCAATATATCACATGTCTTTATTCATCTATGTACACGACCCATACACCACCTTGTGTACCACACGCCAAACTGTGGCCAGGGGTGGAACATGAGATGTTTTTTTTATCTGGGTTAAAGCCTCAGTAGTTGTCTACTGATTGTGCTCCCTGTCCTCCATTGCTCCTGCAATAAGAGGACAGAGTTAAGAGTAAAATAATCTCAGTGTAGCTTTTCCAGCCTGAACATTTTCTCTAGAAAGAACAAAATCAGAGATGTTGGAAGAAAACTTCTTCTTTAATGTTGTCAGCCGGTGCTCAGGGCAGGGACACTGGGGAGCGATGGTGAGAGAAATTGACACAAGACTTTATTCTGAAAAACACTGCCGGACAAAAAAGAAGGGAAGGTGGTAACTGACCTTTGACCTCTTTAAACCTTACTGAATTTATAGGTCAGTGTGTGCGCTGCAGGCGGGTTAATCAAAGTACTGCTCTGTCGCACGGTTGAAGACCTTGAGAGAAAAGATAAACATTTTTGAATAAATATGTAATAAACACTGAGCAGGTGTAGAGCAGACTGGGGTCAAATGTACAAAGATGAACAAACGTATTTGTAATTGACCTGGACTGGTATAGTTGTAGTAACTGATGGAATAGTGAATACATAAAAGATGCAGATATTAAACTACATGTCTGGTCCTGACAGCACCACAAATGTGAGCTGTTGACTGTGGTTCTATGTTGTGACTTTAAGGGATGACATCCATAACACAAAAGTACCTCGCCTTGGCTTGTATTTATTGCTCGTGTTATCCAAATAATTGTTGGAATCGAAAAGCATTCTGTTTATTTATGTTTCCAGACTAAAATAATGAGCTCCTCTAAACTAGCTGCCAACCCTGCCAGTTGATTTATTTAATATGTATTTGAGTGCAATGTAACAGCTAAGAGGAAACAACATGAAGACATAAATAAATGTAATAGTCCTCACGTTAAAATGGTGTTTCTAAAGTCTGTGACGTCATCTGGACTAAATCATAAAAAAACAAAACTAAATGTCTCCACCATAAATCATGAGATTATATGTGTTGAGGCTGAAGCACTTTTTTGTAACGTTAGCACATAAATCTGTAAGGGAGTAAAACTTGTATTGCCAAAACAACACAATTAATTGAAACTCATATATTAGTCGCAAAGTGGAGTTGCCTCGAAGAACGGAACACACATTCCAATACTGCATGTCACACAAATAATTCCTGTATTAAAATATTGCATCGTAGTGAAAATGATTAGTTCTGTGCACTCGGGTAATGCACAACAAGAAATGAAGAGTGATTTGGAAACAGTGTAACAGCTTCTTAACAGACTGATGAGATTTGGTTAAAATATAAATATAGCAGGTCAGAAACACAGTGATACTTACTACCATATACAGCAGAGGTATCTATCACTTATAGTTAAACAGATGGCTGTTCATGTTAAACCATACTACATTTAAGTCAGACCTTAATGGAGACACCCATTAGAAAATCAGAAAACATAAAAAAAATGTATCCCTTCATTGAAACCAATAACACTGACTACCGAACCCAGCTTGTTGTCTAATGTAACAAGAACCGTTTCAAAATTAAGACACATGAGTTAAAGAATATGTTTCAGTCAGACATGTAATGTCTTTTCTTTGATTCACAATCTAGTCTACTGTTGTAGTTACAATATGTACAGTAGAAAACGACGGTGGGGTGGGTGAAATCACCTTCATAGACATATATATGTCTCTTTGTAAAGCATTTATGAAATAAGACATCATCTTATCCACTTCTTCTCTGAGCAGCACTGACGTGACGTGAACCAAATTAGGACAACAGCGAGGATGAGGACGGCTAGAATACGACGATGTCCGTCTGAAGGTTCAAGTTTAAATCAGGGGGGGCAGTAGCTTTCTTTAGTGAAAATCCAGTGCTTTTTGCTTTCTTCAACCATCACCAGTGTAAAGCGTGTCAGTAGTAAGACTGAGTTATTGTTCATAAGACAGCAGTTTTGATATAAAATTGCTCTGAAAAGTGCGAAAAACGTAATTAAAATGTTTGCAATCAATGAAATAAAGTATATTATGCAACGCATTGCACCCAATAGAATCCCTCTCCTTAAGCTTCTAAGGCCATTTCACCCTCACATCATTTCATTCTTACACTTTCATTTCTTAGGTTACTCCTGACGGACGTTTGAACATTCACTTTTTTTTTCCCTCAATGATTAATCTTCACCGACACTATCATTCCTGTCAATCAAAAATTACAACTGTGAAAAAGAAATGAGTAGAAATAATATGGACTTAATCTGGAATCCTAAAACAAGAGACACATGCATTTCTGTGGGAATCCGAGCCTCGCACTGAGATGACGTGGTTGCTTTGACCCCAAAAGAAAACATAAAACACAACCATCACAATGATCCAGCCCTGAAAAAGACCTGTGGATCCAGGATCTGTGAAATCGAGCGGTTGGAAAATAGTTCTCACCACACCCGCCAGGAAAATAATCCATCCAATAAGGGGGATGACCAGATGTAGTGCTACTAAACTGAGGGTCCCGTACATCAAGGAATTGGCATTAAATGCACTGTAAAAATCCCAGTTTCGTATTTTGAGATAAAGAGGTCGAGACAAGACACAGTTGTAAAAGACAGCGGGCTGCTTCAGCCCATATTCGCTCATGTTTTTTCCTCGGAGGGTTTTGGAACGTCACGACCAAAACCTCATTTAGTCTTCAGAGCTAACGGTTCAGCAGGTGGGACATCACACCAGCGAGCCCGCTCGGCTCTGGGCGGGCACCATGACCGGCACAGCCCCCATCCGCTCCAGCGTGGCCTGGCTCACCGCGTAGGAGTGCGTGTGCTGCCCGTGTGCGGACGTCACCACCGGTTTGAGGCTCACAGAGCCGTTGCTGCGCACCATGGCGGGGGGAGACGGGGCAGAGTTCGTGGTGACCACCAGAGTCTTGGGTGGCGGGAGCGTGTGGCTGCCGTTGGCGAACGATGCCGTCGCCGTCGTCGTCGCCGCCGCCGCCGGCGTGGGCTGAGCGTGGCGGGACAGCGGAGCCGAGCCCGGTGCCGCGGCCGCCGTGCCGTGGCCGTGGACTGCGTTCGGAGCCTGTCCGTGTCCGTGGGCACCGTGAGCGACAGTGGAGAAGGTCTGGCGTGTGTCTCCATTGTAGCGTGTGTAGGAGTTGGTGTCGTAGTTGGGTTTGGGGTTGTGCCAGTAGCGGCTGTTATAGGTGTTGGTGGACGTCAGCGTGTCGTTCTCTGAGGATGAGGCGTCCGCGTGGAAAGCTTTCACCGATGACGACCTCTTGGGAGGGAGGTCATCTTCTCTGTTAAGACATTATAAATGGAAGTTGTGAAGATGCCAGCGATATTAGCAATGATAGCAGTACGATTGTCTTCAAATATTTAGCAGAAATCCACTATCGGTGCATTAAAAATGAAAAGAGCTCATCCATGCAGACAATAGTGAGGCATAACACTGAGAAATGTAATACTGCTCATTTATTCATACAGTGTATGACAGTGACTGGAACTCCAGTACAAAGTACATTGTAAGAAAGGATAAAACAAATAATAAAACAATGTTATCAATAATTTCTAGATACAATTCCAGAAAAAATGTTTTTAAACTAAGCCAATAAAATAACTGCATTTAATTTGTAGTTTATCCAATCTGTTCTTTTTCTTTTAATGCAAAGTAATATTGGGTAAATGACTTAAGCCCCTTATAAATGTGACTGAGATTAAAGACGTGTTGTGAGTTAGTGGGGGAAAAGCAGAGCCGTCGGAGTGGAAACTGAAAGCCGGATTGAAGCTGAGCCCAAAACGAGACAGATGTTATCAGATATCCATCAGCCAAAGCCTCGGATATCTGAACAATGATTTATCCAAATGATTCATGGAGCGATTTAGGGGAGAAATTGCAGCCCATTTAATCAACTGACGGAGCTTCACAGACTGTTTGAACAGACAAATTAGCCTGCGATGATGGAAACATGCTGTCAGGAGATTAAAATTAAGCTGAATTCTCCAAACTTTAAATCCAATTAACTGGCTTTTTTCTAACTGATTTTTTTGCGATTGATGTGCCAACTCACTGATCGTTCAGTAAGGAAATACAAAGCCTATAGCCTTTTGAAAAACATCCATTCATATTATGGTTTGTTGTTTATGCACTGAAGACTACGAGATCTTGTGAGTTGCTTTTCCTCAAAGCCACAAATCAAAGCCGAACCTGATCTCGTTGGGGATCTCCTCCTCATCGTATTTGTTCTTGTTCTTCCAGTAGAAGAGCGTGAACACCACTAACAGGGAACATATGATGACGGCGAGGACTCCTGAAGCGATGGTGCCCGCTATCAGACCTACACTCTGAGGCTGAGCTGCACGACAAGAGAGACAGGAGGAGAAAGTGTTCACCAGGGATTGCCGATATAGTAAGTTGATTGACTTGTGTGCACATTCAAAGAATTATGATTTCGGTAGATATATACACATATGGACTCTATATTGGCCGTAGGTGTGAATATGAGTGTGAATGGTTACTCTAAAAAAGTTATCCTAGATTAAGGAAAGAATAAAATTGAGAGAAATCCAGCACTGATACAAATATTAGAGGACTTTCACAATGCTTTAAAGAAGAAGCTCCACACTGCCCCCCGGTGTGTCAGGCTAGGTGACAGTTTCCAATGACGTCATGTGGAATGAATACTATATCACTTTCCCCAGTGATTCTCAAATACAATAGAAACAGTAATAGGTCGCAAATAGCACGTATTCTTTCTGGGCTGCACCATGTGACTGGCAGTGACTGAAACCCACGGTTGTCTCTGACAGAGACGCAGCACGCCGCTGTGCGTCTGTCTGTTTTCATGACACAGAGCGGCATCCTGTCACACGCTGTCAGGCGGAAGAAAAACACTATGCGACTATGATACAGTGCGTATCCTGTCAAGCTATCACAACCGTCTGACCCCGTATGACCCCAAACCAGTCCTCTGTCATTTTTTTTTCTGATCAGTGCAGGCATGCCGCTATCTGCAAGATGTTTTGCTCCCGTCCTGTATTTGCATCGTTGGATCATGTTTCTGTTTATCTATGTGTCTGACAAGACTACAGCCAGTGTCAGCCGGTCTATATATGTGATAGAATAACGTTGTTGCATGGATCCAGCAGTTACGGAGCGTGTTTGAGTGCACTTACGCGCCACAACCTGCAGGTTGAGCAGACAGGTGCTCTTGCCAATAACATTGCTGGAGGTACACTGGTAGAGTCCTGAGGTGCTGGTGCTGATGTTTCTCAGTGTTACGGTGCCCTGCATCTGGTCTGATGGACAAACACAGAGCCACATGGTAATTAACGTGACTGACACACGCATGTAGAAACAAACAGGCAATGCATATAAATAAACATCTACACAAAAGAGTGCAAAGTATAACATCGCAGTTCTTTTGAAATAAATTACAGTGAATAAGTAATTCACAAGGTGTGTAAAATGTTACTTCAGAGCATGACAATACATTCGACTGAACTACTGTACAATAGAGGGAGCTTTTAATGCTGTACAGTAAAAAAGTTAAGCTGAAGATGTTTTTCTTTCACAAATGATGAATGAATTTAGAGTTTAATCATAGAGCTGTACACTACTGGATCCATTAAAAAGGCCTTAGTAGGACGCTAGCCAGATTTTTACCTGATTTCTAGATCAGAGGTCTTCAATATTTTTCAGACCAAGGACCCCTCGGCTGATAGTGACACGAAGGAAGGACCCCCTATTAAATACTGTATAAAATTGTGTAATTAAACTGGGCCAATAATAATGTGTAGTACAGCCTATAGATCCATGTGTAAAAGTATGTTGTAATTATGTATTTATACAATGCTAAACCATTCAAATAAGACAATGTTCATATATTTATAGAACATATTTTACATCCCAATTCCCCAACATTTAACAAACAATTTATACTTGCTTATTATATGTTGTATTCATGTAAAAGTGTATTTTTGGGAAAATATTTCCATTTTTGGGAGGAAAAAAAGTTTGGGATCAAATTATTTCAGGGACCACCTGCAGTAACTTCACAGACCCCCTGTTGAAGATCTCTAGACAATAAAATAACAGCATACTATAAGTGTAATGTAACTTAACTTCCCTTTTTTGATAGTTTCATTCTCCACTGTTTTTTTTAAGTTATGAACTTTGTTGTTGTGGCAATCTGCTACTGATGTCACATGTTGTACATTAGCCTTCTATCGACCAGTAGTGTACAGACAAAGAAAGTGACTGTTGATGAAGATTATTTGACTGTGCAATGGGCACAGCTGGAAAAGAAAGGAGAGTCCACTGCACTAGTGCTCTCGGATGCTGAAAACCAACCACGACTCAGATGAACCTCCGCCTGATTGTGAAGGGTAGCTGGAATGGTGTGAGTTGGTATTCAGCATGAGAGAAGAAGAAGATAAACACCACAAACCATCTGGGTTAATTGCACAAACACATTCATGACACACTCATTCACAACTTCACACAGTTTAAATCACACATTGCATTCATCCGTCATCACCCCTCAACAGGATCAGTGGTGGGGTGGGGGTGGGGGGTGGGGCTGGCACATGGTGGGTGGCGGTGATGGTGGGGTTGTTGCTGAGGCGGAGCCACACGCTATGCCATATGTGTGAGATTTACCAGCGAAGGTGGGGCAAAAGGGAACTCCGATGGCCAGCTTGTTTGTAATACCTTGCATGGCGTTGTGCGGCAGCTTGGGCAGCGCGTCCAGCTTCTCCCAGGAGTAGGACGGCGTGGGAATACCTTCCTCTGAGCTGCAGATCAGCATGATGTCACTGCCTACATCCAGCGTGCCCTGGATTCGACACGCTGGCATCGAGGGGGGCACTGGCAGATGGAGAGAGTGGGCGGCGTCGCGTTAACCGCTTTACACAGCAAATCTAATGTTTCCCTCATTGCGGAGGAAACGTTATATTCCAAAATAGCTGAAGAGTCATTAACAGTGCTTGCATGCTGCTTTATTGCAAACTGTTTTAAATGATTCTTCTGATTACTTAAAAACTGAGGTTTCATCCTCCTACAACACATGCATAATGATGACTTTGTTGTTTAAACGTCTTCAGGTGAAAACATGTTTCATTGACTAAATGGAGCTTTAATCCATCCTCTTGTTATATAAGAAACTTCTTGTCTTATTCTTTGAAACAGTAAAAAACAACAAATATTCAGAGGTGACGTGCGATTAGTTACCCAACACGGTTAGTCCGATGACGCCAATGTTGCGCCCCCCTCTGTCTGGGAGGTTGTTGACCAGGCACTGGTAGGTCCCAGTGTCGGACAGCTGGGTGTTGTTGATGAAGATGGAGGCACTTGTACTTGGCATGGTGGCCACGAAGCCCACACGGCCATTGAGGTGGTTGGCGAGGCTGAACACCTGGCCGCCCTGGTAGATTATCACCTGGATGCGTTTGTCATGGGGAGGCAATGGAAGAGAAACGGAGAAAGGTGATGGATGTAGAGAAGGATGCAGAGTTGAAGTTGAATTTATTAAATGCAAAGTAAAAGGTGGGAGGGTGGAGGGCAGAAAGAGACGGTGGCAAAGAGGGAAGATAAAAAAAATGTGTGGGAGGGAATTATTAATTTAAACAGCAATTCATAGATTTATAATCCCATCAAAACACAAGTAAATCTGCTCCTATAAAAAATGAAGCATATGGCGCCCAAGTTTGTGTCGTCATCAATTACTTTTGTCACTCTGAGGAGCTGGATACTTTGATTGGACATTCAATCTGTTGTCCTGTTACAGATATCTCTCACTAGAGGGAGCCCTAGTTCCACTAAGAGGCTGAGAGGTAGCTTGACGTGGACAGTGAAAGTTAAGGAGCAAGGAGAATTTCATGTCCAGAGAAACAAACAAACAGAGAGACAGAATAAAAACCCTTTTATTTGTAAGTGCTTGTTTCTAGCTCAGTGGATAGATTCCAGAGTAAGGAGCACATACTAAAAGTGTGTTTTCATGGCACTATAAGGCTCTTCCGATAAAAGCATCCACTAAAATGGTATGCATAATTGAAAACATTTGGCTGTGGAAACATAGAAACTGCAATCTGATGAATCCAACAATTGCAACACAGGATGATTTCTGCTGCAAGAAGTCGAATCCAGCGAGACATTAAACCAAACAGTCATCAGGACATCAGTGACCTTTGAGAATAATCCCATTGAGAACACACTTCCAATGATGGATTCACACCTTTGGGTCCAGGTCGCCTAGTCTGAGGTCCAAATTAAAGAGCGAAGGAAGGATTGGTTTGTTTGAAAAGCTTTTGTCCAGGCCTCGAACTTGAGCCGAGCAACTCGTTTGTGAGGTCCAGCCACATGCAAAGTAGCTCTCACTCCTCAGCTGGGCCCACACAAAAGATGAAGAGGACACACGCAAACACATGGTATGTGCACACAAGTCCGACGCTCACACACAGGCGCGTGCACCGGCTCACAAACGAGACACGTGCACTGACGAACACACACAAACGCGGAGGGGAATCAGAGGGGCTATTCACTTTTGTGAAAAGAGCCCTCATTGAACTGTTCAAAGACCAGTCAGGGAAACAACCGGCACCAGTGTGTGTGTGTGTGTGTGTGTGTGTGTGTATAAGTGATAGTTCTGATGGAAGTGCAGGAGTGTGTATGTGACTGTGTCCTCCATTGCTGCTTAACGGTTGTAAATTGCACGGCTGCAATTTCCTGAGTGCAGTACGCTCGCTTTGTCCTCTTATGTGCAGATGAATAGGCAGCTCCTCAGCTGTGATGAAAGCCTGCAACTGCATCTTCTTTGTGTGTGTGTGTGTGTGTGTGTGTGCACATGTGCTTTCAGTGTATGTACATTAGTGTGTGTGATTGTTCTGCCTCAGACTGTTTTTCAGTCAAATAACTGTGTGGTCTTACTTATATTTTGTCTACTTTTCCTGTAATATCTTTTTTCTGTGTCTGTCTGTCTGTCATGCACCTATATCCCTGCTTCCCTCACTAACAGACGGCACCGGTATGACGCGGCTCTACACTCCTGATGACCTAACAATATAATCTGCATGCTCGGTGAAAGTGATCCAATCAATCGGCCTCACACACAACAAACACAGTGCGTGTGTGTGTGTTTGTGTGAGAGAGAGTGAACAGGAAATTAAAGCCGGCCCTTAACTGTGATGCATCTTACACCTGCCCCTGCTTCATGAGGGTTTTAGTTTTCGGACAATTAAAACAAAAATCAACCAAAAATTGTAGAAATCATGGTAGAAATACTGTGCGTCAAAAAAGAAAGAAGCTATGACGGACAGATAAATGTGCCCCAGCGTGTTCTGGCTTTAAACGTGTCACATTCCATTTATATTCTCAACCTAATGTCTCTGTCCACTGTGCTGATCCATCCATATCTATGTGTATAAATCACCTCGTCCTCTCGCATGACCTGGTTGGCTTTGTCGCCGTGCGCGAGGAGAAAACAGGTCATGGCTGGCACTCAGATGGCGGACGGCCCTAAGAACTCTAGCTGGACAGGCTTGACATGCCACTGCTGGCCCAGCATCTTCTACATCCTTTCCCCTCCCTAAAACCCTACATACACACACACACACACACACACACACACACACAGCAAGCATCCACTCTCACTCTCCCATTCTCTTGCTCTACAATCCAGCCTGTAAGTGTGAGCCACAGGTTGATGCACACAGTAAGCCTTCACATATTCTCTGGCACAGTCTCACCATCATAGCCTACTTCTCCTGACCCTAAGGACGCTGTTGGCCCCAGAGATGAGGGACGCTGCCACTGCCTCAATCAATCCTGAATAAACCTCTAAACCCCCCCAGAGCCTCCCGTCACTTTACAGACTTCAAGCTGCTACTGTTATCTCTATCTGAAAAATACGATCCATTTCACCCGCTCTACAAACTGCTGGTTATGCATGCTGTAGCCCTTAAACTGCATACAATATATATGCATATAGTAAGCATACAGCAAAGTGTTGAACAGCTAGCTGCTGTGTCTCTATTTTCTTTGTGGTGCATTCGAGGACACTGGCTATGCTAGCAACAAGTTTCCAACCCAACGGGAGTTATCGAAGAAGACGAGAAAGAAAGACTCCTCCAGTTTCAGTTTTTGAGCGACATATGTGACTGAAAACACCAACCCTTTGCCTTGACTAGCGACACTAATGAGACACATGACAAACGGCACTTACGACTCACATGACCAATAACTGCAGTGACTATCTTGCTTTGTACACTATTTCAGTTCCTCAGTGCGTCTAATCTAATCTAATCCTCACCCCTCCTGCCCCTACCCCCCCTTCCTCCCTTACTGCCGATGACTTTGCAACTTACTTTACCAAGAAAGTACATGACATCAGCTCCTCATTCACGCCTATTCCCTCCCAGAAGACATCTCCCCCAACTCTCAACTCGGATGGTCTTACCAGCTTTAGCCCCCTCACCTCTGAGGACGTCCACGCACTTGTTACATCTAACCGCGCCACCACCTGCTCCCTTGACCCGATTCCCTCCTCTCTTCTCCAGGACATCTCACACGACATCTTGCCATTCCTCACCACCCTGATCAACTCCTCCCTCACCTCAGGTGTCATTCCAGCGGATTTTAAGACCGCTATCGTGAAGCCTCTCCTTAAAAAACCCACCCTAGACGCTACTGACATTCAAAGCTACAGACCTGTATCTCTTCTTTCATTCCTCTCTAAAACCTTGGAACGTGCCTCCTACAACCAACTGTCATCCTATCTCTTGCGGAAAAACCTCCTAGACCCTAATCAATCAGGATTCAGGACTGCTCACTCCACTGAGACGGCCCTCCTCACAGTGACCGAGTCCCTGCGAGACGCCAGAGCCTCGTCCCACTCCTCCGTTCTCATTCTCCTCGACCTATCTGCTGCATTCGACACAGTCAACCACCAAATCCTCCTCTCCACTCTGGCTGAACTTGGCATAACTGACTCTGCTCTCGCCTGGTTTACATCATACCTGACAAACCGCACCTTCCAGGTCACATGGAATGGCTCTATGTCCAAACCCTGCTCTCTGGACACGGGCGTCCCTCAAGGCTCAGTATTAGGACCGCTTCTGTTCTCACTATACACCAGATCACTAGGTTCTGTTATCACATCGCATGGATTCTCCTACCATTGCTAAGCAGATGACACCCAGCTGTTCCTCTCTTTTCCCCCGTCCTCTGACGCTCACATTGCAACTCGCATCTCAAACTGTCTGGCTGACATCTCTGTCTGGACAACTGCACATCACCTCAAGCTCAACCTGAACAAAACCGAACTCCTCTTCATCCCAGGGAAAGACTTCCCTCGCATGGACCTGTTGGTCACTGTCGAGGGCATCACAGTATTACCTTCCTCAACTGCGAGGAACCTGGGTGTAATCCTCGATGACCAACTATCCTGCACCCCCAACATCACTGCTGTGGCCCGATCCTGCAGATTCGCCCTCTACAATATCCGCAGGATTCGGACCATCCTCACAAAGGATGCAACGCAGCTCTTGGTCCAAGCACTGGTCATCTCCCGCCTTGACTACTGCAACTCTCTCCTGGCCGGACTCCCGGCCTCTGCGATTAAACCATTACAGCGTATCCAGAATGCCGCAGCACGCCTTATCTTCAATCTACCCAAATTCTCCCACGTGACCCCCCTCCTCCGTGACCTCCACTGGCTCCCTGTTGCAGCACGCATCCAATTCAAGACGATGACACTGGCCTTCAGGGCCATCAATGGAACGGCACCCTTCTACCTTCAAACACTGGTCAAACCTCATGCCCCGAAGCGAGCACTTCGCTCTTCTACTTCAGCTGGCCGGCTGGTACCACCATCGCTGAAATCAAGCAAATGTCGCTCAGCAAAGTCCAGACTCTTCTCTGTTCTGGCGCCTCAGTGGTGGAACGAACTCCCGACCAATGTCAGGACAGCAGAGTCATTTGCCATCTTCCGAAAAAGGCTCAAGACTCACCTGTTCAGACTTCACCTTGACTCTACATAGCATGACCCACTAGCACCCTCCCTCGACACCCCCCCCCCCCCAAAAAAAAAAAAAAAAAAACCTTACCTATAGCACTCTGATCTTAGCACTGTTGCTCTTGAAGTACTACTTTACTCAGATAAGGACCTAACACTTGTTCTATTTTTAGCTCTTACTTTATCGGCAATGATACGTCGTGGTTTCTTTTTTTCCTTCTTTTGACAAATGTACTTATTGTAAGTCGCTTTGGACAAAAGCGTCTGCTAAATGACCTAAATGTAAATGTAAATGTAATATCGCCGCGGTTGGGTTTACATTGGAGTTAGTGGAAACCCTCCCCATGGGTTGGTGTTTAACAAGTTGGGAGTTCAGGGCGGGTTAGTGACGTCCTTAAACTAAAGGTAAGGTTTCATGTCCTGATAGCCACAGGAAGTCATATGCTCAAGTGTCTTAAGAAAGCTGACTCTGCATACCAATGTTCCTGGAGGTAGGCAAGCAAACAGATGTACATATATATTTCTTTTCTTTTCTGGTGCAGATCAATAGAGATATCACATTAGAGTATAAGAGAGTGCGTTGAAGCTTGGTTACAGTTACAGTTTGAGTTATAGCCTCAGAAAAACAGTACAGTTTTTTTTTATTTTAAGGCAGGGTTGAAGGGAGGTGACATGGTGAAACAAAGTGTCACATTTTAAGGGTATATGGATGCAGCATGTATGTGATCTCTCCTCTGGCAGATTGCTAGGTTCAGATAAGGATCAGAATCTGATCATCTAAAATACTGTGACAGATGTTCTCAATTACAGATTAACATCATGTCTGCACCACAGATTCTCTATGACCTCAATTTAACCAGAGCCTCATTTCACCCAAAGTGCACAATTTTTACTCAGTGAACTACAAAAATCTTTCCAGGAATTCATGACTTTTTTAAATTTATTTTTCCCAGATTGGAAGTCATTTAGAGATTACACAGTGACACAGAAAAAAAAAAAAAAAAAAAAAAACACATTTCTCAAGTAGAAAGTTAAGAGGATGATTATCAAAATGTTCAACGGAAATAAGCCACTGACAATATGAAACTGTCAGGCTCACCACGTTGAAGAAATGTTGGACATAATTGTTTGATACATCAACTTAGGTCGGGGGGAATTAAAATATCAAATCCAATCATACTATTTTAAAGACTGCAAGTACAAAAGCAGTTTCAGGAAATAGTCTCACAGGTGTTGCGAGAGGAGCGTGAACCTGGAGCTTTTATTGGAGCAGAAATAACACAGACAGTTTAGAGAGGATAAACAACAGCTCGCAAACATAAAACCATTGTCCAGCGTGTGTCTCTGTCTGGATTATCTCACACTTCGTAGCCTGGAAGGAAGAGGTCAGAACGTTTGATCACAACAACGGACAGATTATATACACAGAAAACACACATGAACACACACACACGACCCTGAAAGCACACATACACCAGTCTTAGCTGTGTGCCTACATGCTTGTCTGCTGCTCGGAGCAAACAAACAGGACTTGCGACCACAACGAGGCTGACAGATCTAATTCATTGTTGAAATTGGTCCACTGTATACATACTGATTGTAGCCACTTTAAAGCTTTTTTTAATGTAATGATCTGGTTTTGCCTTTATTTAATTATCATCCATCCATTGCATTTAGTCTCCAGATGCACCAGTCTGGCCCACTTTCTCCATTCATGAACATGGTATATAAAGCCCACACTTGACTCATTAAGTTATATAGCCTATAATGTGGCATCAACCATGTAGGCTTGAGGCTGTAAACCACAGGGTGAAGTCTTTAACACCATGGCAAGTCAAAACAGGATGAATCTGGGCTACGACACACAGCCAAGTAGGAAAAGTCAATCTTGTGCTGTTACCCTCTAACGGTGCTAAATAAGTTGCGTCGTCTATAGTTCTGTGAACACGGTGTTCAAATTTGAGCAGCGAGAGATGTGAGTGGTGCGAGGTTCACTCGCTAAAGTGCTAATGCAGTTTGTGAGGGTGTGCAAGTGTACAGGAGTTATGTTCAGTAATTCTTAATGGCTTTTAGCATCAACTGTAATCATTTATGACATTCTCTTCCTCTAAAATGACCTTGTGCTTGTTCGGTCGCCCCACGCAGCACTTTGTTTCATCACTCACTTTTCAGACAGCTCACCCACTTCACATGCACAAACCTGACTGCAGAACAGTAGTTCACACAGTGCTTGTTTCTTCTTGTGTGCGACCGCATGGGTTGTGTGCGTCACTGTATGGGCACTTATAGGCAATCTTCAACTCGAACAACGCACGCTCGAAAACGTGCACGCTCACTGTGCATGTGAGCTTCCCAAGTGTACATCTACATGCATGGCATGTGTCCCATGTGATACAATGCGGCGTGAAGGTACAGCGTGAGAACACTATGAATGTTGTGTATCGGCTCCCGTCGTCAATTACCTGGCATCTAAAAGTCACATGCATTCATCCCAGCGTTAAGTGCCGACACGTGTTTATGTGACGGTTTGAGTTTCATAATTCCTCCTTCCACAGGTGTGCACTTGCGTTACCCTGTGATGTGTGCATTTACGCAAACATGCAGAATAGTTGTCACACTCTATGCACATGTATGTGTGGAGCTGGTAAATATAATGCAAGCTCCGGCCCGCATGTGGCTCCGCACTGCATTTGGACCAGCAGTCTGTCTAATGCCAGTTTGTGTGTGTGTGTGTGTGTGTGTGTATGTGTGTTTGTGTGCGCAGTGAGAACAGCTGCGATATAGAGCCTGTCGTGGGTGTGAGGTAATTAGTGCAGAAGATGATTGTATTATTTGGACGGCCGACCAGCGCTGGGGTTCAAACTGAAGGGAGGCAGGTGAGCTTGTACGGCCTGCAGCTGCATGTTAAACAACTCAAATGGAATCACAGAAGTCCCGCAAGGGGGGAGGACGAGTACGAGAGGGAGGGAGGGAGGGAGAGAAGGTGAGAAAAAGGATTAAAAAAACAGAAGGAAAATTAGAGGAGCAAGCCAGGAAGGGACAACGATGAGAAGTCAGTGGGACAAAAAGCAAAATGATGCCGTATATTTGTTTTGTGATTTCAACTGCAAATTCCGAACAGTGCAACAATCCAGTACAATTCATACGTTGTTATAGAGATATCTACTCTATGGACACAAATTAAGTTTAGGGACTACATCTACATTACTCTAATAGTCATCTAATAACCTATTATGCTAAAGGTGCGTTCAGATGCACCGGAAAGAGAAATGTTGCGTATTTTCTGTAATGTGCAAAATATACTGTACTGCAGCACAATGCATTTTGCATAAACGTCCACTGCACACAAAAAAAGAGGAACAAAAATATATACGTTAGCTTGGGTTTTCTTTAATGACCATCACCATGAGCGAGAGCCACTGCTGTGTTGTGAAAATGTCTCAACCCTTCTCTTTGCGCTGTATCTGAGCACACCTTAGTACAGATCAAGACTTGTGTACCTGCTTCGACTGTGAGGTTGTTGTCGGGAAGAAGTGGACATCCACGTGATGTGTATGCCGCAATGTTGCACGAGAACATAAGTTACATGCATCTCCATAGTACAGTATACATCTCTGTAAGAGCCTACACATTGCACCGCGGCTCTCACTGTTTCCACACACACGTCTCTCATCACAGTTTATAGGAGCCAAATTGTTTTGTCGGACTCTCTGAATGCTTCTCAAATGAAGAAGCTCAAGGAATGCTATGTCAGTGGGATTCAAATGGGTGCATCCGCGTCTGTACAGCGTACCTGTTCGGGCTGGTTGGCGTTGGACAGCGGTATCACCATCCAGATGATGTTGAGGTTGTTGAGGGCGGCGCTGGTGGTGAAGGAGCAGGGCAGGACGGCTGCTTGGCCGCGGGCCACCTGGATGCTGCTCTGGGACACCGTCACATCCAGCGCCCGCACACAAACTGCAGGAGGACAGAAGCAGCAGTCAGCGCCTTGACATACCGTAGATATAAGCACCCAGGCGTAAACAAGCAATACAAGAGAGTGAGCGAAGCATCTAAATGTAGCAATTACAACATCCAAATGATGCATCTTGCACAATTTGTTTTAGAAATATATGCACTTTGTAAGGGAAGCAGGCAAAAATCTTGCCTTTGTTGAGTCACCGTAAAAAGTATAGACGTCCATAAATACAATTAATTAGGAGCTAAACCTCCGGCGTGCACACGCAAACGTACAATATTTTAAAAAGCAAAAAGTCATGTTTAATCCTCCCCATCCTCGCCTTTTCATCTTCACAGCAAAAACAAACACGATTTTTGAACCAAGCTCTCTTTTGAAAATGCTCTCAGCAGCGAAACAAACATCGAGACCACACTGTGAAGGATCCCATAAAATATGCAACAGTTAAATGGGCAAACATGATAGGCTGTCTCTTGAGTTATTCATTTCCTGAAACAACTTTCTTCTTGCTGCTTTCATGGGAACACGGGCCTGTATCAATACATACTGAATGAACATGACAAGTGGGGATGCTGGTGGTTATTTTCGGTTACTATTTGCTGTTTCAGCAAGCTACATACAAATAACCATGATAGCTCGTCGCCTTGTGCAACAAACCTCAAACTAAGGTACTGAGGAGCGGCTCTCCTCATCTGGACTCAGCTGCCAGCCATACCAGACCCATAGAGAGACAGATCTGTACATGCGTCGTCCTATTTCTAGACCAGCTAAAGACATTATGGCCTAAATCGAGTTAGATCTCCCCTGCAAGCATGCATCCATGTCCAAAAACCTCAATGGGAAGTAATCTTATCTAAACATGTTGAGGAGGATGATGGCACTGATATGATTACGGATAATTGATCATGTCCTGTGAATTGTGCTTGTTAGTGATAATGTAAGATGATGGTCTTGCCATGAGCCAAAAGTAGATACCACCAGCATGTCATTTGTGTGGTACGTAGGAGTCAAGCCAGATGTCAAGTGCAGGCGATGACAATAAAATATACATCTCACAACCACCCATACATCCAGTTATCAGTATTACTTTCCCGGATAAACCATCTGCTTAGCATTCTGGGCTTTAAGTATAATTCCTGCTGAATTTGGGAATGTCACCATCATATTCTAGCTGACAGACTGCCTGTTGCTCCCTCTCAGAAACTCCGCTGGCGGGGGAGATGTGTCGCGCTCGAAATGCACCGTTCAATTAAGGGTTCAAAAGAGATACATTCATGAAAAGACTTCCCATGAATTATGCAAGAAATTTCAATTAAAAGGCATTATATCCCACTGGATTGGATTAAATAAGAGTCTTAGGTCACAACTCTAATCTGATCTTCTATCCTCTGTGTACACAATGTTCACTTCATTCGCGCAGTCAACCTATGTTCTTATTGGAGGATTAACAGCAAAGAGGGAGAAGTTCACATAAAAGGTTACAACCCTGAACAGAATGTGCGACTGTTCTGGCGTCATGGAGTATGTTCTTTCTCACACATAGATATAAAATGTACTAGAGAGAGGGAGGGAAGGAAGGAAGGAAAAGAAGAAAGAAGGTCCTAGAGGAATGAAGATAGAAGGAGCATCTTATCGTCCCTAAGCCTCCTCCAAGGCAGCAGTCTCTCAAGCCCACAACAGCTGGAAGGCTCATTTCAAAACACTGGATTAGGGAACCTCTGCGCACAAAGCCTGTAAGCTCTCACGGCCAAAGAAGAAACTCACACACTTACACAGACACTCAAAATCACAAACAAGCACACGCACGTACTGTACATACTACCGCGCATGAACGCAGACACGCACATGACATCCCACCCACTGTCACACTGCACACGTGTTCAAACCCATCGGCGACACATAGGGTGGCCCTTCCGGGACACATCTAAGAGACAGAGACGGGAACGGCGTGACAGCTCACCAACCCAACCGCGCAGTTGCTTGGCATTGCCTCATTATTGCACACACTTCTGCCAAAGCTTTATGCCAGCTCCTCAGTGTTACTCTTGGAGCATGTCCGGTAGACAACCGCTCTTCCACAATGAATACTGTGAAGGGTTTGATATGAATGGTGAGCGGCTCATTGTCAAATATGGCCACCGAGATATACAAATGTATTCACTACGGTATATTTTGTGTTTTGAGCTACTGTGGGACTACAAACAATATAGCAGTGCTGTCTAAATGACAATATTCCAGTCAGAAGCAAACTGATTTTAGGGAATACTTCAAAGAAGGCCATGGATTTGTATTGTAGCTTATGCTTTTTTTTTTATTCTGGCATGGTTCTTTGCCATTCTTGCCCAGGGCTGAGTACAGCAGTTGCCTTCATGTCTACAGGCTGATGTGCATAGGTGTGATGTAAATGGGATGACCATCACTTACTCACAGCGTTTTCCATCCAAGACATTCGCTGTCGACAAACATCTTGTCCCCTCCTGCTCTTTATTTTTTGCCAAGTCACCACTTTATCTGTGAGCGGCAAGCATTCACACACAGGTTACGACTGTGATTGGATAATAAATTATGAATAAAGCCAAGGCATGCATTCACTAATGTGCACAGGTACATGGAAACCATCTGGATCACTTTTTCCCCTCTTATAAACAGCACATTTTCTTCAAGAGTAAAACGACAAAAATACAGAGAATCATATCAGGAAGATGTAAATTCAAATAAGAAATTAATTATACGTAGGAAAACCATTTATTACATAGGTTTTTACAAAAAAATTGTGAAATTACTTTGACAAAGCAATGGAAGGAGAATGAAGGAGGAAGCATGAAAAGAAAAACTAGATGGGAGTAAGAGACAAGGGAGTAAACAAAGAGGTGTGATGGAAGAGCACAAAGGGGAAGAAGTAAGGGATGTCAGACAGGGAGGTACAGAGAGGAGGAATAAATACGAGAAAGAAAAGGGGAGGAGCGAAATAGAGGAGGACGGAAGGAAGGAAGAACGGAGGATGCTGCCGTTTCCAGAGAGGCTTAATTGATAAAGTCACCGCAGGCAGCGCTCGCGGAGTGAAGGAGAGAACCAACAGTGCAGCTCTGTGAAAACAGCTCTCTCTCCCTTCATTCGGGGAGCCGAGTGTCAAAACTGCTGTTGATTAATGCAAAAGAAAACCATACACCTCAGACAGCATGGAAATCTGTGTGTATGTGTGTGTGTGTGTGTGTGTGTGTGTGTGTGTGTCGTGCATGTGTTTACTTGCTCAGTCTAGCTAAAGTGCAGCCATGACGGGATGGAAAACAAATGCAGGGTGAAAACAACGCTTACACTCTCACTCACCCAAACTCACCAAAGTGTGTTGTGTGTGTGTGTGTGAGAGAGAGAGAGAGAGAGAGAGAGAGACTGACAATAGCTGCTCGGCAAGTCATTTGCATCCTGTGTTTTTATTCATGTGGCTCTTTTATTCATAGGCTTTACTTTTATTTCGGTTTCAAACAGATGCCCCTGATGCTCTGATGTGATGAGCCCCTGGCACAACTTCAGTGGGTGAGCTGGGACACACACACACACACACACACACACACACACACCTAGACATGCATACACCTGCTTAAGTGGGATGATCGACGATGGCGCTAAAAGTCGGCAACGTGACACACATCAATAAACGTGTAAAAGCGATGGACGTCTAAATCTTTCAACGCTGAAACGTACGAATGTTGAAATTTACACCGTATATCCAGGCTTTTCGGGGTTTAAACCTGATTTCCTGCGACACCCCGACAGTATTCACATGCTTTCGTGAAGCAGAAAGCCACATTAACGGGCCGGCTGCATGCGTGATAGCCACCTTTTGTCAGCTGCGTTTTCTCCGAGCGTGACAAGAGTGAGAGGCAGCGACGGGAGATCGAGCATAAAACGTCATGCATCTCCTGCTTCAGGCGTGACAGTTGGCAGCTCTGATCACAGTTCATGTTTAATCTGCATCCCCCCCCCCCTTGCAATTTCCTCTTCGGACTCGCGATCGCTTGAAACTTTCACCTCCGCTCTCGAAATGATTCATCTGCAAGGACAAAACAAAACAGCAGCAAAAGCGTAAGATTAACAGGCATGAACACATCCACGCATGGACACCTGTGCCCACACGCAGGCGCGTCTCTACACCGTGTTCTCTAGCCATGTAGACCCAGGAGCCTCGTGGCGAGCTGTGTTGGTGTATAGGCGGATGCTGTGATGTTGCCGCCTGCCTGTGAGGCACCGGGGCGAACCGACAAGCGAGCAAACTCACGTAGGCCTGAAACTCAGGTGGTATGGTTGCGTACCCAGCTGCTCTGTGGCGACCCATCCAGCACCTCGCTCAGAGCACTGCAGAGGTGAAAATAAAGTCACAAACCAACTTAGTTTTCATGGGAAAAAAGGAGGTGTAAAAAGGGTTAACACTTCAGGTAACGTGGAAGTAAAATATCAAGATAGAAAGTGTTAATGTGAAGTGAGAATTTCAGGTGTGGGTTTCCAGTCTTTCTACGCCACACTAACCTGCAGGTGTCGCTTCATAACCCATGTAAAGACATGTGAGTGGTATCTCTTCTGATGCAGCTATAATGTCCATCTTACTGCCACGTTATTGATACTACATGGCAAATAATCTCATGTAATCTTTGGAATATCCGCTCAAGCAATAAACCTACTTATGAATTGGAGACTGTGATTGGACGCTACTCGTCAGTAAACAATGTGAGCCTGTTTAGAACCGTAGTCCATAGGGAGCACATTATAAAAGGTCCTCATTCATATTTCACGACAAAGCAAACGTTGGCCCTTTCTACTGTGTGCAGAACAGCAAGAACTCGAGCTGAAAAAAAAAAAAATCTCTTCAGCTTCTGCCTGCATGCACATGTCAGTTCAAAGGTTGTGCATATTTTATTGTGACGACTGCATGATCAAAACTACTGACGACAAAACGTGCAGCATGATGGTGGGCATACATACCCCTTTTCCACCGAGGCATTTTGAGGGTGCCCAATCGCGAACCAGTTCTTCCCGGGTACAGAGTGGCCCCAACTCTTTGCTGGGCTAGAACCGTTCGCAAACCTACGTCAGGGCCTGGGGGCGGGGTTAACGCTCGAGGCGACAGGGGAAAATACGCTGCTGCGGAGTTTTACGTTGCTGTTCCCGGTAAGTTTCACTTTTAAAATGTTTCACCTCGTTGCAAACCAACGACACATTTCTGTTTAGTTTACCAAGCTAGCGATTACGTTCGTAACAGCAGCAACTAGTGGCTATGCTTCCTCGGGTAATGTAAGCCGACCGGCTGGCTAGCCAGCTAGTGTGATATTGCTAACAACAGCGTTAGCATGCCACTTTCTGACGGCCGTTGGCTCACTAACCGTTACCAACTACCAACGTAACATAACATCTGTGTTCGCAGCGTCGTGGACACGTTTGTGATTAAACCGCTGTTCTCTGGTTTGTGTTTGTAGAGCTGTCGGACATCGATATTGAACAGAGGTCCAACCTGCAGATGACTAAACATCAAACACGCCGATCTATTGATCACATACTGTTCTACACTTTAAAAAATGTTGTGATTTTAGTATTTTGTGTATTTTATTGTCAGACGTATACAGTGACGTAATGACGTGGCTCTATGAGCTCTCTAGCCGGTGGAAACGCAAACTGGTTCTCAGAAGGTTCGCAAGTTGAACCAACTGCGAACCAGCATGGGCACCGGCCCGGCTCCTGAACTAGGTTTGCGTTGGTAGAAAAGGGGTAACAGAGAGTTGTTAAAGGAGTCAATATTAGAAAGACTACATCCCTCCTGCTGCTTGTGAAAACTCGATTGTTCCCTCGTATTTGTGAAAATTGACGCTCATTGGACGAGGTACTTTGGTGGGTAACTCAGATGACGTCAGCTTAACGTCCGTCACAGGTTTTGCTGACGTCTCTCCCATTTAATCCCTCCTTTCCTTCATTTCCTCTCCTCTCCTTTTCTTACCTCCATTTTTCCCTCTCCGGTCCGTCCAGCGAACCCTCACCCAATGAAAGAGCCTTAAAAAAATCTCTTGCTCATCCTCCCCCCTCATCCCCCGGCCCCGCCCCTCCCAGTTGACCTATTAGCCACCACAGCCAACTCCCTAACAGGTTCCACTGACTAGCCTGCATGGCTTAATTCTCTCCTCTAAACTGTACTGACTCTGACTAGCCCGGCTTACTGCACTCCTAGTGCATCATTACTACAAACACAAGGCCTCATAGCCCACATACAAACTATAGCGTGCAGCGTTGGTCCCATTATTCATTCACTGCCTCGCTGTCACATGAAGGGAAGTCTGTTGCATTTGAAGAGAAGAGAGTTCACTCTCCTTTTAGCAAACCCTATAACTAAATCATATTGGAATGCACAGCAAAAACATAACATTGGCACTAAGTATAGAAGCGATGATGATGATATGAATTTCATCACTGGACGTTGTTCTATTCCACATGACATACATACTTCCTGGTCTGGTCCCACATTGTGCATAAACAAGCTTACATCACATGCGGAGCAGAACGTCCCCACTTACTCCTCGTGAGAAAGTCCTCAGACTTTGCCGCTGACTAATATGACTTTATGTGTGTTCATTTGGATCATGTATAGCCACAATCACAGTTTAATGCACGCAAAATTACCCACAAGAAACAATTACAAATGGCAATTAAGGGGCTTATCAATATATTAATTTTATGATATTGTGATAATCATGAATTTACACCTCCCGTAGAGTGGCAAATTATTTTTAAGTGAGGAATATTTCAAATTAAATTTTTTTTAAAAAAAACAACAAATCGAAAGGCTGGTTGCTGATGAAACGGCAAGTTACTGTGAACAAGCTGACGGGTGATCAACCAAACTAGTGTGCTCGGCTGTGTGCACTGAGCGAACAGAAGGTTAAAGTAGGCCACTGCCCTCGTGCACAGATAAGCCTGGGCATTGGAAGACTACTGCTAAAGCAACAAACAGATGGCTCTGCACATGCAGCCGTGGACACAGCTAGACACACACACACAATGTCCAAAAAACATCAAGTACCAACTTCAGTGGAGTACACTAATCGCAAATATACAGCTCTAATCAAAAACATCACTCCCATGCTTGCTCATAGAGCTAAAAAAAAAAAGGTTGTTTTTCAAATTGCCAGCACATGTTGCTCGGCATGTTGTTTGAAATGACAGCTGAGCAACCGGACCTGGATTTCCCCGAAGAAGCGGCCACCAGCCACCTTGCAGCCTTCGTACCGTCTCTGTGTGTTGTAACTACATCCCCTCCCTGTCAGACCTGCATGTTTGGCAAACCTGTCACAGTGTCTGCACATAAATCTAACTTCCTGGCAAGCATACAGATCTGCCAGTAAGATGACATGATTGGCATGGGGTTCTGTTTTGCTATTTGGCAGCTCTCATCATCGAGTCCCTTTTAAGTGGGCGGCGACGGCCTGGTTCTGCCAAAGATGTCCGAAAGACACAGGAAAGCATGTCTGCGTGTCTGGTATGTATAGAGGTAAAAGTTAGCAGGACGACAGGTGTGAAAACTGCAGCACTCCTAAGAAGTACCACTTCAATAACAGGATGTTACATAATCATTTTTAGAATTACATATATTTGATAGGTTCTTATACCCTTAAATGCATCAAAGAAACCACCAGTTTTGGAAAGGGGAATCTCTGTTTCAGTGAAACCACTGTCCTCTCTGTGCTACACACATCGGCAGGTGAGGCCCGTCCACTGGCACTCTTCACTGTCTGCACGGCACAGGTTAACACAAATACAGTCTAAGCTTCTCAGTCAGCCGGCCAGGCGTCATTGAGCCAACCAGCAGATAATACTAGAAGACTATTTCTGGAACCAGCATTTAGCCTATGGTAACCTTTTCTGATGGCCCTTGGTAAGTAACTGGCTCGTAAGCAGAGATTGTTCTCTGACTGAATCGTCTTACTATTCTTTGTTCTTTTCTTTGTTTCTTTTTCTACTCAATTTGCTTGGTTTGATCTGCCCCTCTTTGTATCTCTTGTTCTTTCTTCTTCCCCTTCACTACAGTAGCTCTCCACATGAAGACAGTGATTTTAAGCCCGCCGACACCGTCCGGGCCTCCTGGGAGCAGCAGCGCTCTGCGGGTGATTTGGTCAGCGCGGTTCTCCAGCAATAAGGGCCCGTAATGATTTATCGTCCATTTGAGTCCCTGTGTGGCTCACCTTCAGGATGAACCTCCCACTCACGTCTGTGCCTCTGATGTGTAGTATCGGCTAGAAGAAAAGCAGAGAGCAAGGCTGGAAGGTACAGTTTAGGCTGTGGAGGAGTCCTGTACCACATCTGATTTCAGATATTTTTTTAAATTGTTCAATTTAAGGTTTTTTACTGGTAAAGACTTAAAAGAAAGAATGTTGCTTTTTCTTTCTTACCCATCTTTATCCAGATAGGTTTTTCTGAGATAGTGCTCTCTTGTTATCAGACTGTGACTGAACTTGCATCATGAGTCAACTGCACCTGCATTTTACATTCAATGTATTCAGTAAATATGATTTTTTTTTCTTTTTCTTTGAAGAGCAGTGTAATGTAATATATTGGGGCCGCTGTCTGGGCAAATAAAGGTGGAGATGACTGAATGTAAAGTCTAGGTATAGAAAGTGATGGAAGCCTGTTCAACCCAAGATGTGTCAGTTATATGTTGGGGGGGTGATGGGTGCAGCAATACACATCGTTATTAGCTTTCATTAACTATTCATTGGCACATGAGTCACTATGTTTTAGATTATTGTTTTCCAACCATAAAGGCTCCACTTTTAATGTGTTTTTTTTATTTTCCTTTAGGAGGGGTCAAATGAGTAGAAGTGGGGAATTGTTGTATTCTAGCCTGTTGACACGCCATCTTTCAGCATAAACCAGGTTTCAATGTATCCCTAAAGCCAGTGCTCATGGAGGCTTGGTGTGTGACCAGTCTTGAATCACAATGTGTTCTATGAGGACAGCAGGACATCAGTCCATCAGACAGGAATGGAGTCAGCCAGAGGACTGTAGGGAACAGAAGGACCAGACGAAGGCCATTTCCCCACAGGAGTTGCACATATTTCTTACTTCTACGTCTCTCACAGGGAAATTTCTTTTTTTTACGGTGTCCTTTGTGACCTCTCTCTCTTTTTCTTTTCTCTCCCTTCTTTATGTTGTCTGACCTTCCTCCATTCCTCATTATTAGGAAAAACAAACCCAAGACATACAATCTATTCTTAAACACACATACACTCTATATGTAAGTCCAGTCAAACTTGTGCCATATTTGAAAGTACCGAGAAACCATTGACTGCAATTCAGCAGCTGTCCTGCACACACACACACACACACACACACACACACACACACACACACACACCACACGACCTGAACTTTTCTGCCCCAGTGTCAAAAAGGTTTGTGGACTCTTTGCGGACAGCTGCTCTCAGCTGACTCCACCATGACGTACAACCAGCCAAGTGATAAATGTCGTCAATCAGAGAAGAAATAACAACAAATATCAATTCCCCTCAAAAACATTGTTTTGTTTTCTCCCTTCTCATTTAGTAACGCAATTTTTTAGTATAGTCTTTTTTTTATTACGTTTTTTTGGTTTTGTTTACTTGATGCAGGAACAGAGGAGGGGCCGGCTTATATGGATTCTTTCAAAATAGATATTTCCAATTTTGTGTAAACAAGTGCTTTGATGAATAGTGTGTTCTGATGCATGGATGCTATTTTTCAGGGTCAAAAACACAGGAGTTCATATGAGAACCATCATGTCATTTCATAACATGATTGGTAATGCATAAGCATTTCCAATAACAACAAAGCTCAGCCTCCTTGTATTCAATTTATTGCATCACAACATGAGTTTACATTTATACCCTTTGTTACAGGGGGAAAGGTCATTCCTTTTTTTTTTTTTTGCCTGAGACCTTTTTCTGTGTGCCTGTGCTTACAGTAGGTGTGGACCAGCATGGATGGGGCTTTCTAACTAATTCTGCTTTTGGATCTTTGATGTACTGTAGGTCAAACGCTGGCTCAGCAAACACTGGGTACCAGCCTATATTCTCATTCTGCACACTGGTCAAATTCACATCCCATTTCATTCAGAGAAAACTTTACTGTAGTGTAACAAAAACACACACAAACACACGCAGGCATGCACACACACACACACACACACACACACACACACACACACACCTCTCTCATTCTTCTACTATTCAGCAAAATAGCTTGAGAAAAAAATCAACACAAGCACGCTGAGTCGGCGCTCTTAAGGTAACGGCTTTTTTCCCAGACAGCAAAGGAACCAAGAAGTCAGAAGCACCAAACTCTGATCAGGGAAGAGAAGTTTCCTTCAACTTAGATAGGTCACAGATAACTCTTTGAGCCGCTGTACAGCTTTCAGAACACTATGCATAAAAACTACACATAACAACACTCTCTGATGTCTGACTTAGCTGCACTTCTCTGACAAGCTGGCATTCTGCTATCCTACACGCATCACAAAAGCATTGGCGAACCATTGAGCTATACAAAAGTGTCCATGTTTGAATGCTTTACAAATTATGGAATAACTGTAATAACAACATTTAGAGGTAGGCAATCATTAAACAAAAGTACCATTGAGGACCCAGAGGTTGCCCACTGTAGGTTTGTCGCTCCTGCAGCCAACATGGCTCCACTTTGGGAGTTAGATAATGCTGTTTTCAGTCAGTGACCTCTTCCTCGGTGACAGGCGCTGCATAAGCCTCTATGTGTGTGTGTGTGTGTGTGTGTGTGTGTGTGTGTACGCATGTGCTCGAAGGAGCAGAGCCCCAATGCCGAGCACATCTGCTCCGGACGCCCCTGGCACCGCCATATGGCTGGCAAACACGCCTCCGATTCCTCCTCCGCGAATAGAGAGTTTGCGATGAAAAGAGAAAATGGGTGAAAAACGAGAGTGCGTGCATGACTGAGGGAAAAAAAAAAAAACGCATGCGAGTGACAGCGCGAGGGAAGGAAGGCAGAAGAGAGTAACAGCTGACGAGTGAGGAGCCGCACGTGCTGCCCATTAGGCTCCGCGGACAGATCCACTCCCTCCGAACACACTGATGTCTCAAACTCCCCGACACGACTGCATTCTTCTATCCACACCAGGTCAAAGGCTCATGACATAACATACATCTTAACCAGTCTCAGCCAAAGTGCTTACCTGAGTAAATGGGAGAGGAAATTAAAAGATTTTACGTTATTATTAGAGATATGTGGTGAATTGTAAATTGGACGAATTCCAAAATATAACCCGAACTTATTTCCTAGAAAGTGAAGACCTGAAGGACATGAAAGACAGATTGTTCAATTATTTTCTTTTTTTATAGTGATGCTTTTGATAGTAAAGCACTTGTAGACTTGAAAGGCAGGCTGCAAGGCTTGTAGTTGGATTCTTTGTAGGCAACGGGGCCTTTGATACTTGTGGCTTTGGGGTGGTTATGTTGGACTCCGTGAGCAGTTTTCACTGAGCAAAAAAATAAGTATCCAAACATACATGGAAACTTCTAACCATGCTGTGCTCCTGAAAAAAATGGCAAAATGTGGGACTCATGTACCATCCTTAAATAATTTTGTTGAAACAATGAAGAGATGAATTACGTCCTTCCAACTTCTTGCCGACAGGTAAAAAAACGAGGTAGGTAATGTATCAAGACTACACCACTTTCTCCCTAAGGGACTGAGATAGTGGAGATGTGGAGGAAAATGAAAAGAAATTCTGTGTGCATTAAACCTTAATCATTAAGATAGTATCTATTAGATATAGTACTATGAGCCTTGCTTCTACTGGAAACTACCACCCCCCACCTTGTCAGAAGAGCATGTGAATCACGCACATCTTCTCATACAACAACCATTCATTGTTTAACATTTCAAACGCCAGAGCACATACTCGAGTTTAGGCCCCACTTTTATCTATCATGTGAATCTTTTTGAAGCACGATGTACAGTATCAGAGGCGCCAGGCGTCGCCTTGCACTCCTCCTTCCTGCCCTCCTATTTTTCTCCTCCCAATCTCCTCTTATCTCCTCCAGCTCCCCCTGCTTTTCTTCCCATCTTTCTTTCCTTCATTCCCATTCCCTCCTCTTCTCTCGCCCCCTCTGCTGCCTGGGGCTTTTCATGAAGGCTGAGTTAATATGAGGAAATCAATAACATCACTGCGTTGGCTGTCGGGGGGGGGGGGGGGGGGGGGGGGGGGGGCAGGTCAGAGACTTGCTGATGGTGATGAGGGGGGGGGGGGTGTGGTAGTGTGGTGGACGTGTGTGTGTGTAGGGGGTGGGGGACATGTTGCTCAACAAACGCTTGCCCATTGATCTTTTCTGCACATCTTTGTGTGCGAGCGTCCACTGAGATTCCTCAGGGTCTGACTGACAGGCAGCGAGCTGGCCTCGGAGGCCTGAGTGTGTGTCCGCCTACGTCACCGTGGTCATGTGAGATACAAACCATGTGAGAACCTTTATATATTCACAGCGGTGGCATGAGATCCTTTACTTAAATACAAGTACCATTCAACAGTTTAAAATACTCCATTAAAAAAAAGAACTTAGTAACTTGTTACTTGGGTAAAATTATTTCAGCAAAATGTGCTTTTTTTAATTGAAATTAAAAGTATTAAGTTGTATAGTCTCATATATTACGACGGAGTATTAGTACGACAGAGTATTAGGGCCAGACTAAAAGAAAAATATATATATTTTTATGAATTAAAAAAAAAAAAAATATATATATATACTCCGTCGTACTAATACTCCATCGTACATATATTGTATTTTCTGATTATAATGGTTCTTAACTAAAATGATAATGTGACTCCTGTATGGCCCTGTCTTTCAGAGGGGCCCGTGTTACATGTTAAACCAGTTACAGCAGCTCTCAGATGCAGTACATGTAGGGGAGTAAATGCAGTGGAATAGAAGGACGGGTAAACGGATTGCCTTCGTAGAACGCTTTTATGCGGGCCTGACCCTCGGTACAACAGATGGAAAGAAGGTGCAACGGGTCAAAACGTCAGCCTTTAGTGAACAATTTGCTCCACCTCGAGATCCACAGACACTCAGTACTAGTAGCATAAAGTAGCATGAAATGTGATGTAAAATGAAAAGAAAAAATATTAGAGTAAACCCGAGTAAAAGTACTTAATTACATTCCAACACTGTATATTAATGCTGCACAGTTAATGGATTTGAGACTAAAACACTATAAGTCTGCATTCTATGTGCTTTCTACATGTCAGGACCGAATGGAGCACAATTAGGTTTTCATAAATCCAGACCTTGGAGGCTGTAGATATATTCAGGGGCCAGATATAAGAGGTATTGTATATTATGCTTCTACGATCCATCTTGCACTCTCTCTGGCTCCGACTCGAGCTCTGTCACTCGCACTGCATCGTGTCTACGAAGGAAAATCCATATGAGCCGGACAGGAAGGCCGTGGTATTATTAATGGAGCTTAACATCCATCTAAGGGGGTTGAAATTGTTGAAGGCTTGATGTGTTAGCCTTAACGTTTCACTCAACGCAGGGAGAAATGGTGTCAGAGAATTAGTAGACTGGCAGCTGGCTCAATATTTCTGAATGTGCGGCTGGAAATGACACAGTAGGGCAGGCGTGGCACCAAATAGCCCACCTTCTGGCCAACGGGTCTTTCACAAGGAGTCGCCGGTGGGTAATTTACACGTTTTTGCATGCGGGAACCCGCGATGACTCATTCATTGAGATCTGGGTGCAAGTTCAGCGGCGTGGCGGAGGGTTAATAAAACACACGCCGTCCTCTTTCTTTGACACTCGCTGTTTGAGCCTCTCCATTCTCATGTGCACAGGCAGCACACACAAAGAACACACACCCCTCAATAATCAGTTGAGCTATTCAACCGCTCGGGGTTACACGCAGAATGAACGCATTCATCACGTAATTACTGTGGAGGCAGTCACACACTTCATCAGTCTATTCCTGTCTCAAAGAGCCCCGGAGAGAACAGCGAACGCATACGATTTCCAAAAGATATTATGAGATTCTGATGCCCCTGTAAGGAGAGTCAGAAGAGAGGAGCGGGATTTACAAAGCATCAAAGTGACATCTCGACTGATTCACATGGCCGCGGAGTTGAAAGAGGATTCAAGGAAGGCGGATGCTCGCATCATTGAAAAGGCTGATGAATCTTTAAAAACCCCTCTCCCATACGGAGAGATATCTTCAAAAATGGAACTGTCTTCCTCACAAGGGAAGATAAGTGGCAATTCAGAGGGGCATCAGTTTGAAATCAGGGGAGCTGAGGAAGCCGTGAAGGCAGTGTCTAAAAAAGATGCGGTGATATAAGGGGAAAGATATAAAAGGTGAAGCCTTAATGTCGGGTGATGTATGACGCTCGGGCTGAGCGGTCCAAAGGCTCACATCGGGGTGGATGCTGGAAATCAATGGCGTGGGATAGAGAACGTGGCTGTGTCAGACCTCTGAGCATGAAGGAGGCCGGAGCCGCCTATAAAGCACAGTGATTAGTGGGAGACGGGTCAAATGCAGATGTTTGCAAATATAAATTGTGGATCTATAGGACATTAAATGGGTCCAACAATGACTGAGAGGTGGATGAATGCATGGATTTGGCATACAATATCTTTTTTCAACATACTTCTGGTTGACATGATGTGTTGTGTTGTACTTTTATTTTACAGAGCAAACCGTTGTCCTTCCTTCAATGTATCTGAAAAATTCTGAATCCCAAAATTTTAAGATACAAGCTTCAATCAGTGTTTATTGTGCTTGATAGTATGTGTAGTGGATGGAAAAGGGTAGAAGCTATGTGACAATGACATGACATGAAGATGAGTGAAGGAAGAAAGGAACAGCAGCGGAGAGAAACATGTGAACCAGGAGGTAAATCTTGTTTCTGAAAATGAGATCTACATACAGATCCATAATGCATGGGAATAACATTTTTAAAGCGTGTAACTCTAGACTAGACCTGTGCTTCCACCCATCTCAATACTATTTACATGCTATATTTGTCGCAAAACAATACAAACAGAGCAAATCCTAGTTTTGTACACGCTGACAGGTGCCTCTGGATTTTGGAATTGAGGACACACTTTCACATTGTTATCTTCCACCTGTAATATCATTTATTCAGAGACTTGTCCTGCATTCAGAAAATGTTTACCTACATTTTGACCAGATCCACAGTTTCTTTTGCTATACCTATGAGTTTAGAAGTCAACGCTAGTTATAAGAAGGAATGTCTTGAGTGATGAGGAATTATTTGACAGAAACTACAGTCCTGGTGTTCCAATTTTCACTTTGCCTCCTTTTATACTCTCATCTTTAGATGTTATTCCTTATCTTGTTGCCCTCTGGTCTAAAGGACCCCCCTTAAGAGCCAAAGTGACACAAATGGCTCCTTTGGCGTGGAGTGAAAACTACAAATTAAGACTTAAGACACTTATTGACCAAATCATTGACTAAACCCACTGAGAGACAATGTAATTTAATTATGTTCTGCAGATGTTAATAGCGCCAGAGAAAGTAATCGCTCCTGTTGTTGTTTGCTCTTTGTCGTTTTCCTCTCCGCTCCCCGTGGACCGCTCAGACATCGGGGGGGTAGTGCGGGTGGTAGCGCTGTGTGAGATGTTGCGCCGGGGCCCCAATGAAAGCTTTTCCATCACAGCATCATTTACATTCAAATTAATTCCATCAAAAGCAAATCTGAATGTTCAATGAGCGGAGAGTGGGGCTGGCCGTCATCTCCCTTCTCCTCTTGAGAGAGGGGCAAGTGAGAAGAGAGGGGGGAATGCGGCGAACGAAACGTTAGGTCGATGTGAGTCGGAGACTGAGAGCGGCTTCTGATTTTTTTTTTTTTTTTGCATTTCAATGAAGCCACCGGAACAAAGAAGCTCCCAAAGAACGCTGACTGGTTCCTTTGGAGAGGTTTGGTGCTAAACAGAACAATGTGAGTAATTTTCACAACACCATCATTGATCAATCGCTTGTTGATCGGTGTCTTTCAGCCTGCACCAGAACAATCATCACTATTGATCCATTTAAATCCATATTAGAGCTTTAACCAGTGCCCACACACACACACACACACACACACACACACACACACACAGCTTTGGGCAGGTAGCAGCCCAACAGCCTGCCTTGCAGTGGCATAATTGCATAGCATGTCAAAAACACTAATAAATAAATCAGTGATTACTTCCCTTTGTGAAGTGCTGCAGCCCCATTATTGAATATTCATGTAGGTAAATACGTTCATGCAAGCTTCTCTCCCGGGTTTTACGGTTTACTTTTTTCCCGTGGATTTAAAGCCATCTCGACTCTCACTGTGCGGGGAAGAACACAACAGGAATGCTTTGAAAAGACACGAGTGCTTTTTACGTTCGTATGTATCAATCATATGCATATTTTAAAACCTCAGAGTTCTGCACAACATGTGGAAATCAGTGTATTTTACTTTGCTTTTTTTCAATTTATACAGAAATTCAAAGCTGATTGCTATTGACAGAGGGTTATTGATTCCAGATCCCCCGAGGCCGATATCCGCATGACACACGGTGTAATTTCCCACTCCATTGTTTCTGTAATATCTCATTGGCACGGGGAGCAAATAATAACACCACCTTTTTGACCCGCTCGTCTCCATCATCTCGTCCTACACCGATCACTCCCTCCACTTCGCTCTCCCACTCTCTCGCTGTCTCCTCTAATATCTTGATCGCACGCGAATGTTTGCCCCCATCTCTTATTCACTCTCCCTCTCTCTCATATTCTCTGATGTCAGCGTTTGTATGCGAGCGTGCGTCCGCGCAGCCCAAGTTTGATGCATGAGATGCGCCACGCATGCACGGACGCACCTCTACATGCACGCAACACACACTGGCAAACATGCACATACACTATTGATGGCAACTTAGCCTGCGTGATTACTGTCTCTAAGCTGCTTAGGGGTTGTGTCCCATCTGGCTCTGGTGTTTGCAGCATCATTCAACCCCCACCCCTACCCCACCCTAACCCCACAGACATCGCCCCTTTCCCCCATCCTCCTCCTCTTGTTTCATCCTTCGTCATGCACTCTCCCTGTACGCCGACAGGCACACACACACACAGAGGGAGAACAGAGGCGGAGCAAAAGGGATGATAATCCTGCGTAATCTGGGTTTACCAACTATTAGGGCTCTGCGGTGTTTTCTTACGTAATCTAATCATCCGTAGAAACGTGCAGTCATCCACTGGGGTGAGCTTGTGGGTCTCATTGTGTATGCGTGTTCAAAAAGTGGAAGCCGGAAGGGATGCCGCCATGTGCCACCTGGACCATGTGGGAGGAAAAAACACACACACACACACACACATACAGCCCCCCCACACACACACACCAAGAGAGAGTGAGAAAGAAGTTTGGTTTAAAAAAAAAAAGTTTAGTGCCACATCAGAGGGCATTCAGACTCCAGCTGCTCTAATAAACCTCCTGCCTTCTGGTGATGGAGGAAGCACACGCATCAACCCAGCAACAACCCAACAAACAATCCATCCTATGGTAGCTGCTGACTTCCTCTTGTCAAAGTACATGATTGTGGAAGACATTATCCATTGTGACGGATGTGTGTTTTTTATGGAGCCTCTTGAGATCTCTGTGAGCAGTGAACCTTCTGTGACCTTCTCATGTCTTACAGCATTCAAATTAATACATTCAAAAGATGGAGAGAGCTTGTTAATGTGTTTGATTATTGATGAGACATAAATTGAAATGTTAAAAGTTAACTTCGCCAACACATAAGTGTTGTACCCTTAAGTTAAATACCTGCAGAGCAGATGAGCCCTGCTTCCCGTTGGTGTGCCGGTATAAGCTTCGACAGATACAGTAAATATTGCACGGGTAATCTCATTTATCGAAATCAATGTTACGTTGCACTCTGCATTCGTCGCACTAAAGATACAGGGCGAAACAGATTGAGGGGACAATATATAGTTTCATGCTGCACCCTTACAGCATATGGATAAAAGGGATTACGTTTATCCATATACTGAATCATGCAACACCGATCTGGCGCAGTGCACTGTCCTCTGGGAAGATCTAGGGATGATACAGAGAGCAAGGGACAAATCCTCGGAATACTTTTTGTCTGCTGCACAGAACGCACCCGAACGTCTCATTGCACTTTACACAGATGATCCTGAGAGGATTTTCATGACGAAGAATAAAATATCTAGATACAAGGGTGACCATTGGCTCCTCTCAAAGGGAAAGTACTAGGGACATTTGCAGCAGTATTGCTTCTCAGTCAGCACTGTTCATAAAACTGGCACAGGTCCATCTTGAGTCAGAGCTTTCTGTGGTTTCACTCCGAAAACAAACAGAAGAGGATTGCCCGACATAATTGTTACAGGTTGAGAGATGTCATTTTTTCCTCGTTTCTATTGCTTTCTGTCCGCCTCACTGGTTTGTCTTACCATTAAGACTAAACTTCTATTATCCTTTTGAAAATACCTGCTCGTCTGCAAGAGGTGTTTACTCAGCTGGAGGTGCAATTAGTCATTTCCTCCACACGACGTAAAAATCAAACAAATCCATTTTTTATTAAATTAAATACATTTGACTAACTTTTTCATGGTTTTTGAGGGAGTCACATTGAGATCTGAGAAAACAATAATAATTACAGTAAGAAGGGGGGAAATGTGTGTGTGTGTGTGTGTGTGTGTGGGGGGGGGGGGGTGGGGGGCAAAAAAGCGGTGACTATTTGACAGAGAGAGAGGAGGAGGGAGAGATGAGTCGCCCATCATGCTTAGAAAGCTTCACATTATGAATGATTCATGCGTTCATCCTTAATGATATTTGAAAACCTTCGATTTCACAAATGGATCACTTCACATCCCCCCCACCCCCTCCCATGAAACGAAAATGTCTTATATTTCTTATGAAGGCAGAGAGCAATGTGTATCTGCCCTGTCACATCCACATTTTAATATATCTTTAATTTGCACATTTTTCTCCACATATTGCACGGGCCGTTGGCAGCCCTATAAGATAATTTGAGCGCTAACCTCAGAATGAATAATGAAGAAAATGTCATATGGGGCCTTTGATGGAAATATTTGCATAGACCCATCTGGATATCATCACATTAGATTTGTAGGGATTGATGAATAATTATAGCGAGAACTTTTAATAGCAGTGACAATATACTGTTATTTAACAATAAACAACAGCCTACGCATTGTTGAGGGAAGACAGGCTGGCAAAGCAACTGTCTGAGCTGGCTATTGTACTGTACTCTGTACTCAGCATACAGTAAGTGAAACAATGGGAATAAAACCAGAACAGTATGTGTTTTGAGGGCCAACATTGTCATCATTCACGCCACTCGGTGGAAACCTTCACAATATGAAGATAGTCGTTCTATACAGTGTTCTGTGCGACAGTATATAGGTGCTGTAAATGGTACCAAAGTGCAGCTCTGTCTCTCTGTTTTCTGATTTCCATTCCCATAGGTCCCATGTGGGGACTGCACCTAATGAAGTCATGAACACTTAGCTGTCTGCGTGCTAAACGAACAAATAATGAGAAAACCAATTAGTCTGGGGACCGCGTGGCATCCGTCACCTGCGAGATACAGACCTGAGCGAGGTGACAGCGACGCAGAGAAAATCGACTAGCTTTGGGCGCGCTGTTGATCCCGTCGCTGCCACCACAATCAATTTAATGGGCCTCCGTATGGCGCTGCAGAATCAATGAAAGATCATTGTGGCTTCCTCTAAGCGCTTAATGTTGGTGGGGAGCAGGAGAGTCTAAATTTATACCGGTATTCCACCGAGACGTCTCAGGAGAAATGGCGACTACATGCTATATGTATGATAACTTTCACGCCCCCTCTCCTTCTGAAGCCTTTTAGTGGAGGGTCAGGGAGAAAAAAAGGGGGGAGTACAGCTACACTCAGAGTTTTGACCCACATCTGTACCACAGAACTGTCACAGGCTGGAAAATGAATGGGTGACCTTGGTTGAAACTCGTACCAACATCTTGTCTTGGGGATAGGCCTAGAAAGACGGTGTAAGCTTTGGGCCCAGCCAAGGAGATAAAGGGAAGGATGGAAGAGGAGGAAGGAGGGGGGGGCACAATGCCAAGAGACAAGGTAATTTTATCCTCCCTTACAGTGTGTTATATGTTTATTTGATGGCAATTAGAGTTTCTATGGATGGTATTTTCTGGCAAGGAGCAAAGCTGGTTAATCACACACTCAGGTAATCGGCATGCTCAGTTGAAGCACATGTAGCCATGCTTTAATGCAAGTGTCAAGCAGGAGAAGTGGATTAGG
This sequence comes from Chelidonichthys spinosus, assembly GCA_029853015.1. Taxonomy (NCBI): domain Eukaryota; kingdom Metazoa; phylum Chordata; class Actinopteri; order Perciformes; family Triglidae; genus Chelidonichthys; species Chelidonichthys spinosus. The sequence goes on from CM056828.1 coordinate 10,789,955, forward strand.
GAGCAGTCAACACTATGCAGATGTGAGGAATGTCTCCGTCTGTACGGTACATTTTTTTTTTTTTAGTAGTCATTACTCTGTCCTTAAAGTAGTCCAATCGACAAGGTTCATCATGGGAAATGGTGTTGGGCATAATGAGAAAGAAAAGTAAAAAGAGATTGCCCTTTTCACATCATGTATATAGTACCTAATGTGGGCCGAGGTACAGCACGGTTACAATAAAACACCAAGCAGCAATTGTGAATATCATCCCTTAACACTGTGCCTCTGACAGAATAAAAGAGAGATAAATCTCTCATCTGGAGCTCGTCCTCTAGGAACTCCTCACTCTTCATGGGGGTGCGCTCAATTTTTTTTGCTTAGATCGACAAGAATTTTTTTTTTTTTGGTTGTCCTGTAAAGTTTAATCGAGAAGGGATTGCCTCAAGGATAGAATATCAATTAGTATCAACCAATTCTCTGAAATTCTGCTTGGGGTGATGCAGATTTTTTTTTGCTTCATACAAAGAACAAGCTCCACTAAAGATAAAAGGCAGTGATGGGGGTTGGGAGGCACGAGGAGATACAGTATCTCTGTGCTGTTTAATTAACTTTGGCTAATGGCTGTCTGAGGTATTTAGTTTACAGTAAAGATAATTGTCACCTTTTTAGGTTGCATATTGTGTATCATCATGAATGAAGTCATGAATCTCAGCTGAAGTTATCAAGTAGGTTGAAATAAGGAATACACATTCGATGTCATTTAGAAAGGGATACCTTTATCTATCTATCTATCTATCTATCTATCTATCTATCTATCTATCTATCTATCTATCTATCTATCTATCTATCTATCTATCTATCTACATATATAAATACATATTTGACTTATTCATAAATGTCTTAAGTAGAAGACCTCCACAAAAAAAAAGATAGATTTGCCCACTGACTGCTTTCAGTGCCCATCGTGTCCCGGCCTCTGGACAGTCCAGTAGAGGGCTCTGCCTGTACTTACAGAACTAGGGTGACAATATCAGAACCCTTATTTGCCATGATCTTTTCCTGTGTTTCCTGTACCTAAACCTACAACATCAATCGAGTGTTTAAACCATTTCACAACGTAAAGTAAAACGGTCATATGTGACGTTTTGGGACTCCTATGAGTCAGTTGATGCAGTTGAAAAACAGAACTATGCAGGAATAGCAGTTACTATTGAAGCCAAATAATATCACTCTTTGACAGTGTCAATGTTAACCCAAACCTAATAACATCTCTGGTGCTATAAATTACAGCAGCTGTAGCATCAGTGGGAACTAATTTAAGCTGCAGCAGATCGTAGAAGGGTCTTACGAAGTTAGAGAAGTCCAAAGACGGCTCCCTCGATGCAATTAACAGTGAAGACAGAGACGTCTTACAAAGTGCCTGAGAGAGAGAGAGGGGAGAGAGAGACGTTTCCCCTGGGGACAGAGGAGGGGGATGATCAGCACATGATGCAGCCCTATTTGACAAAGTTACGCCTGTGAGCTTAGAGATACACACACACACACACACACACACACACACACACTTTAAAGTGCTGGGACACGCAGATGGAAAAGCGCACACAGCTGGGCGATAGTTCACGTCTAGACTCTGCAGCCAAGGAAAGTGTACAGCTTCCAGATGAGTGAAATTATTAAAAATACTGTTTCCTGCCAAATATGTGGCAATTAAAAAGTCACAAAAAGCTTGGAAATGTCTCTCAGAGTCCCTGTTTTGAGTTATTTCAACAATAGATGTTTCTGAAGAAATAAAGCAGTGGGGCAGTGGTAAAATAAAGGGGAGTCCTCCTCAAGAGAACTAAGGCTTTTGTGCTTTCCTAGGAAGGGGACACTGTTCAGTTCATGACTGTTGTACTGCTCAAACCTTGATTCTCACGAAGGCCATCGGGCATCAATAAATAGTTCTGCATAAGACATCGACCATCTCCAGAGGTCTCCTTGCTTCACACGAATTTCCATCACAAAGTCCAGTCATCTATTTGCTATTCAATGTCTCTGGTGGGATCAAGACTTCGAAACAGAGTAACCAAATATGGGAGAGTGAGAGACACCGAGGGGGGGGTGTTAACAAACTCACTGTCTAAATATAAAAAACCGACAGTCGGTTCCACTTTGCAGTTATGTCTCCATCACACCTTCAGTTTCACACATGAATCCCAGAGAGGCTGCGATTCAGCCACCAGCCTTGTCCAAGGATCGCTTTCAGCCCAGTGGAGGGTTTACAATCATACACAGCTTCAAACACATCCCACGATAGCTCCCAGGAAGAATCATAAACAGCTACGATAACACAGGGTCACATTCAAGGCCAAGTGTGGAGACATGAGCGGTCTGCCCGGAGACAAGCAGGCGGAGGACTGTATGCTGTGGAGATGTACAGGGAGTCAGAGCGACCGTGTATTATAAGCTACACGCTCTTATATATAATGATAGGAGCATGTGGGTGAGAAAACAGATCATAATATGTTTCCTCGAAAATGGGCCGTGTCTATTTATATTCTGAATTTGAATTATTGGTTCAATCTCTCAATATTTGATCATTTATTGACTAAAAACCAAGCAGATGTTTTCAGTTTTCCTTCACCTGAATGTAAGTCAAATTGCAAGAAAGTGGAAACTAATAGAACTAAAGCAAATTCCCTGTGCTGGTTAACGGGAGACGCTGTGTTCTAGGAGCCTGGTTCAGTCCCTGAATATAGATTTGGTGTAATTTCCATCCAATCCTTGAGATTTCACACTTGCTCCTGTGAAAAATCACACTTAAAGGGTCTCCAGTAAGCAGGGGCTTAATTGGCTGTGACGTGACATGCATAATATCAGCTAACTCTGCATTTAAAGCTTGCAGCGCTAGAGCACACACACACACACACACACTCACACACACACACACACACACAGAACACCACATAGGCTACCGATTATAGAAAATGACTGTATCCACACACATGTGGGAAGGCCGGATCTGATTTACGCATCTATATGCAGCGAGAAAAGCAGTTAACAGGCATCGGCAAATCATGCAAATAAGTTAACTCACACCCAACACAGCCTGGGAATGAGAGAGAGAGAGAGACCAAGAGGGTGAGAGAGCTACCTTGTGTTTGCATGAAGTGAGCAGTAATGAGCAGGTCAACTCCCCGTCATAAATCACATTCAACATGTACCACAAAGAAAACATGTTTGGCCCACAACAAGAATACATTATGACGGCTATTATCCTGTAGCCGATTGTGCAGTTGTTCACACATGTGGGCAGATATTTAACCTGGAAGACATCGGCGCGGTAAAGCCCTCATCAATCGTCGGTAACCCCGACTGCTCGTTAAACTGTGAAGCTTGAATGCCGCTGATGTATTGCATTCCCCCTTGATTGATTGTATTCAAGTGCTCTTGTTCTTCCAAATGAGCTACAAATGATTGCAATGGAAATAGACTCTGAATTACAGTGCGGTGGGTAACGAGTCATTTTCTGTGAAATCTGGCTGGTAATGCATACTTGTAATGTTCTGTGGATTTAGGACTAGTGCAAGAGCTATTTATGTATTCACGGTTCGCTCTGAGCTGATTAACGAGCATGGTGATCGCTGGTGAGGACTAATTATTTTGGCCCCGTTAGTTCCTTCAGCTCGTTAGGCACGCTCACGAGGAATGTGTCCTCTGGTGTTGGTGTTTTGCATATCATAGGACATTTATAAAACATCTCGAGTTCATTGTTGGGAGGGAAAAGAAGGCGGCCCTTAAATTGTGTTGATAGTATTTGATTATCTAAAGTCTACAGGAAAACTGCTTTCGCGGGAATATATGCCTTGTGAAACGAGCTTTGAGGATGCAATTAGTGAATCATGCAGGATGCCAGAGTAACAGTATGCCAGTGGAGATGCTATTTGTGGAAGGGATAAGATGAGAGTGATAAAGGATGCATTCTTTGGCCCTGTGGCGCAGTAAATCTTTAAAAGATATCAGGTAATGGACATGGCTCATGCTGTTAGGGGCTAATTACAGCCAGACCACCGGAGCTGCTAGATATAACATATCGAGGCAGTGATCATAATATAATCCACAATTAGGAGGAGAGATCAACTTGACACATAATGGCCGGCGCAAATGCAATTTCCTGGTCTGGGATATGTGTGTGTGTGTGTGTGTGTGTGTGTGTGTGTGTATATCACTCAATCAACTCACAGCAAACACCCACCTTCACTGTCCCTCCACACCTCTGCTGAGGATGAGGCAATGAAACTTCTTGACACATGAATCCAGCGCTATGCGACACCGTCTGGGGTACAGTTCCGAATTAGCACACCGTCTTTGAAAGACAGACAGACAGACAGACAGACAGACAGACAGACAGACGAGTCCCCGGCTTGATATTTCAACATGACAAAGATGAAAATGTACACCGTGTCTTGGAATAGCCACCCCACTTAGCGGCACCAGCAACTCGATCCCCTCCTCACTTTCACTGGGGTCAAAAAGCCTCTCTCACCTTCTCTTTTTCTTTCTCACAAATCTCCCTCTCACACACACACACACACACACACACACACACACACACAGTTGGTTTTTAAATGGCCTGGCCCGGTGCGTAAAACTCTCGAAATAACCGTTGACACAATTTCCTTCGCCATTCAAATTCCACAGCTGCTGTTGTGTAAAAATAGTAGCGTCGTCTTGAGGTGTCTCACAAGAAATGTTTAAGTCAGATGTGAGGTGCTGATAGGTGATAAGACCTCGGAAACTGTATGGTGAATCACATGCCACCTACTAGCAAAGGCATGCAAAGTGGGGATAAAATAAAACTGATATAAATAAAGCTGATACGACGCGGAATCTTTATATATATATATATATATATATATATATATATATATATATCCTTCAGCATGCATATTCACGTTTTTAATTTCTTGTATTTGTATCACATGCTTTGCTGATACAGATTCTGCATTCACAGTTAATGAATGCAGGTTAACAGTCAGCGTGGAGCACGAAAGAGGCAGAACACATTGTGACTGAAATGAATCCATCGCTTCCGTCTGATGATGACTTAGGTTTTCATCGGTTCAAGACTCGCTTGTAAACGGGCTCAGATCCTAATCAGACTGCAAACAATGAGTAGCGCTCATAAAAAGGTAAAGTCTTGGCCCAGACATCCACTGACTTCATTGGATCGGCATAATTCTGACGTCGTCAGATTGGAAGACGATCAATGGGGTTCAGAGATCGCTGTCGTCATGAAGCGCACCTCTTAATCACGGATATACAACTAATGGAAACAAAGAAGCCACTGTCTTCCAGACACTGTGTGAACAACGATCACCTCATGTTGAATTAAAGACGAATGCTATTTGTTCACAGGTCTGAGAAGCCAACAATACTATTTGCACATTTATGGCATAGAGACAAGCACTCAGCCGTCCGTAGCCAACCATGTTATGTGCACCAGACTCACGTCTGGGCACACGTAAAAAATGCATGTCAGTCAAACTGTATTGTTCAGGGGGCCACACTTTGAGAAAGCTAAGGGACCAGGGGCCGGATTTTCTCTGACCCACTCCATCCCTTTATGGGCTCTAATTAACACCTTTTTTTGGGGCATTTTTGGGTCTTTTAATGCAAGGAAAAAATACAGCTACATTTGTAACGCTTTCTTTTGGAGAAGGGATACGTGAGCTTAGTTTGGACTAAGACTAAACTGTACATATTTACGCATCTTGTGGCCTAGTGATGTTGAGGACTCGGGGGGTGAAACGCAAAACACGAGATACCTGCGACGATGTGTTCAGGTGTGATGTGAGCAGATACTGACAGTGTGGCAGGAGGCTGCTCAGCCAGGTCTACGCAGACACAGAGCATGAGTGGGGCCAGTGAACAGCTGGTTTAGGTCACAACCTGTAAAGCCACACTGCTGGAGCATCCAACAAGACAGGGTAAAACACCATGGAGCAGAGTAAAGGCACATTATAGGACGGTTCAAAGGCAGGGTGGCCGGGCGGAGGCCAGGCCTCCTTCCACTGGACAGACAAAGGATTGTTTGTACTTCTCACTATTTTGTACTTCTCTCTATCTTCTCTCTAAATAAACAAATATCTGTGATATTATGGACTTGCATACACAGTACCATAACAATTCAATCAAGAAACCGCTAAGACGTTATTATCTCACAAACTGACATCAAATGTTTACATTTTTCATCATTTCATAATCAAATATATGATAGCAAAATAAAGACCAACTGCTTCATTGCAGTCAGTCCAAACTTTACATCCAACAGGCAAATATAAATATCCAGCAACAACAGCAAGTCCCGCTTTGCTCCCACAGTATGATTATGCAAAACAGATCTGAAATATTCTGAAAATACCTCTTCCGCGTTTAAACTTCTATTATATACATGCCTGATTAGTTAGCCAATTAAGTCAAGACAAGCAGCTCAGAGTCGACTTCGCTTCCAACAGACACATGAAATAGCGCGTGCACCTCCTGCTTCTTCCTCCAGGCATCAGTCGAAAAAAAACAACCCGAAGAACACCCGTGGAGGAGTGGAATAACTCTCTCGACCTGTTTCATTCATTGTTTATCGGACCGACCCTTTGATGTTGGCATTTCATAATAAAGAACACTCCACCTTGGCTGTCTATCAGTGCAATGCATGGTGTTACACCCCACAAAAACGCTTTCCACTGGTGGTGGGTTTTCACACATCAACTCTGTCGTGTTGGGAGACCGACGAGGGATGGGCTACGAATAGACTCTAGCATCTGCCGGATGCGGGACTAAAACTAAACACGTACAAAGTGATGACAACTCGCGGCTTAAAGTGCCAATGTCTAACTCTACCTCTTCTTATTACACAGCCTGTGAGACTTCGCTCGGGATATATGGATTCAATATGGACCCAATAACATTCAATACAACCCCAAGATGCAGACTCTGCAGCTGAAATTATTCAGCTGTCATCAGGACTCCTATTAAATATGGAAGAAAGAAAAATAGTTCTTATTAGTTTGAGCTGGGATACACAGTAACTGCAGAACAGGGGGTGTGATGAAGTGGGGGATGAGTGTGACTTTCTTTGGTGATATCTGACAAACTCAAAGCTACAATGGATGTGAGAATAATCATCCACTTGTGTGTGTGGACCAGGATCCGTGCGTGCTTGTGTATCTGTGGGTGGTTCGCTGACACATTACCAAATCCATAAAGCTTTATCTGCATGAGGAATTGGCTGCAATTCTCACTTTGTTGTCTTTGAATGAATGGGAAAGAGTGTAAGTGGTCTCGCAAGCTGAACAAAAAGGCGACGCCGGTGTCACCGGAGGGAGAGTAAAGTGTTGCTATCACAGTGTGATCCAGCGAGGCTACCCAGAGCCATTTAGCCAACGAGAGGACAAGCACTGCAAGCCAAGCAGAAGAACTGCCTGGAGCAGGAGAGACAAGTGTGTGTGTGTGTGTGCATCGCTCCCTTGCGTGGATCCGACTGGAGTCCTGTGAGTTCACAAACGTGCTATAAGGCCTGCGATGACACAGACATTAACCTCAGACAGCACTGTATACCAGCATTGTATATTATTAACACAAGTTGGTGAAGGGGGGGGGGGGGCGACTTGCTCTTAATTTCTCCACCCTTGTCAGGCGATGTGCGAGGAGAAACTGGTGCGTGAGCTGATGCTGAGCTGGCACTGACGCAAACAAAAGGTTTCTCTTCCTCCATCCAACCATCAATCCATCCGTCCATCCATCACCCTGCCTGTCCCCAGCTCTCTCTCTCTCCCTCGCCATCTCCAGACGCTTTCATCACGACACAGACCCATTTCGCACATCATTTTGCAGAAAAAGCATGCATGGGATGGACACGAATAGACCTCAATTAGCACGTTATATGCTGCTTGTAGCGGTAACAGGAAACACTTATGTAGTTTAAAACCTGCACGACAGTTTGGTTTCAGTGCAAGACTTCGGTATTTTGTGTCGGGCTCCGCATGGTTTCTTTTTCTCCCCGATGCTGCCATTAATCTGGCATGGCACCGGCCATCTGTAGCTGACATCAGGAAATCACTGCTCACATGGCATCTGTGTGTCTGCGTTCGTCAGTGTCACAGAAACGCTGCAGGGGGGAAGGAAACAGGATAGGCTCTCTTCCCTTGATGAAAAAAAAAAAATCAACTTAAGAGTCATTTGCATACAAACCAGAGAAGCGCCGTGGTCAAACACTCTCAAAGGGCGGACTTTCATTTCTTCCTGGGGGAGGCATCGCGGCGCCTCGGCTATGAATATGTCCACATTCGAAAGCTGGTCAGCCAATGTTATGAGTTGAAACTCGAAACATTTTCTTTCACACCCACTCAGAGTATAATTTACCAAAGGAACTCACATCCACCCGTTTATTGCATTCAATGAGAACAAAGAAATGTCAGCAGCAGCATCAATATAGGGCGTTAATGTCATGTGTTTGCTTTGTGTCTGCCAAAAGAAAACGTGTGGCTTTATTGTAGCTCTGCTGTGTAATCGATAACTGCGACAACCTACTGCCTCACACACGCCTTTACCGCTGGATATGACAAAAGCAATGGCAGTGGAGGAACAGCTCTTGCCTCTCTTTTCTCACTCCCGCTGTGCCTCTCTGCACAGGGGCAGCCTCGTTACCATTGAGGGCTGATAAATGGCCGACTTCACCCTCCTCCGCTTCCTTTTCATAAAGTAGGAAATAAAAGCCGCGGTGATGCCGAAACCCTCCCCACTGAGCACACTGGGTCAATCTCATACCATTACAGTACATTCAGCCTGCCTGCTTCATTGCAGCCGGGAAGCAATAAAACATGAGATAGTGTTAATACGCGTTTGAATGAGACAACGTGACGCAAGCAATAACACGCAGCGACACAAGCAACACTGCGTTCTCTACTCCAACACACACACACACACACGCGGGTCATTAAAGTTCAGCTGGTGATTAATTAAATGAAATTTGATTTTCCGTCCATAACATCTAGCATGAAATACGACTCGGTGCCGTCCAGGTTAAGTGAGCCAACTCCCCGTTAAGCTGCCATCATAACCTTCTGCTCCCACTTGGATGAGGACATTACATCTGAAAGCTGATTCATGAAGGCAGCGTAAATCATTGGTATCTGTTGCAGGCAAATAAAAAAATATATATATATTGCTGATAAAATATAAGATTTGTGACACTATGAAGTGAAAACCAATGCAGTTTTATTCGTCTGGTAGAAGACGGCCACGGTAAAAGGAGGAAAAAAAACACACAAAGTACTCTGCTCACACTATAGTGAGGACTGCTTATCTCTCGGACATCCTCGGGTCTTTAAAAGATTTACTAGGGGACTTCCAGAGCTTTTTGTTTTTCATTGCCAGCACTTAGTTTCAGCAATAAAATATATTTGGAAATTTAGATTCAAATTTTGATAGCACTCTCATGTGTGTACGGTAAATATGAATCTAGCCAGCTGTTGGCTATAAAGATGGTAAAACAATGATATTAGGTCTTTTTTTTATTGCAAGTATAGCTGGTAGGTTACTTTAAATAAAAAAAAACAGATATAATCCATCGCTATTGTCAGACATGCTGTTCCAGTATTGAGATGAGCTGCTAGATCTTATAGGAATTCATTAACTGAGGTAAGACAGGTATTCCCAGTTAAACATAAGGTCAAACTGCACAAAGACATTCATGTCTGACCCATTTCTTCAAGGACCAGGCAGACGGCGGAAATAATGTCTGCGGCGGGAAAATGAAATGCATTCCATGTTGTTCCACCAGCTCTCTCTCTCTCTCTCGCTCTGCGTGGCATAGCCTCTGTGTTTGAATTTACAGCCAGGTTTGATTTCTTTTCTGAGGTGCCATGAACCACCCTGGGTTTCACTCAAGTCTGAGCTTTGTCTCTACACGCCAAATACTAATAGAGATTACATCAAAGTATTCCCTCCCACTGTGACAGCCGAGCACATAGATACACTCACACGCTCGCCGCCCTGTTCTCAACCTACTGCCCTTTCCTCCCTTTTTCTCTCCCTCTCTTTCTACTTCTCACCTGCAGCGGTGTTGGTAGCAGGCTGGAGTGTCACCTTGCTCTGTGCCCAGCGGCTTGTAGCTAGATGATGATTTATAGCCGAGGAAAGCAGGGGTTCGGGAGATGAAGTTGGTGGATGGCTAGGTTTGAAATCACTTGTGGCGGTGTATGAAAGCCATGATGAATGAATGTAGTCTCTGCACGCCAATCAAAAATAATCTCCCTCCAGCGTACAGTAGCTTTGAGATGCATCCAGAGGCTCTGCTTTGTCTTTCTTCTAATGACCCTTTTCCCCCCTCCATTCTACTAGAATAAAGATGCACGGAGGGAGGTCGGCAGCTCGCTCTCCTTTAGAAGGAAAAAGCCTGAAGATGTCCTCAAAAAACATTTATTTCAAAACTGCACAGAACCAGACATTTAGTGTACGTTCTTTAATGCAGTTTATTCACATTTCAAAGAGAGAAGCCACAGCATCTTTGATTTAATGCCTGACAATGAACAATTGCAGCCCATTGTCTGCAAATCATTAAGGAAGCAAACATCTGTGATTGAAGAAAAAAAAAAGAAGTCCGTCAGATGTTGAAAAATGGGTTGTCTGAACAAAAAAAAGGGCCCATTCTTTATTATTCTGCTAAAGAGATTTGTCAGTAAGTATCGGCGCACAAAGAAACAAGTGTACGTGCGTCAAAAACATGATTACTGACATTAGAAATGTAGAGAGTAATAGTGAAGTCTTTCAACTGCTCTGGATTACCTGCAAGTGATAATATAATTACTCATTTAAATGCATATTTTTCGCTGATATAACAAGGAGCGCCTGCAGCAGATTCTTGTTTAGTGTGCTAATATCCATATATTTCAAATGAATAAAATCATACATATCAACGACGGCGGGGACCCCTGTGATGTTGCGACTCTCAGTAAGGAGCCGCTCCCCACGGCTCACTGAATAACCAGAGTGGCACGCGGCATATAAAACAGCGTGTGTCTCCTGGACATTTACAGAAGTGACTGTGAAGAAGCATCAAAATGATCCAGCTGAACACACCTTATAGAGTTGCATTACATCCACAGATGGAACTGCAAATGGAAAATGGACTTAAATGTAAACCTGATACAAAGCATTTTTTTTCTTATTCGAAGTTGAATGTATTTTTTTGGCACACGGCCCCGGATATTTATACAGTCAGTGTTTCTTTTAAAACCGAACCAGAATATGTTGTTTATAGCGAATATGAGTTTAAATAATGCTAATATTGCTATGTTTTATACGATCCCGTCATCGCTCCTTGTGTATTTGCAACTTGAACCACAACAGCATGAGTGAGCAACTTGTTACGGCCAAAAGCGTCTTGCGACCAGTTGTCCATACTGTATGCATACTGTGTGACTCATACAGCAAGTCACACAGACAGACTGTGCTTTGCTCTCCTTCCGAGTCCGTTCATATGTCAGCGTTATCACAGCTTACAATTGTTGCTCTGCCATCTCTGGGTGAACATATCGTTTGTGGTGCGAAACTGGAAATCTATTGATAAAAGGTTTCCAAAATGACTTTCACTTATATTTCTTCAATTATTGCCAAACAACCAACCAGGAAAATGGAGGGCTATTGTTCTTGAACAATAAGTATCTCAAAACAAATCCCACAGAGCACACACATAATTTATTTTGAATCAGTGTAGTACACCATCCTCCTGCAGAATAGACTACCTGGCGAATCAAATGTGTATTATATATATATATATATATATATATATATATATACACTCAACAAAATATAAACGCAACACTTTTGTTTTTGCTCCCATTTTTCATGAGATGGACTTAAAGATCTAAAATTCATTCCAGATACAAAATATTACCATTTCTCTCAAATATTGTTCACAAATCTGTCTAAATGTGTGATAGTGAGCACTTCTGCTTTGCTGAGATAATCCATCCCACCTCACACGTGTGCCACATCAAGATGCTGATCTGACATCATGATTAGTGCACAGGTGTGCCTTAGACTGCCCACAATAAAAGGCCACCCTGAAATGTGCATTTTTTTTGCTTTATTGGGGGTCTGGGGACTCAGAACCAGTCAGTATCTGGTGTGACCACCATTTGCCTCATGCAGTGCAACACATCTTCTTCGCATAGAGTTTATCAGATTGTCAATTGTGGCCTGTGGAATGTTGGTCCACTCCTCTTCAATGGCTGCGCGAAGTTGCTGGATATCAGTGGGAACTGGTACACGCTGTCGTATACGCCGGTCAAGCACATCCCAAACATGCTCAATGGGTGACATGTCCGGTGAGTATGCTGGCCATGCAAGAACTGGGACATTTTCAGCTTCCAAGAATTGTGTACAGATCCTTGCAACATGGGGCCGTGCATTATCTTGCTGAAACATGAGGTGATGTTCATGGATGTATGGCACAACAATGGGCCTCAGGATCTCATCACGGTATCTCTGTGCATTCAAAATGCCATCAATAAAATGCACCTGTGTTCTTCGTCCATAACAGATGCCTGCCCATACCATAGCCCCACCACCACCATGGGCCACTCGATCCACAACATTGACATCAGCAAAGCGCTCACCCACATGACGCCACACACGCTGTCTGCCATCTGCCCTGAACAATGTAAACCGAGATTCATCCGTGAAGAGAACACCTCTCCAACGTGCCAGACGCCATCGAATGTGAGCATTTGCCCACTCAAGTCTGTTACAGTGACGAGCTGGAGTCAGGTCAAGACCCCGATGAGGACGACGAGCATGCAGTTGAGCTTCCCTGAGATGGTTTCTGACAGTTTGTGCAGAAATTGTTTGGTTATGCAAACCAATTGTTTCAGCAGCTGTCTGAGTGGCTGGTCTCAGACGATCTTGCAGGTGAACCTGCTGGATGTGGAGGTCCTGGGCTGGTGTGGTTACACGTGGTCTGCGGTTGTGAGGCCGGTTGGATGTACTGCCATATTCTCTGAAACACCTTTGGAGAGGGCTTATGGTGGAGAAATGAACATTCAATGCACGAGCAACAGATCTGGTTGACATTCCTGCTGTCAGCATGCCAATTGCACGCTCCCTCAATGCTTGTGGCATCTGTGGCATTTTGCTGTGAGACAAAACTGCACATTTCAGAGTGGCCTTTTATTGTGGGCAGTATAAGGTACACCTGTGCACTAATCATGATGTCAGATCAGCATCTTGATGTGGCACACCTGTGAGGTGGGATGGATTATCTCAGCAAAGCAGAAGTGCTCACTATCACACATTTCGACAGATTTGTGAACAATGTTTGAGAGAAATGGTAATATTGTGTATCTGGAATGAATTTTAGATCTGTAAGTCCATCTCATGAAAAATGGGAGCAAAAACAAAAGTGTTGCGTTTATATTTTTGTTGAGTGTATATATATATATATATATATATATATATCTTAAAAAGCACAATTTAAACACTTTCCAAGATCTGTCTTCAGTAGGAACTATAAGGTATTTATTGGCAAAATAACACATGGTTTTTGGTGTTTTATGGGATTATTATGGGATGTATTAATTATTAAGGAGAAAATAAAGACTTATTCTTTAAATATAATGAATAATAAAGTTCCAATGTATGACCCATACTGTTTTATGCATGCACCTAATTAAGTTTCAGCCCACATTTGTTCTCTATAGCACTCCACTAACCCATAATGTGCCGCACAGCATCAGTCTACACAGCTGGCTCAGTTCAACTTTTATGAGCCCCATGGGCTTGGTTCTGGTCGGACTGTATCTCTACCAACAATTTGTTTTCACAATTTGCTCTCACAATTGGCTCACAAATATGGTGAGAAATTGCAGTAAAAAGCAATTTGCAGTTCAAGTTGGGGCCGGGAGAAGAAGCCGCATCGGTTCATTTTATTATTATTTTTTCTTTCATACTGTGTTGACTGTCCTATCCTCCATCAGGATATTTCCAAGCTCTACAACTGGCCCAGTTCCCTGCATGTGGCGACAATAGCGTCACCACGCAGTAATGAATCAAATTAAGTGGAATGTCAGCTAGGCTAACAGAGCTCTCCTTCTCCTCTCAGCATGAAAAGGAATAGTTGCATTTCTCCAATTTGTCTCTCCCTGCCCTCACTGGCACGTATTTTTGCGTTTCATCAACAAATAAAATGAATAAAATGATGCTACTGGCGAAGACATGGGTAGTAGAAGAGGGGGGAAATCCAATTGGAAATGTAAAATCTGTATTCATGTCTGTTAGGTTGACTGGGGAAGAATGGGGCCTTACCTTTGGGTTTGATGTATGTGATAACATAAATTATATCCCAAGGGGGGCACCTCTACCTCTCTCTTGTCCCCCCATACTATGAAGATTAAAGTATGTAAAGGTGCTATGACGGGAGAGCAATAGTTTACAGTGACAGAAGGAAGAACGACATAGCAATATGCCAATGATATGGTGATGAGCAACACGGCAGAAAGTGTGCTTTTGATATTCCAGAAAACAAAAGCTTTTGCATTTAAAGTAGTCAACTAAGGCCTCTGGATGTAGGAAGTAAAGAAACTTATTTGTTTTTTTGTTATTAACCATTAGCCAATTTAACAGTAGCAAATATTAGCAAAATTGGAATGTATTTGGGGGGCTGCATGGTGGTGTAGTGGGTAGCACTCTCGCCTCACAGCAAGAGGGTCCTGGGTTCGATTCCCGGGTCGGCCCGGGTTCCTTCTGTGGAGTTTACATGTTCTCCCCGTGTAAGCGTGGGTTCTCTCCGGGTTCTCCGGCTTCCTCCCATAGTCCAAAGACATGGGGATAGGTTAATTGGTGACTCTAAATGTCCCGTAGGTGTGAATGTGAGCGTGAATGGTTGTTTGTCTCTACATGTCAGCCCTGCGATAGACTGGCGGCCTGTCCAGGGTGTACCCTGCCTTCGCCCAATGGGATCGGCTCCAGCCCCCCCGTGACCCTAGATACAGGATAAGCGGTAGAAAATGGATGGATGGATGGAATGTATTTGGAGGATCAATAGGAGTCTCTCACACTGTGGAGAGAAAGTAAACCGAAATATGGAAAATTAATTTAAAAAATCCTCTGTATGTAAAGCAATTATTGGCTTTTACCAAAGTCTGGTGTGGTTCTCTAACTTGGTCTCGTCTTTTGTAAAATTGAAATATTTAAGTGAACAATTTAGACGATGTGTATCTTGTGCTGTTTCAATAAATGAATTTAACTTAAGTTTACAAAATTAGATTTTCCATGTGCATTATTCTGCACAGTGAAAGTCAAATGTGAGGTAACAATAAGCAGAACATGTATATGAGTGAGTGTATGAGGGCTTTAAAGAATGAAGATTAATAGTTGCGTCTCAGTAAAACCCAGGAAACCAGTAACACTGTATTAACAAACTGAAAAGTCCATTGCGTCATGTTTAAGATAGCCCATGTAAAGCTTGCCTATAAAGCATACTTACATGAGTATAATGCTGTGATGGAGGTTAAGAAGAAAGAGGAGAGCTGTACTGGTTTACTGTAATACAAACGTTCGAGGTCATAAGCAGAGGCTAAATCCTGGATAGAAAAATCTTATGATGTAAGGATGGGGGGGGGGGGGGGGCAGTGGTGAAGTGGTTGAGAGAGATAGCAAAGAAGAGTGAGAATGACAGAAAAAAGCACGAGAGTGAGATTATCCGTGGCCTTTCACTGTGGTTCTAATCCATACTTTACAATATTGTCACCCAGAGCGAGGAGATCATAAATCTGCCGTATGACACAGTCCATAGGAACACTTAGCAGACAAATGGACAGGAGGGAACAGAGGATATTACATTGCAGACCACGCTAATATGTCTCTCTCTCTCTCTCTCTCTCTAGATGGATAGATAAGTACGTTACTGTGTTTCCAAGGGTAACAAAGTGTAATACGCATGCATGAGCACACTTAACTCTATTCTGTTACAGAGAAACCATGACTTTTATTTGATTGTGTGCCAAAATGTAACACCCTCCAAACAAAAGTGATGCTAATTCACGATTTGTTTTCTGGCTGAGCTAATGAGATAATATCATATTTTTAAACACTTTAAGAAAGAGGGGTTTACCACCACAACCACAATCCCTGCTGACACTGAAAGTCCATCCGCGAATCAACCTCACTGTGAAGCTTTGCTCTGCTGCTTTCACCTCCTCACCACGAGACTTTGTAACGTTAACGAAGAGGGTCTATTTGCTTCGCCAAACCAAAAGGTGTATCCGATGTCTTGGGGGCGCGTGGAGAAGATGAATAAGAGTGGCGTGATAAAACTGGCTCTCTATATAGCAGGTAATCTGTCATCTCGTTTTTTTGTCATCTCCCTTCCCGTCGTTTTCTTTTTTTTTTTTGCTTTGAGGAAGGAGTGATTGGTGTTCAGAAGATCAGAAGTAAGGAGGGAATCTCGGAGGCTCTTAGAGAGGAGAATCAGGAGAGAGAGGGTGTGTGTTTGTGTGTGTTGGGATGAAGGATGCGCTGAGCGACTGATGACTGCTGCTTTTTCGAAGACCCAGTTGCAGCTGGCCGTAGTCCAAGCAGAATAGTTCAAAAGAAGAAAAAAAAAAAGTAAAACTGTCTAACACTTAAGTTTTTTTAAAAGATTTCCGCTGATTCCCATGCTGCACTGCAAAAAAACAAAAAAATAATTTCCTGTCGACCTGCAACACCACTGCTGCCTGGAGTCAGATATTTCCAAAGTGGGTATTGTTTGAACGCCGTTTGACAGGTTGGATTCCTTGGCAGAGAGATCAGTTAAGAGACACAAGCACATCCACACACACACACACACCACACGCACACACACACACACACACACTCCTGGGAAAATGCTGAGGGGTCTTTATGTCTGATAAGGTTCGCCTGGTGGTCACTTCAAAGCAGGAGATGAAGGAGTGGATAAAGAAGGAGCAAAGAGATGGAGGGGAAAAAAGAAAGAAGGGGGAGGACGGATGGAGACGTGAGGCAGGATAAAAAGATGGGAGCAAGCGGAATGGAATGAACCAGAGGCTAAGCGTGGGTAAGATGAAAGAAACACGGTGAGGGATTACTCTGCAAAAAAAGAAATACAAAAAGAGGGGAGAAATAGTTGTGTGGGAAGAAAAAAGCAAAGGGACAAAAATACAAGTTGTTCATCCGAAGATGCTCGCACACACATCACACCTGGGGAGAGGAATCTGGATTTTCCAACAATGTCCGGACGCTGGATCGGGAAACCAAATCACTGAGCAAGTCCCGAATAAAGCAGCAACTTTTTGCTAAGAGAGAATCCTCTGGCTCTTAATCCAGCAAGTCTCTGATGAGTATGCGGTAAAGCCTGCAGGCACGCACGAATACATATGGGAGATCGTTGGAATAACTCAACCACTCATAGACAGTTAGCTACACATAGCTAGCTCCATCCAGAAACACTCCGCCTCAATAATTCAGAGGTGTAAATAAAATATATCCAGTGGCCTTCACTTAAAAAAAAAAAAAAATTAGAAAGAAGATAGCTGCCATGCTGAGTAATGACTTCTTCTTTGGCAGATGAGTTCAGATATGACATGCAAGTGGATGTGTACTGTAAAAAAAAAGAAAAAAAAGTTATTACCTCAAAATTCAGTTATTCACATTGATATTCAGGGAGGGGGCTGTGTTGCTTGATTTAAAACAGAATATTACATTTATATAGCTGCCTTTGACATGTCACTAAAACACGCCATCTCTTCAAAGCTGCAAGAAATCAGAACAGCGGTAACTGCAACGATGTTCAAAAATTGGCATTATCGAGAAACGACGAGCGGGAACCATTGTTATCCAGCAGTGGGTGCTAGGCAACGCGTTGCCGTCCTTTAATTGTCCGGGAATAACAGATGATAGCAGAGGGTTTATTGCTTTTCTCCCGTGGTTAAGAGTAGCATATTTCATGCATAATGCATGAGCGGCAGGATGTGGCCCAAATCATGCCTGAAACAAATGGCCTCATGATGAACGGGGCGGCAGGCTGGCAGTCACTCCTCGCATACATGACAGACGGCCAGACTAGTAGATGGAAGATGGCACGGACAAGAAATCAAAGCAGCACTCAGTCAGGAGAAGATGAATAGGCCACAGGTCTTTTTCATGTGTCCCACTGGTGCTATACAGAGGGAGCAATAGTGCGGTGAAGTCGCCGGCCCTCGCGCCAAAACTACAATACAGACGAAGCTGAAATCAATATGGCCTGTTCCTCGCCACCACTCCTGCGATTATGATAATCGCTCCGGGTGGTTGGAGCATGGATCGTGTCGTCCTGATGGCTCAAAGGGCCCTGCTTCATGGCGCGCACACACACACTACCTCCAAAAGGTCAGTCAATAATAAATCTCGTTTCCCCTGGCCACCCTTGTGTTTCTGAAATCATGCAATAATCGCTCTTGAATGGGTCTAATGGGATTGTGAATCTCCCCCACTTGCTGTGCAGTAGCAGCCCATATAATCCTGCAATGCACATGTATGAGGTAAAGACAAAAAGGTGACTTTACATTATCCATGTTGCATGTGAAATCTCAGATACAACCTTTTCTCTCGTTTATGGAAAATTAAGCTGCTTTTCAAAGATATTAAGAATATATATATATATATATATATATTCAGAATGAGACTCGTGCCACAGGATATTCTCCATCCAGTCCTTATTTTTTTTTATTTCAGGACCCTGTTTTCATATCTTTGCACACCTCTCTCTGTCCAAATGCCACAGTTGGGAAACTTAAAAGATGTTTCCTGGTTGAGCCCTTCGAGACTGACATCTAAGGACAGCTGCTCCCCCCTTCTTCCCTCCCCTCCCTCACCTATTTCACTCCTTGCCTTCCTCTCTCTGTCAAACACAGTCAAACTTTCCTCTCTAACTTTTCCTCTTCCTGCCCCCCCCACCAACTCTCGGTGATCTCCTCCCCACCTGTTGTTTGTCCTTATAAAGTACTTCCACTCTCCTTGCCTTCATTTACTTAATTATGAATAATTGTTCCATTCCAATGGTTCAAGTGGATAGGAAGGCAGTCTGTGTGTGTGTGTGTGTGTGTGTGTGTGTGTTTATGCATCTCTTAGCTCCTATTACTCCGACACCACACTTTCTAAATTTGCCGCCTGACACTAACCACTGCCTCAGCCTGAGGGCCCGACCTCGCCCCCAATGTCTCCCTCACTTGACGCACACCTCCAGTTGGAGCTCGAAAAACACCTCGATGTAAAAATGGAATACGTTTAAAAAAAACATTCCTCATCAGAAAATGATCCAAATCTCACTGTAACATTGTTTTGCATTGGAAATCTACTTATGTTGTGCAGAAGAGCTGCAAAAACATAACTTTTACAAATATATGTATGTGGGGCGAATGGATTCGAGGTTTCAATAGATAGTAAAGACAGCAGCCCAGCCGCTGACCTTGATAAGACAAACACATGGCTGTTGTCACTTTGTCATGGCCTCTTTAATGGGAAGTCCATACCAAATTGTTTGCTACCCTTTGATCCCCTCACAGTTTATATTCTGGGAGTCTCCGGCGCATGAAGGTGTGATGATTAATGATAGCCACGGTGTCGATAACGAGCAGCGGGACTTTCGCGTGCCCCTTTTTTTCTCCCGTTCCTGCGGCATGGCATCTGCCCACCTTGCACATGCGTGAGACAGAAAGTAGTCCCATCCCTGGCTGGAGGGAAGAGCAGAGAGAGCTAATATATTATATTCTTGGCACGTCAGGAGAAAAGAACCGAAAATAATGGAAGGGACTCGATTAGAATGGAAAGAATA
Organism: Chelidonichthys spinosus; assembly: GCA_029853015.1. Taxonomy (NCBI): domain Eukaryota; kingdom Metazoa; phylum Chordata; class Actinopteri; order Perciformes; family Triglidae; genus Chelidonichthys; species Chelidonichthys spinosus. The sequence goes on from CM056828.1 coordinate 10,809,786, forward strand.
TAATGGAATGGAATATAATTAATAGAAGTGTTAGATTCTGTGTTGTGCCACTAGCGAGAGTGAGAAAAATATAATACCACTGTCTTGTCTTTAGGATAAATATGAATCTACCCCCAGCAGTCATTTAGCATAATAAAGAGAATGGAGATATGGGGGAAACGGCCTGGCTTTGTTCAAAGGACACATTAATCTGCCTACTAGCACCTCTAACGTCGCATTTTCTGTATCAACTCTCACCGCTCCTCTCATGAGACCCCTGTGTATTTTTCTATGCTTCGAGTCTATTTTTGTTGCATTCAGCGACGTGAATGCTGAAAGCTAAAATCACACACATACTCTGCTGTTTGCTTTTTAACAACCATATCTACTGATTGATCAAGGCTCCCACTGTGAGCTCCCCTCAAAGGTGGGTGGGTAAATTGATAAAATCAGAACATAGGCCAAACACTGTTGATTTCTCTCCCGGGAGCCAAAGTGAACAATATTTCAGTCCAGTAAATTCCTGCTCTTTAGTCAGAGATGTCTGAATGCTCAACGTCAAAGAGGTGCTCTGAGAATCAGTCAGTTCCCCCGCGAGGACAAACGGAGAACAAAAGAGCTACATGTTTCCTTGTCGCGATTCCACATCATCTCATGTCCATGTGACCGTCCTTGTGAAATGTACAACCGTGAAGCTTACGAGGTCACATCAGTCCCCGAATTGGACCAAAAATGGTGCTAATGCCCTCTTTCAGCAGTGAATTCCAGCTAATTACTGAACTTCAGATGTCCTTTGGACAGAGCCAGCTAGATGTTTCCTCCATCGCCAGTCTTGTGCCAAGAATATAAGAGAATAAGAGTGATATCAATAATCTAATCTGATGTTCAACAAGAAAGTAAATGAGTGTATGTTTCAAACTGCTATGGTATTTTTAAGTCATTATATGATATGAGATACTGTCATACGGAGCAAGGACAGGTCCGTTTAAACCAGACATGTGATCACACTAACACCCTTCAATGACGGTTAAGTCCACGTGGTGTTTGTTTCAACTTTAATAGGATTAGCATATTATAGCAAATTAACTTTAGGATGAGGTAAGAAGGCTGTGGGTTACTTGAGTGGTTGTGTATGGTAGGTATGATCTCATGTCACACATGGCGGTATGCCCTCTTTCTGAAGATTAGCGAGCTGCTTGGAAAGGTGCTAGTGTGTCGTTCCACTTGTACGGCACAGCCGTGACCTCTGGCAGCCTCATAAACAAAGGCTTTGGAAACTTTGCGTGTGTATTTGTGTGTGTGGAAAGGCGAGGTTGGAAGGTCAGCGAGAGTATGAGAGGGAGGGAAAGTGAGAGAGACGTGAGTGACAGACTGCCTCAACCGAGTTGTCCTGCGGCATTTTAACCTTCCACCGGAGGCATTAGGGCACGTCGGGGCACTGTGATGTCGCCTGTACTCACTGCAGCACCAATTTCCCAAGATGCATCACGTCAGCACTAAAGTGCATGATTGTACTTCACGGAGCACAAGACCTTTGAGGTGTTTATTGCAGCAAACAAAGTAGTCAGCAAGTAGAAACTGGTACTTTTACAGGAGCTTGAACTCGTGAGATTCTTCGGTGTGGTATTGAAGTGTGAGTGTGCGTGTGCGTGTGTGTGTGTGTGTGTGTGTGTGTGTGTGTGTGTGAGCAACCAGAGCTATGGATATGGCCTGTCTGTCTGAACGTGGATATATACATGCTTTTATATTTTTACTGATTACTGCAACTGTCTTTTGTCTGTCTGCTAAAGCCTCTTCAAATCTTCATCTCTGCAGCCAGACTCCTGAGCACAACAAAGAAGACGGATCCCATATCCACCCTCAACATTATCCGACAGCGATGGTTGATCGTCCCAATGCTGAATATGACATGTGTTTTATGTTCTCTGTGAACGGATCTCTTCTTATCATCAATCAAACGAAGGCTCTCTCTTACAGAGTCCCAAAGTGGTGTAACATTAATTCAAAATCACACTGGAGGTAACTTTAGAGCTGGTAGATCGGAAAATACTCATATTAGTTGCTTTAAAAATAGTAATTTGTGTCATTTAGGAAGACACTGGTTATATTCCAGTAGAATTACAATACATTTTAACAATTTACTTGACTTATTTTCATGATTTGGCTTCTGCAAACTATGCCTTTGTGAACATTAAGGTTCTCACGTACCCTTACTTCTTCAATCCTGCATCAGTTCACCTCATTACATTCTTTAAATCTCATCTTAAAAGTCAACTTTTAACAACTTGCATTTCGGCACTGGCAGTAGGTGCCCTTTGATGTGACGCTTCTCTCTTTTTTTCACCCCTCTTTTTGAACAATGGGAGCCATCTCCACATCCCTTTACTCCTCCGTGCCTGCTGCCACCGTCTCCCGAACTCCATCCCTCCATTGTCCTCAGATCATATTATGAGAACTCTCATTACAGGGGTGGTAATAGACTCTTCGGCACTAAGATCCTCTTTATTATCCGTCAACTGTGGATTACATCTGTAAGCTGATTAGCCAGAGTTGTCTTTTCAGCATTTCAATTAGGAGCGTTTTTGAATAGTCAAGCATATCGCATGCCTTATATTCATTACTGACATTGTTAGAGCTTTTGCTCTTTTTTTAGAGTGTTATGCTGTGCAGTGTTAGAATACAAGTAATCCAAGGAATGCATTGCGGCAGTGATGTTAAAAGAGTTACAGGAGAATGACATCATGGAGGACTGCAATATTGGACAGGGAAATGGCTAAAAGGAGCTATTAACAGCAATCCAAAGCAATTTACAGGAGCTGTGAGGCATGCAGTTTTAGCATGAATGGCCCAGCTGGCAAACGCTACTGTCATACACACACACGGTGCCAAGACAAATAAATACGTCAAGGAGCATCATCATTAGCATTTAATTAAACCAAGAAAGTTGCTTCGAGGACAACTGTGTCTTAAGCCTCAAGATGCAGACCGATTAACACAAGATGATGTCTGTATCGTTAGTTGAAGATATATTTATCTGCTCTTATATAGCCTAACTGTCTGCTCTCAGAGGACTTTAAAATGGTAAGGACTGAACAAATTGTCAGTCTGAGTGGCGTAAAGAAAGCCGGGCTCTTTAGCGGCTGCTTTACAAAGCGGCAAAGTAAGTGCCCACCAGGCTATGAACACCTGCATGCTTAATCTCATGTCCCACATAGGGGACCTTATGTCTAGGTATGAGAGGGGAGGAAGCGGAAGTGGAGGAAATTGAGGGAGAAGAGCGGGTGGATGAGGTCGTGACCCCGAGCGCTAATGGATTTGGGTCAGATGACGAAGATATGATCTGCTCAGTGCTGTGTGGTTGTGTGTGTGTGTGTTGTTGTGCGCTCACATGTACATGTGGTGTGCATGGTTTTGTGATGTCATTAGCAGTCGAGCCAAAATATGATGATCTCGGGGGTATTATCGGTATCTGTTTAAGGTATTCGGCTTTGTCAAATACCCACTTGACACAGGAGTCACCACCGTGTTTTATCATTCCGTCTCTGTCTGACTATCGCTTTTGCACACACACTCCCTAATCCAGTCAGTCATTGTTAATCCAGCTGTATGCGCGCACAGAGATGTGCTGAACATGGCTGACAACCGTGTCACTGAAGCGCGGCCGTCATACCTGTCCTTGCTTTGGTTTGCTATCGCTCTCGTTGTTGTGGCTGCGAGTCCCTCATGGGCTCTCACACACACACACACACACAGTGCATCTGAATCCACAATAAACCTTGCACTACTCTTCACATTATAGCACACTGTCTCTCTATGGGTATCGCCAATGTCATAATTACATGCATCTTTGCTCTGGGTGAAGTGTCGCTGTCATGTTCTCGCTTGTATTCATCTGACGAGGAGCTCAGCCTCACGAGGAGCGTCGGCGTGAGGGAAGAGGGCAGGAAATAAGCGATACGGTCACACTTTCTGCAGTAGTCATGTACCGTTTTCCGGAGAACAACTGCAGCGGAGCAGCTGAGAGTCAAGTGCCTTTTCCCAGGGCACCTTAGCGGTAGTTGTAGAGGAAGATGAGAGCCATTCATATTTCAAATGAGATTTTCCAAGCAAGCTGATTTTTATTCGCTTTTCTTTTTTGCAGTTTTTGCCATTTCACTCACAAGTTCCTTTGTCTAACCTCCAAAATACAATTGCATTTTCTTTAATAATAGTTATATATTACTCACAAGCAGATTGACATCCCAAAATAAATAAATAATTTTCAGATCAAAAAGTGTATTACAGAATCAAATACTGATCAACGTTTCATCCCTGTTGTGAAATTGTTTGCTTTCAGTGTCTCTGATCAACGAGCTCCTGTTTAATGTTTTCCTCAGTTATAAATGGCTGCATTGGTGTTGTGAAGCAGTTTGAATGAAGGTCAACGACATTCAACTTTTAGTGGGCAGCATGGCCAGCACTCCTGGAGCCGGTGAAACCAGCTGTTTGGTTAGTAGATCATTTAGTTTACCAAAACGGTGATTTTCGGGTGTTATTTTACAGCTTGTGACATTGCATTGACTTCCTGTTTACATAGGTGATGGCTTTTGATTGGATGGCACTACAGATGTTTCCTGGCAACGGATTTACACATTAGCCGAGACATGTCTTGAGTTTGAATGGGGCTGACCCATTTCAGTTAATCACTAGTTTGAAACCAACTTGTGGTTACTAAGAACTTAGGAAGGACTTAACACACAAAACTCAGAGGTGGATTTACAAACAGCTAGTGCACTATTGCTGGAAAAATGCGCACACATATATATGTAGTGAAGCTCCGTATATTCTTATTGATTTGAGGATATAGTATGTGTTCATGATGTCCAGATTAGGATTTGACAGGTCGAAGGCATGGGCATTTGTGTGAATGAGGGAGATGGATAGATAGGAAGCAATCAATCAAAATAAGATGCGAGGAAAGGGGAAGAAATTAAGACCCCATGAGAAAGATGGAGCAGTCCGATTGAGATTGACTGGAGGAAGGAGACGGAGGGTGATGGAGATTTAGACCCTGAATATGAGAAGAGAGGCATCCCAATTACAGTAAAAGATGTGGCTGCAAGGATCATAAAATATAGAGATAACAAGAAGAGGAAATGCATTAGAAAATAAACTGGAGCAACTGATAGAGGGAGAGATACCGAGCATTAAAACGTAGTAGAGGAGACAGCAGATGGTGGGGATTATTCTGGACTAAAATACTCTGGGATCTACACAGGGAAGGCCACAGACATAAACCGTTACAGACTCCATCTGCCAGAAATAGACCAAAAAAAGAGCTGTAGGCCCACCGTCGGCACAATGATCAAATGCTGCCTCAATGGCAAAACCCAAAACAGTCATCCTAAACAACACAACAAGTACTTTGTCAAATCTCAGGGGAGATGAAATGCTGATGTTCCGTTATTCTCCAGTGAAGTCAGTTGGGAGAGAAAGTAGCTTACATGTATGGTCCATGCAACAACAGACACAGCATGAGACATTTTAATAACATATAACAACAACAACTTAGCGTAGCAAGCATCACCATCTCTCAGATGGCATTTATGAGACACATAATAGCTGACATCAACGCGTGCTGGTTGCATTCTTTTATTGCAGCAGGTGCTTTGTGTGCTGGAGTAATTTCAGCGTGCGTGTGTGTGTGTGTGATTATGACTGATACCATAAGACACCCCTAATCCACATTTTATGTCCGCCACGATTAGGATCACGGGCTACGCTAACTATCTGTGTGAGTGCGCAGAGAAAAAGACAAACTGGCCCACAAATGAATGCCAGTAATGCCTCTAGATCCACACCCTGAACACATATAACTGCAGAAACAGTCTAATGCCAGTCAAATAATCCTGTCTCGATCATGCAGAGAAGAAACAAAAAAGAAGAGTGGAGAAAGTGCAAAAAGATGCGTCTATAACCTGAAGAGTTTTGTTTTACCTTTCCCCGTGTGTAGATCAAACCGTGAACCTGCAAAGAAAAGAAGAAAACATCATTATTATTGGATTCTAAGGGAACATAAGCAGATCATACAGTGTGCTGCTGCACTGATGAAGCAATTAAAAACAACAAAAAATCAACATTAGCATCTCTCTGCTGGCAGACAGAGCCCACACCACGCTCAGTTCCTGTCAGTGTGTTTTCTCAATACTCCTTTCTATTTGCCCATCGAGCCGTGTCACTCAAGACTTTGTGTTCCTGCAACAGCAAGTATTTGTTCATGACGTTCCAGTCTCAGCATTGGTGTCAGCACGGCAAACATATTGATCCATTCTATGTGTGTTTTAAAGAGAGAGGGGCCATGTGTGTGTGTGTTATTGACTTATTATCTACCATGTCAGGGGAAAGTTAATTAAATCCTTCCCTGGCATTGAGCATAAAGTAATTATTGTGCAGGGGTGCATGTCCACAAAAAGAAGTCAGCATCCACATGTGGTAAGTACGTCACGTGCACACACACACACACCACGTGCACTTCTATAACACACAGACACACACCATGCGATTGAAAACTGGCACCAAATGAGCATGTATTCAAAAACATTGGACATCTTTCTGTCACCGAGAGCTGCTTCCCAATTGCAGAGTCGTACCAAACTAAATATCTCTCTCTCTGCCAGGCATAATAAAATCAGATGACAGCTGGATGTGCCTCCGTTCATTGACTTGCGTCTGACAGACTGCCAGAATCATCTTACTGCTATCATCATTACAATTGGCAGCAATCAACCTATTTGACTTCACCAGCGTGATGGCAGCAACAATGATTCTTACATTTCACTGGTGGGAAAGAAACATTTCTGTTTTAGATTATTGGGAGTGCAGAGATATATTGTTAAAGTAAAAAATGTAATTAATTATTTCAGCGCTGCGCCACGAGGTTTAGTAATGCTTACTGGCCACGGAGGACATGACAGAAAATACTTTGTAGATTTGTTTGCATCTTCATGTTGATACATAATAAATAATGGATTCACTGGGAATTCGAATGAATGTTTTATATGCCTACCAGTGCCAAACCGTGCCCACCATGGCTGCCAGTAGTAGGATCCGTAACAACATTTTCTCCCAAATTCCCTGAAGCACTCGACCCTAATTTACCGGTTTCCAGTCTGAAGCCGATCCACTGGAGCCAACCGACCCGTGTCTGCTGGGGCTAGATATCAAGCTCCTGCCTGATAACAAGATCTGCTCAAGTGTCAGGTTTTGGGGATTCCTCATTAACGTAATGGTAAGCTAGCTGTGTATTGCCATGATTTTGTATGCCAGGAAAAACTTTTTTTTTTTCATAAAAATAGATACATTTTTTGAACAACTGGTCTCCTATTTCATGCAAAACACTGCATCATTGTTGTGCATTATTGCTCCATTTATAGGATTATAAAAAGTGTAGCCGCTGGCAGTTATGATGTGTCCCGAGTCGAAAACCTTTCACTCTCTCATGCTGAACAGAGACCACCCAGACGTTAGGAGGCCTGGTAACAACGGGAAACTGCTGTGGCATACAAATAAGCTTTCAATTGGTTTCGGACACACACACAAAACACACACACACTTGCATGCCAATGATCTTCATGTGAAGTTCATGTCTGGGGTTTTTCATCCAAAAGAATGTGTACAAAATATATTCTTCCACAAGATGATATATCCTTTAGCCCCCTGGTGCGTTTACCCGATTGACACTTCAGTATTGCCCTTTCATGTTACCGATGTAAAAAAAATTTTTGTGCAGGGCCGAGTGCTCATTATCTTGGAAACATATGCACTCGCTCAATGGAAAATCCTATTCCACCGCCTTCATGTATGACAAGATCAAATTCAACAGCAACAGGCCAAACTCACTAGAAAAATGCTCCTTTCAGTAAACCCGCGTTCACAAATTTGATTCCGTGTAAACTAACGGTTCTCAAAGATGCATTCAGTGGGAAAAAAAACAAAACAGACAGGAATAATGGCCCATATTTTCAGCATGAGCTGGCTGCGCGGGCAGAGGTGTGAGACTGACGCTTCGCCTGGCTGATCCTTTTCCAGCCTCTGATGTTCGCGGGCCCATCAGCAGCGGGCCTTCACACTTAGTGCGGCCAAAGTGTTCCGCACTTGGAGACGGAGAGGAGCGCTCATCTTCATCAGTTGTTAAGCGGCAGTGCCTGACCACCCTCATTCAGATAGGTCTGCCAGCTGGAGCAAAGGCTCATGGGAAACCGGGAGGGGTGTGCAGAAAGTGCTGCTCATGCTGTTATTTTGACGCCTTGTGTCTGACATAAAGAAGATGTCCTCGCCTTAAATGACCTGGTTGGAACAGTACTGCACGACCACTGGGAATATATATAATATTTTATAGAGCGGCCAAGAACAAAAGAGCCAAAATAAGCATTCAACATATGGGCAACAGAGTGTAATTACCCCTCATCTGAATGCCACCAGGCTCCGTCTTTCCTTTCCTCTAAAACGGTATGATAAGTCACTGCATGAGTCTACTCCAAGCAGGTTGAATTTAATCTCAACCTCCGAAGCACATAACAGGGAATTTCAAACCATTACCCAAGCTCAACAATTGGCGTTGGCTGCCAAGCACTTTCAAGGGAATGTCAGTTTCCATGGAGACCAAGCCAGCCCCGCTGTAGCCTCTCTCGCCACAAGTAAAAAAAAAAATAATGGTATAAACCCATTGATGGGCACATATCGCAAACCTCTGTAATTGTCTCTTGTGTACTGTCTCGCCCTTCTTTCTCAGCCCGACATCAATGTTTGTGTTAATCTGTAAGTCTTTGTTCTTAGTTCAAACATCTGCCTCGCCGTTTGCCCCCGTCAGTAATTGCTAATTTGCAGTTCCTTTGGCATCTTCCCTCGGTCTTCCTTGGCGTTTCGTGGGAATAAATGGAAAGACGTATACATTTTACAGAAAGCATGATGACTAATAAACCCAGGCAGCAGGATTGATGCTCAGTTGATGGCAGATTATTATTCAAGAAATAAAAAAGTAGTTCTGACTGTGGTTGTGATTGGCTGTTTATAACTAATACAATACATTTTTAACTTAACTTTAACTTAAGAAACATATTTGTCAGGCGTTTATGGACACCAAAATTGAGGGAAAAATCCAAAATCGGTCTTCCTCTCACCAGAGGGCCACCTTTCCAAATGAAAGTTAATGTTGCTGGATGTGTAAATATAGACCAACTTAAATGGTGATGATATTGTATGTCCAGGATGTACAGGAGACAGTAACAGGGATGCCACCTCTTCCAGATGCTGAACAAACAGATGTGGAATGTCACGTGGTCATCACATAGTAGCTCATGTAGTACTCGTGTCTTCATTTAGGGAGGCGCTGTACACAAACATAGGAATCACATGTATTTTTGCGTGTAAGTGTTTTATTATTTTATGTAAAATAAAGTTAGATTTGTGATATCAGTCTATGAAATGTCACTAATGCGGCGGAGGTGAATAGAATTTAGTTTATGGTACAGCATTAAATAAAAAAATTATATTAAGAAGATTCAAGAGTATTGGTGCCATCGTTACTCTGGACAATCCACATCCACGAAACACAAGACCAACGGGTTTTCATCTGAAGTACTTTCTTCTGAAGAAATAGTCAACAGTGTGGTCGACAGAAACCCCACCCATAACCAACCTCAGTGTACCTGGGCTCCCCTTCCTCATAAATCTCCAATTTACAGCTTTCAGCGTAAATTTGAGAAACTGCAGCTCAGTAGAAGCAGAGAGAAAACATTCAGTGAGTTATTTGTACGTGAATTTAAACACAACGGTCTCTGTTGTGAATCTTATATCTTACATTTCTATTTTGCCTCCCTATTTTTACCTCCTAGCTCCTCTTCCTCTGGAAGAGAAACGCTCGGCGAATGCAGCTTCAAGGAAAACAGTGTGTGTCTCCCAGAGGTAAACCTACTCTTGGTTCTCCTGCCCGTGTGTTCAGCCAGAAGATGATCACCAGGTAGTGAGCAGCAATGATGGAGACAACATGCCCAAACAAACTCCCCCTGGAGGCGGAGCGTACCGTAATGCAGACACAAAACAAAACAAAACAAAAAAACACATCCTTGGCATATATTCACACATGATTTCATGACCCACGGTGTTCACACCTGATTCTCTCCCCTCCTGAGTCTTAATCAAGTTGTTTGTTTCAGGAAGGCTTTATTAGGTTTTTAGTCTTTCTTTGATTGTGGAGTCGTGAATGCCTCTGAGTGAGCGTGCACGGCGTCCTTGTGAGTAGCGAAAACCCCCCTCGTGACTTCCATCACATTGATCATTTTTCACCGTCAGCTCTCTCCGTTATTGGGAATACAGGTCATTACAATGCAGCGGCGAGGGTGTTAAGCGATGTTTTCTTTTATGGAGAATGATTTGTTTGTTTTTACGTTCCAGCCCGATAAAGCCTCCTGGGCCCTAACCTACATTACAGCACAAAGACTATTAATCATAGATGATCAGACCTTTTAATATGGCTGATGTAAAATGTATCCACATGTGAATAAAACAAATGAACAGTTGTGTTCTGAAGAACTGGACCTCCTTTGTGTGGTAAAATTACCCCCTGAAGAGTATGTGGCCTTTCTAGGGTTGCAAAGGGGTGGAAAATTCCCGGTAAATTTCCGGAAAGTTTCCGGTAAATTTCCACGGGAACTTAAGCTTGGGAATTTTGGAAATATTCCATATTTGGAAACTTGCCATGGGAATAATGGGAATAATGGGAATTAATGGGAATTTAGGGGAACTAACTGGGAATATATTATATCCAAGCATAAATATGATCAGAAGTCATAAGAAAACATCCGTACAAAATGTTTTCAACAGATATTTCAACAGATTTATTTGAAAGTTGAACAGAACATGTTTTAACTAGAGAATGCAATTTCTACGAAATTGCGGTGTGAATGATGACTGCTGAATAGCTGACGCTACGCTGGTATGATGACTTGAATGTGTATGAATAAGTGAAATTAGGATGAATAGTTGGAAAAGTGGGAATTGGTTGAATAGAAGAGTTGAATAATGTAGGAATGTGTGTATGAATAAGGTAAAGTAGTTGGAAAAGTTGGAAAAGTGGGAATAGTTTGAATTAGTATGAATGTCTTTGAAGGGTTGAATAAAGTATGAATGTGTGTATGAAGAAGGTAAAGTAGGATGAATAGTTGGAAAAGTGGGAATAGACTTTCTAGGTGAATGTATGCCTGAGCAGAAGATGTTTGACAAAAAAAACTACAAATCCCACTGACTGCTCCTGTCCACCAATCAGAGCACACCTGCTGTCACTTCTCAAGATCAGAGCCACAGAGTGCCATCACCATAGCAACGGCACTCTACGTTCGTGTGTATGACTGCCTTCAGCCTCTCTCTATTTCTCCATTTCGGCTTTGTGGAGGGTCCGAACAAAAGCTCCCCACGCTCACACCGAAACTCCTATCGCCAAAATGTTTGCACCGTTAGCGCCACAAGACTCTGCTGAAAACAATGATGACTTTTATTTTTTCCTAGTGTCAGAAATGTGGACGCTAGGGCGAGTTAGAAATGAAGGGGATTTCAGCATTTTGACTGTGTTAGTCTGTGTTAGATTCCTCTGAACTTTGGCTTTGCGGAGGGTCCCAACAAAAGCTTCCCACGCTCACAACGAAACTCCTATTGCCAAAATGTTCGCACCGTTAGCGCCACAAGACTCTGCTGAAGACACTGATGACTTTCATTTTTTCCTAGTGTCAGAAATGTGTGAGTTTCAGCATTTCTTTGAAAATCTGCTTCTCAATTTGTATTGCAGTCTGTTGGGAGAAAAACCGACATGGCCACGCTTAGAGGTTGCTAGTTCAAATTCTGTAATCTCATGATCTCTCCCAAAACGATCATGGTCATTAAACAGTGATTGCTCAGAAACTATGTGACCGATTGGAACATGGATTGACACACCAATACTAGGGGTGGGCGATATTGCCTCTAAATGATATCGCGATATTTTTTTTGCTATATCGCGATACACGATATATATCTCGATATTTTGACATTTTCTCTAAAGCACTTAAAAATGCTTAATTTAACCCTTTGATGCATAGTCACGCCAGTATGATGATTCTAGTAGTCCCTGCAACATATGTCTGCATTAAACCATTCTTATTTATACTGTATTCATTAATTGTTTCTATTAGAACAATTTTAAACTTGTGTGCAAAAGGGGTAAATCACAACGAAGTTAAATTTAACAAAACAGTTTTTATTCAAGGCAATTGCAAAATGCACATAAGCTTTTAGCAGCTAGTAAATGAAAATAAATAATGCCACATGATGTAGGCCTACATACTGTAGCCTATTTCTATAATAATACAAATAATACAATAACAATAAAATACACAAAATACTAAAATCACAACATTTTTTAAAGTGTAGAACAGTGTGTGATCAATAGATCGCAGTGTTTGATGTTTAGTCATCTGCAGGTTGGACCGTTCAATATCGCCGATGTCCGACAGCTCTACAAACACAAACCAGAGAACAGCGGTTTAATCACAAACGTGTCCACGACGCTGGGAACACAGATGTTATGTTACGTTGGTAACGTTTAGTGAGCCAACGGCAGTCAGAAAGTGGCATGCTAACGTTGTTGTTAGCAATATCCCGCTAGCCGGCTAGCTAGCCGGTCAGCTTCCATTACCCGAGGAAGCAAAGCCACTAGTTGCTGCTGTTACGAACGTAATCACTAGCTTGGTAAACTAAACAGAAATGTGTCGTTGGTTTGCAACGAGGTGAAACATTATAAAATTGAAACTTAGCAGGAACAGTAACGTTAGTAAGACTCCGCACTCCGCAGCGGCGTATTTTCCCCCGTCGCCTTGAGCGTTAACCCCGCCCCCAGCCCCTAACGTAAGCCGGGGCCGGTGTGTGTGGGCGCGTGTATGTGACGTAAGTTGAGCTAGTGGGTGTGACTTTTTTTCTGTTGTCTGTGAGCTGGACAGAGGAAAGAGCTGCGCTAAAACCAGTCACACTCGGCCGCGGCGGCTTAGAAACTGACGTAACAACATACACTCGATGTTCACGATATAGTCATTTACTACATCTTATGTAGAACAAGCCGCGATACATCGAGTATACTCGATATATCGCCCACCCCTAACCAATACACAAGACTTGTGTCTACATTTTAAAGTTTAAATGGAGTTTCTAGGTGAATGTATGAATGAATGGTGAGCAGTTGAATGTGCCTGAAAACGCACGGAATTTTGTCAAATTTGAATGTTCCGCTCATTGACTTCAATGTAAAAAAAAATGACGTAACACGTTGAATATTTCTGAATTCATGAATGTATTTGAATGAATTTATTAATGTTATGAATGAGACATAGAAAATAACATAGGATGTGAATGATTTAATCATTCACACCAATAATAATAATAAATATGTAGAATAACATAGGATGTGAATGATTTCATCATTCACACCAATCATAAATGTGTAGAATAACATAGGATGTGAATGATTTCATCATTCACACCAATTAAAACCAACATATTAAAACAGATCAAAATAGTTTAGCTAAAAGGCCTTTCTATAAAGATGTGTTTCAGGCATTTTTTAAAAGAATACACAGTGGTGGCTTTGATGTTTAGGGAGAGCATTCCATTTCATTGATTCCATTTCATTCTGATGACATCACTGTTTTTTATCCTTCAGTGATTCCATTCCAATCTGTTGACATCACAGAGACATCAAAGCAGTGGCTTTGATCAAAGCACTGTGGAGTCTATAAATATAGTGCAGGTACTGGCTAAACACAACCTTTATTCAAGGTGTTGCAGGAAAGTCCAATCTTGAGATAGGATACAGAAACAATCAACTACAAAACCATACAGAAGGAGGAGGACTCCAAGGTCAACCAGCTTAGGAAACATCTTCAAACCCAGGAGGAGAAGACAGAGAACAGCTGTGAAACCATGCAGACGCAGGGGGGGGAGGTTGACCAGCCGAGGAAACATTTTGAGACCCAGGAGGAGAGCGCCCAAACCATGCAGAAGCAGGAGTCCAAGGTGGACCGCCTGAAGAAAGTTTTTCCTAATGCAGGAGGCGCAGATCCACCAGAGGGACAGAGAAATCCTACAACTCAAGAAAGACCAGGAGGATCTCTCTCAGCAGCTCACAGACCAGAGGAGGGAACTGGAGGACATGTTCCAAAAGGACCTGGCTGTGTCCAAACAGAGCTCGGAGACAAGCATCCGCCTGCTGGAGACAAAAGTCCAACAGATGGAGGATGAGAAAAGGGAACTGGGGGACAAGTTCCAAAAGGACCTGGCCGTGTCCCAGCAGAGCTCGGAGACAAGCATCCGCCGGCTGGAGACAAAAGTCCAACAGATGGAGGACGAGAAAAGGGAGCTGGAGGACAAGTTCCAAAAGGACCTGGCTGTGTCCCAGCAGAGCTCGGAGACAAGCATCCGCCTGCTGGAGACAAGCATCCGCCTGCTGGAGACAAAAGTCCAACAGATGGAGGATGAGAAAAGGGAACAGGAGGACAAGTTCCAAAAGGACCTGGCCGTGCAGCAGAGCTCGGAGACAAGCATCCGCCTGCTCGAGACAAAAGTCCAACAGATGGAGGACGAGAAAAGGGAACTGGAGGACGAGTTCCAAAAGGACCTGGCCGTGTCCCAGCAGATCTCGAAGACAAGCATCTGCCTACTGGAGACAAAAGTCAAACAGATGGAGGTCGAGAAAAAGGAACTGAAGAACAAGTTCCAAAAGCACCTGGCTGTGTCACAGCAGAGCTCGGTGACAAGGATCCACCCGCTGGAGACAAAAGTCCAACAGATGGAGGATGAGAAAAAGGACCTGGAGGACGAGCTCACAAAGGCCCTGGCCAACAAAGCACAGAGCTCTGAGACAAGAGTCCAAGAGGTCCTTGAGGACAACAGGGTCCTGGAGAAGCTCTGTCTGAACATGAAGAAGAAGAAGAGAGGAATATTCTTCTTCAGGACAGAGATCCAGGATGAGCAGGCAGAGCTGCAAAAGATGAAGGAGAAGATGCATGAGAAGGAGAAGAAGGAGGAAGCCAAGAAGGAGGAAAAAGAACGTGAGGAGAAGCAAAAGAAAAAGGGTTTCTTTAGCTTCATGCACCGAATTAACAACTATGAAAGCCTTGAAAATTTGGAGGAGGCTTCTGATTCAACTTCCTTCAGTATATCCTTGTGAAATCTACCAGAATAGTAAAACACCCTTCATCCATCTTACTTCACCTCTGTCCTTCCTCACCTCCAACCTGGTGCTCAGGTTTAGCCCACAATATATACATATATATATTATGTATATATAAAAAAACACCCTTCATCCATCTACCTCACCTCCATCTCCCCCACTCTGTCCTTCCTCACCTCCAACGTAAAAGGGTTTTCGCCTGGTGCTCATGTTTCTCCCACAATATCTACAGTACATACAAATGTATGTATGTATATATTATAAAAAAACCCAAAATGCAAAGCAGACACAGGCTACAGAGGGGAACTAAGGGGGGCAGCTAATAATTAACAAAAGGCGCTGTCTGCAAAAAACGCGAGACAGGTGAACACAGGCAAAACGGGAACTAAGGCAGCAAACAATTAACACAAAGCGCTGTCGGCAAAAGTGCGCGATGACTGCTGAATAGCTGACGCTACGCTGGTATGATAACTTGAATGTGTATGAAGAAGTAAAATTAGGATGAATAGTTGGAAAAGTGGGAATTGGTTGAATAAGTATGAATGTCTTTGAAGAGTTGAATAAAGTATGAATGTGTGTATGAAGAAGGTAAAGTAGTTTTAATAGTTGGAAAAGTGGGTATAGTTTGAATTAGTATGAATGTCTTTGAAGAGTTGAATAATACCATGAATGTATGAGAGATGTGGAATATTTTAAGTTATGATGAATAGCTGATGATTTGAGTGTGTATGAAGAAGGTAAAGTAGTATGAATAGTTGGAAAAGTGGGAATGGGTTCAATGAGTATGAATGTGTGTATGAAGAAGGTAAAGTAGGATGAATAGTTGGAAAAGTGGGAATAGACTTTCTAGGTGAATGTATGCCTGAGCAGAAGATTTTTGACCAAAAAAAAACTACAAATCCCACTGACTGCTCCTGTCCACCAATCAGAGCACACCTGCTGTCACCTCTCAAGATCAGAGCCACAGAGTGCCGTCACCTTAGCAACGGCCCTCTACGTTCTTGTGTATTGGTGCTTTCCAGTTGTACTCGGAAATCGGGATATCCGAGCTCCGAGTCGGAAATTTCAACTGGAAAGAGCCCCGAGGTCGGATTTCCGACTCGGAAAGTCGGATGATCCACACAAGCCCGACTTGACATTTAAAGATGGCTGCCCCGGTTGTAAACAGTAACGTTACTGATGACCGATCAAAAGGGCGATCGATACTTTTTTGTAAACAATGAAATACATAGAAAGACTTTGTGTTTTCACTTAATCCACCGTGTTTGCAGGTTGCAGAAGGACCGCATATTTGTCCAGAAGGTGTTTGTATTCGGACAATGCAAGCGCGAGAATAACTTTTGTAGATGTAGCCATCTTTTTTCCTCTTCCGTTTTTGGCCGTTGGCTACTTTTTCCGACTTTGTAACTGAAACGCTGATAACTCGGTGTGATGTCATTCCAAGCTCCGGCTTCCGAGCTAAATGGAACGCACCATTAGACTGCCTTCGGCCTCTCTCTATTTCTCCATTTCGGTTGTGGAGGGTCCGAACAAAAGTTTCCCACGCTCACACCGAAACGCCTATCGCCAAAATGTATCGCCACAAGACTCTGCTGAAGACACTGATGACTTTTATTTTTTCCTAGTCTCAGAAATGTGGACGCTAGGGCGAGTTAGAAATGTGCAAGTTTCAGCATTTCTTTGAAAATCTGCTTCTGTATTTGCATTGCAGTCTATTGGGAGAAAAAACGACATGGCCGCGCTTAGAGGTTGCTAGTTCAAATTCTGTAAATCTCACAGAGTTTTTGAGCACATTGTGAGAAACAGGACAAGTTTGTCTACAAAATTGGAAAATATCACGTGTGTAAAGTGAAAATTGTGGCCTGGAGGAGTTTGGAAAGGAAAAAAATCTGAAGTTCTTTGGGCTGCTCTGCCACTCTGACGATGATGTCACCCACTCTAGCAGGGAGAGTTCCGTGCAATACACACCCATTATAATCTCATGATCTCTCCCAAAACGATCATGGTCATTGAACAGTGATTGCTCAGAAACTATGTGACCTATTGAAACATGGATTGACACACCAATACACAAGACTTGTGGTTTCTAGGTGAATGTATGAATGAATGGTGAGCACTTGAATGTGCCTGAAAATGCACGGAATTTTGTCAAATTTGAATGTTCCGCTCATTGACTTCAATGTTAAAAAAATGAAGTCAAATGTTGAATATTTATGAATTTATGAATGTTATGAATGAGAAAAGTAGTAGCGGGAATATCCTAAATGAGATGAACGTTTTGAAGTTTGAATGAAGTGAATCGGTTGAATAATGTTGAAGGAGTTTAGGTTTGAAAAAACAGGCGGAAGAATAATAATAAATACGGCGAATAACAAAGGATGTGAATGATTTCATCATTCACACCAATTAGTTGCTTCATGGGTGAAGTCAAAAACAGGAACGTTAGGTTCAATACTCCCATCCCCACTCATTCAAAAATGGAATGGAACGTTCCCATTCATTGTCTATGTAAGAAGCCGTGCAATGCCGTCGCGGAGCGGCAAATCTATCAAACTGACTGTTGGCGATCTAAAATAAAGACAGATTCAGCAACTGCATAGCTTATTTCTCTCCTAAAATGTTTTCAGAAACACATTTGGTTTAATTATTTTCATAAAATAAGAGGGAGGTGGGAGGCTGTGAGGGGAGAATTATACGAGCTCGGAGGAGCACAGAGGGGAGGGGTGTGTGTGTGGGGGGGGGGGATGCTTTTTCCAAACCTTTCAAATCGTAGACTAGAGCTTTAATAAATATATTTCCCCATAATAGCATCAAACCGTACTTCACTTTGTTTAGTCCAGAAGCTCAAATGTGTGTCTTCAATAGCCTTTGTGCTTCAGACTCAAAAGTTTGGTGTGTAGTGATCTTACATGTGATTTCCATTAATTCCCATAAATTCCCATGGAAAGTTTCCACTTTTGAATTTTACAACCCTAAGCCTGTCCACGTCCATACAGGTTGAAGTGTGGTGTGATTCGTCACTAGTGGTAGGGAAGTATTGATCCAAATACTAGACATCTTAAAACAAGGCATATTCAAAATGTAAATCCTAGTCTAGTAATATAATAATAAGTACAGCGATATGTCTGACACAAGCATCAAAGAAACAGATCAAATCCGAAAGACTCATTTAAAAAAGCAATATGCCACCTCAGAACTCGATGGCTCTTACAAACCTCATGGGAAAATGCAGAATAATCATCCATACATCCTTTATCACTGAGGAGAGAAATCTCTCCAGAGGTCAATTAACCCGTGAACTGAGAACTCTTGGTGGAGATGTGCAATAACATAATAGACACGTTTTATAGACACAATATGATAAACTGCTCAACATTGTCCAAGTGGCACATGCACACATTGTCCATTTTTCCTCTATTGAACACACATACATCAGACTGTCTTCATTTAATCACACATCATGTTTTAATTGGAGTGTGAAGGAAATATGAGCAGTTAGAGGGGCTCAGTCTGGCACAGTTACATTGGAGGATGAGACTGCTGACGTCAACTTAACGGATCCATATGCTTTCATCAAAAGGTCATTTTACAGTCAATTTGTGAGTGGAGGTTTGCCAGATTATTTTATACTCTCTCTCAATCAGGCCTCCATCACATGTCCGAAACCAAAATAACATGTTAAGTTTTTTTTCTGCAAAGTAGGTGTAATTTTCTATAATTTGACTGGAATAAAGAGAGTAACATTTACAGGGCAGCAAACACATAGGACTGCTGAATTCCATTTGTTTAATCACCTTATTGGTCTAATGTTTTTTTTTTTTTTGGTCTGATCTCGAAGCAGATTTTATTTTTTCATTTTGAAATGTGTTTACTGCTGGTCTCGACTGCTTCTCCTGCAGTTCTCATCTTACAAAAGGATTCTAGATCTTGATTGAGCTTTGGAAAAAAAACTTCCAATAAAAAGTAGTTTAAAAAGGCCAGACTCCAAGCTAAATCTGTGTTTTATTCATTATTATTTGTGCTCGATAAATCCTAGCGCGCTTTAAACTTTAAAAAGTCCACCTCAGTTCACCTACATCTGAGTTCAGGGACCACCAGACAGTAAAGAGTGGTCTTCATAATACATGAGGCTTTAGCCCACAGTGGAGCCATTTTCTGGGTAACTGCATCCGTCTAGAATATGCTCATTCACACAGGCATCAGGGCTGTTATTCATCTATCCATTTATACATAATAAGTGTGTGAGCTGCATGCTATTCCTCACCCATGCTAGTCAAAGCGTCTCAATGTTGCTTGCATAAGCACTTTAAGGCACACACATGTATAGGAACCCCCCCCCCCCCCACACACACACACACACACACACACACACACACTCGACACACACACACACACACACTCACACACTCACACACACACACACACACATACCTGCTCTACCACATGCTGAAGCCCCAGTGGTTGTATTAGCACAGGGAGTCGTGTTTTTGGGCCCCTCGGCTATTTGGGCCTTTAAATTGGTCCCAGTGAGATGTGAGAGCTCAGACCACAAGGCTGACCTCTAACTCTACAACTGTGTATCAAATAATTAGTCTCCGTCAAGCAGATCAATACCCCAAACAGCTGCTAGAGAGCCAGCATCGATGTAGGTAGGCTGTTGTAGAGTATTAGTAGGCAAAGGCCACCTGCTTGGCTGTTCTCCTTGGAGCCCGTTTGATTTTAGAGGAACTTTTCCTCCGCTTGGTTGCTGAAATTGTCTTGGGATTTGATTAAGAAAAGCTGAATCAAGTAGTTTTCTAATGAGTAGAATAATCAATGATGGATTTGTTCTTTTTGGGGATAACTAATTAAAAATAAAATATACCGTTTCTTTCATTAAGATATAAATTATAATATAAATAGCTGATGGTCAACACTGTGGTTGGGGTTGGTGTGTCGTCACAGATTCTGGTTGGGATTCTGCGAGTGTGTCGGCTTTGTAGACCTCAAAATTGCTTCTCTACTCTCTGCAGGTGATGTGGTTCGGGTAATCAGAACATGACCTCGAGCATGCATTGCGGCAGCGGTCTATAGACTACCTCCAAGTCTGAGCCCAGGGCCCTCTGCACAGCATGCTTTCCTCCCTTTCAGGTTGGGAATGAGCTGCTGCCCTAAATGCAGGAGGTCAAGTATGTTGTGGGTTTTGCTCAAGAGTGAGCGTGGGAGTCTGGTGTTCTTGTTTTTGAGTTGTTTTGTTGATGTTGGTAATGTGCGTGACATGTTTAGTTATGTTACATTGGCAAAAAAATGTAAAAATAGAATTGGCATTGAAATTGTACACAATATATTTTTAATGCAATTTTCTAATTAATATGGTAAGTATCTAAATTCAGTCATTGCATGCCTCTGAATGGAGTCTTCCCATCACATTCCCACAGACTGATCCTCGCCGGCTGCTGGGATGCCAGTGCAGATGGCCTGAATCGGGACGAGGCCAACAGCAGTATCTGTGGAGCTAAACTCCTGGTGAATTGTGCCAGCGTCAGAACTGCACCACGTTGGGGCCTGGCCGCCGTGGCGCTCCAGTCCTGGCAGAGAGAACAGGGCCCCTCTTGTTTGGCGGAGGCATGTTGACGGGAAACATAATGCATTCACATGATAATGAGCCAGTGAATACATAGTCCTTCGTACTGCTCTGCTTTTTCTCTTCCCATACATACAGTTCACGTCTTTACGCAGATAGCGGGGCAAAAAACACGCACACAAATCTACTGTATGCTGACACGAACATGCACTCGATCACAAACCCCTCAGTGTCTGGTGCGGAACGGCCTGATCGCTGGTCTCATCACCAAGGAGACCAGCGCTAAGCGGGCGCCTGGCAGAGACAGACTGACATTTAGCATTTAGGACCGCACAAAGCTTTCAGACAGGGCATACAGGCCTTTTTTTTTTCCAACGGAGAGCGAGAGATTAGTCACGTGGAGACATGCAGCGAACTAGAGAAAAGAGGGGGAATGAAATACTGTTTGACAGTCGCATTAAGTAGCAGAATGACGAAGAGAAAGAGTGATAGAGTTAAAGATTGGGGGAGCAGAGAGCGGGATAGCAGCGGATGGAAGACGTATGGAAGTGTGTACGTGATTGTGGCTATGAGGCAGAAAGGCAGGCAGGAGGAGAGGAAAAATGACATATTCTGTTCTATACTGACTGAAGTGCTTTACAACGCTGATTAAATAACTGCGATGAGTGATGTGTCTAACTAACATAAAACACCTCAGAGTGTTAAGAGGCATGTGTGATTTCAGCTGACGTCACGAACGAGGGAAGCTATTAATACTCATGCCCACCTGAGTCTCCACAAGGCTGGGGAGAGAAAATGCATGATTTCTGGATGCATTCACAAGTCCCCCAAGCAGGGGACTAAAGAAAGGAAATGAAAAGAGGGGAAATCAAGCATTCGGGTTGTGAAGAGCCCTCGGCCCTCCGAACTGAAAGCGGAAGATCGAGGGATGGCGAGGAGCAAACAAGTGTTACATGGTTTAACAGGGAGGGATTTAGGCTATGGTGAGCTCCAGATGTTTTGGAGTTGAAGGGAGGAGGAGGGGAGAGGAATTACTTAAAATAGCATAGTAAAATATCAGCAGGGAGCAAATACATTTAGTGGCAAAAACAGATAACTGAAGGCTCATGAGGTCGTTAATCAGCCTCATTTGTGTTGAAAATTACTTTTAGGCTAGGATTGAGGGGGGTATGTTTAAGTGAGTGCAGTACAAGAACATAGCCCTCCATTCCTTTCATTTCTCTCTAAACATAACCGTTAAAAACGAATGCAATCCTCCCTCACTCTCAGCTTCCCAGGTCTCTCCTCATCCAGACTGTTGAACCAGATGTGAAATCTACCTCTGCGGCTGATTTGCTCTCTCGGCTTCACTCTCACATCCCCATCTACAGTCAACTGGTCTCCGGTTATTCTCCCTTTCACGTACCTTTCAGAGTTTAGCTCTTATTCTGCCTCTCGCTGATCTGTAAGGCTTTGATAACCAGCTACGCATGGGCCAATTCACACTTATTCATATTCCATCCTAATTCAAATGAGGATTCATTAAGATTTGGAGTCATTTTTTTCCCCTCTTCTCTCCGATGGGCATG
Source organism: Chelidonichthys spinosus (assembly GCA_029853015.1). NCBI lineage: Eukaryota > Metazoa > Chordata > Actinopteri > Perciformes > Triglidae > Chelidonichthys > Chelidonichthys spinosus. The sequence goes on from CM056828.1 coordinate 10,832,125, forward strand.
GCAGCGGTGTAATCCGTTACAGAGTTGCTGTTCTGGCTCCTCTGTACAACATGTGTTCATTAGCTTTCATCTGTTATTCTAATAATGGTGAATAGTGTCTCATGTTGCTGTGCAGACACACTGATGGTAGTCAGTGAGCCCCTATCATTCCTGATTTTAACAAAGACTCATTTTTCCCATTGTACTCTAATATAACACACATCTCCACGTCCCTCTCATCACCCAGTGGTGCAGAAATAAAGACAAGCGACATATCTCTGTGCTTCACACCCACTCTGAAAGCATTACATAGCCCCATTCAGCCTAATTACAATGCACAATAGAGGAAGACCCTGGCCGTTGGAGAGCCAAATTCCGATGGGGAAATCACCCCCTAACTACGGAGAAATCGTTGTGGGACGGCGACATTGTCCCGTGTTGATAAAGCACCCTGAAGCTGAGTACAGCGGAGTCACTGATCATCTCATGTCATCCTTAAAAACCCAGCATTTTCATCTCGCAGCTTTAATTACGGGAAAATGTCAACCGTTTACAGGCCAGAGAAGACGGATGGCTTCATATTCAGCCATTGATTATAAGAAATGTTTACGAAACGTTCGAATGTGCCCCCCCGCGAGAATACTTGCGGTCCCGCTCTCCCCGACTGAGCTCTCGCTTTCACCCATCCTGTGGTTCCTTTCTGCATCAATATTATATAGTGCAGTTCTATCATCTCGGCGCCCTTCTGCCATCTTTACCGACATCACATCACTATGAAGCAATGAAAGTGGACTGTAATTGCAGAGCATTGTTGCTTTGACATAATTACAGTTGTGATAGTGAACGGGGAGAAAACGACTTAATAGTCTCAGGCTAATTATCCCAATTGACGAGATGGTAGCTAATTGGATTATTTGACATTGTGTGGACGTGTGTGTGTGTGTGTGTGTGTGTGTGTGTGTGTGTGTGTGTGTGTGTGTGTGTGTGTGTGCATGTGTTTGTATGGGAGCAGATGACAATAAACAAATAACCACAGGAGACTCCATTTGTAGGAACAGTAGGACAAAAAACCATACCATCATGCATTTCAACCCACATGATCTCACACAAATGCACACTTTCTTTCACTTCAAGAATCTATTTAAAAGTGTTCCTAATGATTTTCAATGTGTCCTTTGTGTATTAATAATTAACGAGCCATTGCTTAAACTTTTTCATTCCAAATCTCCTGGATCGTTCTTACAAAAGGCAGGAAATTAATTTTTTTATTACTTAAATCATGATACTTCACTAAGGTTTACTCATATTGATAAAAAAAAATGTTTATAAGCAGGTGTGCCGCAAAATTCATCCCTAGGCGGATAGCTATTTCCTGTTTGCATTACACATGTTGGTGAAGTTGCAATATTATATCCACAACCATGATATTTGACAGAAGAACATCTTCTCCAACGAAGATGACGGCCTCCTGATAAATGAAAATAAATAATACAATTTGCAATGTCCCAAGATATCATTCTGTGCAATCATCAACATGTATTTCCACACCATGTTTTCCAGGCTACCAATATTAAAAACCAGCTCATAAAAAAAAAGCAGCTTCAGGAATATGAAATCAAATCCGAACTTGATCACGCTACACATTTTCTGAGCTTCAGCTAGATCTAATTTCAAATACTGCTTCTGATAGCATATAAATAGGGAAAACAAGCTCACAAAACCAAATTGATCTGATTTCACCATGCTGCATGTACCCTGTCACGCCTTCTGATCACAGGTCGCTGGCTGGCAGACCGTCAGCGACAATCAAGAGGAAATTAGCAGGCAGCGGAGCATTTCCTACCAAGCTACAAATCTTCAGAACTGCGGCCCCTTGGGAAGATAAATCAGTGTAAATCTTCAAATCCAATCCGCTGTTTATCTCGGAGAAGTCACACTCTCTCGTTTTAATTTGAAAGAGTAGCAGAGAGAGATCAGCCACTATCAGTCCAGGCACTATCATGTACGATGTTTTCACCTGGATACTAAGTCCTTTGAGTGACGCTGCTCTGGGCAACATTTTAACACAGCAGTCCTCTCCTTCTGGTACACATGTCCGAGTGGATTTGGATGTAGGACAAACCATGGTGATCAACAACAACATGTAAAACAAGTAGACCGATATATAGCAGTTCACATGTTACAGGGCTCCAGACTAACTTTTTGCATTGGTAGCACTGGTGCGCCTAACTTTTTTTTTTAGGTGCACCAGCACAAAATTTAGGTGCACCCACATTTTTCATCGCGTCGCCTTTAACGCCAAAAAGTCACCTTTTTATTGCTCTCCTTTTACATAATGACACCCCTTATGGCCTAGGTTAACTGCAGCACCATCAGCACCCAGAGGAACCGTTTTCTGCAGCCAATCTGCACACTGATGCTGTTTGTGGCACAATAAAAAGATCATACAGGTCACGAGCCTATAGATTGCAAATGGAAAACTGTTTATGTGATCTTAGCCTAGCCTACTTATATTTTTACTTAGGCTATTCATTTTTAATAATAATATTAGGAATAGGCTACTATACAATTTCCTATTCATGATCTCTCATGCTGTAATGTGGGCCTTCAAACATGTCCGTGTCCATGCTCCACCTCGACATGTCCAATTAACATGTTGACCGGCCTCCCTTTACGCAAAATGCAGCAGTAGACAATAACGCACTCCTTCGTAGAGACGTCTGTGTCGCCGTCAGTCATGAATGACGTGTACGTGGCGTTTCCAACCTCCGCAGCTGTCTTGTTCTTCAGTGTGTCGGCATTTTTTTTCATCAGAATAATTTCTGACTTAAATTTAGTGAACGGCAACTCCTCCTTTGCAATATTGTATCGGACGTTGAATTTTTATAATCATTTCAGATTCCTCAGCGGACCTGATCGATACAGCCTGACGCTGAAACGCAGCGAGATGATGGGCCACTTTATTAACACACTTATCGCGGCATGTAGTATGCTTTTTGGACATATTGCGCTTTTTCAACGTCTCGATGCGAAATGTTGTTGACTCCTCCACAAACGCACTATTACCGGAAATTCTGACCGCACTCCCGACAATAAATGCAGTGCATTGAGTCCCTTTCTTTATCGTACATCAGACAGGGAAATTGCTTCAACCAGTCCTGTCTGAAGGCATATTTTTGGGCTTTTTAATTAGTCTCGGGGCGAGGCTTTCTGCCTCTCGTTATTTTCAAAGAGAATCGATGCGCTCAGGAGTACCTGCTCAGCTCGCTCGCATTTTCGAACTGACACAATTTACAGCAGTGAAAAGGACCACAGCCAATCAGAGGCAAGGACCCGCCTGCGCTCTGTCTCTTATTGGTTTAGACCACGATACCGTCAGGAGAACATAAAGAGATGCTGCGCTTATGATTTTTTTTTTTTCACCCAAGCAGCGTTGGTTGCACCAGTGCGACCTACAATTTTTTTCAGTCGCACTCATAAAAATTTTGGTCGCATATGCGACCAAAATGGTCGCACTCTGGAGCCCTGTGTTACTTATAACAAAGTGTGGACCGACGTCCATCTACAGCCGGTTATCTCCAACTGTGTGTGTGTGTGTGTGTGTGGACATGTGTTTGCACGCAAGGTCTCGCTCTTGTGTCACTGAACTGATCAAATAGAAGCCAAAGCTATCCATAAGCCAGGGTCACAGACCAAATGACAGCCATAATCTGCAGCAAAGCCCGTCTTAGCAGATGATTTGGGCCTTGGCTCAATAGTTTACACAGTGTTCCATATTCACAAATCACCTCTTAGTGGACAAGCTGGCTATGGATCAGCAGCTCATCAGAGGAGGAGAGCAAGCAAGTCACGGCCTCCTCGGGCATAAAATAAAACAACAACTGGGTTTTAATTTGGTGATAATACAATTACAGTGGAGGAAAATGTATATCAAACGTAGGGAAGGAAGCTGAATGTGAACACAGTAAAGAAAAGGTTTAATTTCTTAACCAAATCCTTTAACAACTCAACAGCATAAAGTGAAGTCAAGAGTTTCCGGCCATGTGGCTCTCTTGACTTGGAGCTAAGGTGAATCATCCGTGTGTCATTATTCGAGCACCGCTATTGTTATTTCAGCTGAGAAAGTAAAAACTGTGTGTTGTTTGACACTTAAAAGGCGCTATTTTGACATGTCATTGCAGGGTACAGCTTTCTGTGCTGTGAGCAATATTTGCAAGACGGATTTAAAATCAAATCCTTCGCATTCGATTGGACCGCTACAAAATTGGGCAGGCTTAGAATGTAGAACGATGCGGAGCTACAGAGGACAGAAAGTTGCAGATTGATTGATGGATGGGTGGATGTCACAATATTATTGGTTGAAATTGTTTGGTTCAAGTTTTGTAAGCCTAAACTATGTGATGTATACAGTATATATATATATATATATATATATATATTTATGCATTTTCCATTTGATCTTGACATATAAAAGTCAGCATTAATGTATTGATCCAAAGTTGGTTGACTGAATAGAGTCCACCCTCAGTGATCCCCTCAGTCCATGTCATGTGGGACAAATGTGCATGGGCAGACATTGCATTGTTGTTTCATGCTTATTTAAAGCTCCTCCAATAGCTGGGAACTACTTAAAAGGCTTTTTGTAGGATGGTGGACAAATAGGACATGCACACACACACATAGTGTGTCAGCAGGGTCTGTGACAATACTGCTATCTGGAATTATCAGTTAAGTCTGCGCAATATCCTTGTGATTTGAATGTGTGTGGGAGGGCGGGGTGGAGGTTCTTTGTGTGTCATTATGCGTGGGTGGGTGGTTAGGTCCATCCATGTCCGTGTGTGTGTGTGTGTGTGTGTGTGTGTGTGTGTGTGTGTGTGTGTGTGTGTGAAAATGTGGACTTTCACATTCTGGCAAAAGTATTTAGGGCCGAGTGGATTTGTGCAAATTGAGCACATTACAAACACAAAGCAGTGTGCAGCGTACTGGACAGTGTTTCCCTGCCCCCCACTCTCCACCAGTCTCCAGGCTGTCAGGGAGGGCAACCAGATAAGCGGGAGGAGGCACGGATTAAGAGTTGAAGGGGCATAGCAGCATATGGTGCCCCCTGATATCTATGCCCCTCATATTCTTGTTAGACTAACACCGCCTACGTGGTCGCCACGAGAAGAAAGTCTCCCAGGATATAGAAAAAGAGTGCTCGTCTTCTCTCTTTTTTTTTTAATATTCCATCAAAATGTAGACTACGCTCTCAGCTAGGCTTAGTGGGCAAAGGTAAACCAACATGCCAAATTACAGAAAAAGAACACAGAAAAGTTTTGTAAAATGGAAACTGTGAGTCATTCAGTGAAATAATATGATAACAAGGTGTTTAAGACCTCAGGTGGCAAATATGATGTTTTGTGTGTGTATATATTTGTGTATGTTCACGTAGGCACGCACATGTACTGCAAAAATGTACACTCTGAAATTAGTTTGAAAGGTTATCGGGTGTGTGTTGCAACCATACACCTGTGCACCCTCCTGTTCCGTTAGACGCAACGACGGCAACGTAACAATTCACAGATGGGCTCTCTCTCTCGCTCTCTCTCTCTCTCTCTCTCTGTCTCTCTCTGTCTCTCTCTATCTCAGCGCCTTAATGCGCCTTTCTTCCTGGCTGTTCACATGCATCACGTTTGACATGCTCGTTCGGCGTCTGCGAGGACAGAACAAGCGGGGACCACTTTACAGTCTCATCCCTGGAAAGTCGCTTGTGAGGACGCCGAGAAAAAAAAAAGGGGAAGGCGAGGGGAGAGAAACGTAGAGTGTGTGGGGAGAGAGGCAGGGGGGAACGGAGAGTGAAAGAGAAAGACTGTGAAAGAGAGTGAATTTGGAAAGCAAACCACGAATACAAGGGTGCAATGAAGTCGGAGGTGAGGAGAAAGAGAGAAGTGAAGTTGGACTTGTCAATCTAAAAGAGTGAGAGAGAGAGAGAGAGAGAGAGAGAGAGAGAGAGAGAGAGAGAGAGAGAGAGAGAGAGAGAGAGAGAGTGTGAGCACAAGAACAACACTAGTGAGCTCCAGGGCACTGGACAAAAGAGAGACTAATAATGAAACTATGGAGAGCCGACGCTCAACCTTTCCTACAGGGAGCGACTCGGGCAGTCAACACACAATTACAGAGTGGGACATCTCATTTCTGTGTCCTTCCTCACCAGATCATTTAACACTGTAGTGGTTCGAGTGTGGCGCTGACCCAACAGGTCACCGTCCCAACTCCACTAACCAATGTCCTCAGAGAAACCCTGAAGTCGAGCTGTAAACTGTGGTTTGTTTTGTCTTCCAAATAACCAAGGTTTGATTTATTCTGTTCCATTTGGAAACAAAATGTCATTACTTTATCCAATTCACTCCGTTTAATTTGATCTTTTCACATGTGGCTATATTTCAGATGTGTCAGTGTTATGTTTTTGCATCATATACTGTATGCCCTTTATGCTCTGTAGTTGTGTTCTCAGCAGTTATCCTGGTCATTGCAATGGCCTAACTAACAGATTATATGAAACCTTTAACCTTTTTTTATTATTTTTTGCCTTCCAAAAATGTGTTTCCTGTTTATAGACCTCGAGAGTAGAGACGTTGAACTGCATGAAAAGAGCATGCACAAATAAAACAGCAGTTTCTTACCCCAACAGCCAGTTTATGAATTACCTATGGCTGTGAAAAGCCCTGGGCATATTTAATGCAGGAGAATCTGTCCCCTTTTTCACTTTGTTCCCCTCCATTCTCGTCATTTTTGCAGCATTCTACATTTTTACTCCATTGTCAGGACGACACCTCATTTTATCGGCTATCACAGAACACAGACATAAACTGAACCAACATGCTGCCGTCAGAGGCATAAAAACATGATGGAGGTTGTTTCCCCCGAACACAAAAGAAAGATTCTGCACACGGCAGCAAATGTTTTCCATCTTATTTGGAAACCACGTCATGTGTGAGACCTCTACCCTCGGAAGTCATTTCTGGAGTTGCTCTTAAGCAGTTAAAAAGGTAGCCGTTACAGGAGAGCACAGGCAACTCGCTGTGCGCAACAACAAGCAATTTATATTGCATTCCTCGTATGAAATTATCCAGTGTATTTTTAGAGCTTGCGGAATTATATGGTCAACTCAATGAACTACCATGCACACAAAGCAGGCCACAGGATGTGCATGATCTCTCAGCGAGTTCAGCTGCTGGATCCGTCAAGTGCTGTGAGGTCATTTAGTCATCGAGTCAATTGGATAGCGATGCAAGGCCATACATTTGAAAACACCAACATAAATATATAGTCCCTGCGTCAGGGCTCCCATGTGTCAGGAAACGCTGACCTAAAACCATCCATTCTTCCTCAAGGGCGACTGGAAATGCAGTGCAATGTCTGTCTTCATGGACCGCCTGCTTCCTGCGGGAGCGGCGCCTGCACATACATACACCTGCTGGGTGTCAAGGGGTAAAGAGTTGGATTGCTACAATTATAAGAATTACTACAATAAGTTGCAGACCCGGAATTACCTCAATTAAGCAATTTGTACTGTGACGGCCCCCAGCCTTCTCTCACCATATGGCGTATACATGACACGTGTCATTTGTATGCCATGAAGTCTGCATGGCCTAAATGCATCCACATATGGATGTGTACTGGACAAGTGACATCTTATGCCCAACTATATACTAAATCTCACTAACTTGTTGCCTCATGAGGACACGGTGTACAGGCAAAAAGCCTGTCTGAAGTGAAGATCAATTTTCTTTTTATGTTTTTAAAAGATAGTTCAGTTTATTTCCAAAAGGTTTGACTAATCAAGTGAAAAGGCCTCTGCATGAAAATGAACAGCTGAACCAACCGATTCAGCTCAACATCAAGCTCACTGGAGAGCGTGAATCTGCCTAGTGAGGCAAAAAGACAAACTGACTGTCTAGAACCTAAGGATTTGTGATTGGTTGATCAACTTATGAGGTCATTACAGTATGGGGGGAAACCTTGGTCCTTTGGGATGCACAGTCATTTATTTGCCTGGGTAATTTGAGGTCACACACACACACACACACACACACACACACACACACACACACACACACACACACACACACACACACACACACACACACACGGGACTAATGAGTGCACAGGAGCATTTCCCTCACCATTGATCTGAGCTCATAAAGGCTTACAATGATAAACACAGCAACTATTCTTGGTAATACCAGAGATCAACGTAACGACCCTCTGGCAGACCCTGATTGAGAGCCGCAATATATCTCAAGTGCGTACGCGCACACACACACACGCACACGCACACACACACACACACACACACACACACACACACACACACACACACACACACACACACACACACGATACGAGGAAATGGTTTTGTAAAATAAAAGTAAACTAATGGATAAAATAAGTTTACATTTTTCTGATGGTTTTTCTGAAGCTCTTGTGCAAGAATCAAGTAACAATAATTATCTGTTCAAGGGCGATCTGTGGAAAACCCCATTTTGTCTTTGGTTTAAGTTGCTAGATAGATAGAGTAAACTTGAATGTCCCAAATTTCCCCTCGAGGAGTCTTGCTCACACTCATGACTTTGCTCGCATTCATGGGATTAAAGAGACTTTTTGCACACTCTTTGTTCATCCTGAGCCTTTGGGACAATCCCTGACAGGAAGCAACTGTTAAACATGAATTTGTCATGCAAGTAAGCAGGAAACTAAAACTTAATCATAGTCAGGGAGCTGAATCTTTGTAAACGTTTTATCTTTTTTTTACCAAATGAAACTCATCAAAGCGATGTTATGACCACCTAAATATTATGTCTGCATGTAGCAAATAGCTCCATGATGAGTCCTGTCAGCAAAGGTCCTGTAAAACATCAAGAGTCAGCAAAGCAAAACTACTCATTTGATGTAGAGTATCTTCAGGGTACCACGACAGGAGGAAGACATCCGCCTTAAATATGTATAAGCCCAGGGCTCTTCACACGGACAAAGTTAAAAACGATGGTCTCATCCGAATGGTACAATCTGCCACAGACCAAAATGCTGTTTTATACGAATAAATCATGTATATTCACTCATGTTTTCAATAGAAATCCATGAATCCAACTGGACTTGTGGACTGGCATTTTGAGGCTTCATTTTGGCCGTCGTCGTCTTGTTTGTTTTTTGGGGGTTTTTTTGGACAAAAGTGTGGACTTTTTACGGCTTTCTGAGTTTCAACGCACAAAGCACTGTTGCAGGACTACAGCGATTCCTTTTCTGTGCTTGATTTACGCATGTGGAGGCGTCGCTTTTTTGCAGGTTCTTAACCAATCAGGTCAATAAGTCATCTTGCTGCTCAGGGCAATTCTCTTGTGGCTCAAACATACGAATATTGATCTATAGTTTTATCCGTTCTGCAACGCAGATTTTCTTTGCAACCGTCTTGTAACGCTGATGAAACGTCTAACGTGTCATAAAATGAGAGTTGGAAAGCTTCATTCACACAATTCCTCCACAAAGAATGATGCAGCGGTGACAGTCGCTCATCCAAAATGAATGAACTCTCACTGGACAGCCAAGTGTTATAGACCAACCTGAATCTGAAACTATTTTAACAAGCGTACCACCTATCTTTAGATCAGCTTTGACAAAGCACACCCTATACTTCCAGCACAATTTTTTGTAATTTAGCCCAACTGCTGTTAAAAAAAACACAAATTTCAGCATCAACAGCATCACCCTGCTCCACACACACTCCTGACTCACTCATGACTCTCTGATTTAAAAAAAAAAAAAAAAGGTTCAACCAACCCTAAAACCTCAAAGCCCCAAACCTCTGTGAACTGACCGAATCAGATGTTTGCCCCAGATGCTTGGCCAACTGCCGTGCAGCAGAGCAGCCTGTGGACTCTTCGGGGTCTAGTTTAATGTGTGCTTAAGAGACCATGGGACCCGGTGCAAATGCTGCACTCTCTTCCTCCAAATATCTGCCCATCATTTATTCATTTACACTCCCCGGCTGGCCGTTGCCGTCGCCATCATCTGAGGACCCCGTCGTCTGAAGTTCCCCGTCGCTCAAACACACACACGCACATGCACTTTGCAAGCGGTCCCAGGGCTCTTTTAATTTTTTGAGGAGCTATTTTTAGTGAGAAAAATAATCGAGGTGGAAAGTTCCATCTGTCCAACACTCTTGTTCCAGCTGCTCCTTTTTAGCAGCAGGCGGAAAGAGCAGAGAAAAAAAAAAGAAGGAAAAAAAAAAAAACACTACTTAAAAACTGACACAGACAGGATTTTCTGTCATATGGATTCTGCATTAGTGGGATATATTTTTTTTAAATGAGAGGCATCCTGTAAATTGGATGCTAGATGCATTTTGTTATGAAAAAAAGCTGCAAGATCACCTGAGGTTGCAAGGGTGGCTGTGTTTAAATGGCCTGCTGAGCCATGCAGCTCTTTAACACTCTCCTCACTTATCCCTCATTATCTTTACATGCAAATGATGACGAGAAGAATTAACTGAAAAGGCAACCGCTTTGAAGAGGCAACAGAAAAGCACAGTAAACATGAGTTTGGTGATTTACTATCAATATCAATATCAATAGTTATTGATAGAAAAATAACTTGTCCACCAACTTTTGTCTACCAGCAAATCCTATATCATCCTCACTGATACAATGCAGCCATTATGCTTGATTGAAATTAAATCAGCAAAGTGAAGAAAGGAGACCATGTAAACAACAATCAGGCCAGGACTTTTAGCAGATCCTCAAAAAGGTTAACAAGCTCACAGAGAAAGTGGAGAAGGGAGGTGGTCTAAGTTCAGCTTTGATGCAGACATGAATGCCCTGAATATCAATGAGCTGAAGAAACAGTCTGTGTTGTCATTTTTATTTATGCTTGAGTGCCGCTCGTCCTTGCTGGACTCTTCATTTCACACATGCAGGATAGCGGGATCGAAGTCTGGAGGCTAAATCCAAAGAAATTTCTAAATGTTCTATAAGAGATACTTTATGCAGACAACCAAAACAAACAGCAGCCGTTGTTCAGAAGTTCAGAGCCACCACCTCTGCTTGGATTCAATTTGTTCAAAATTGATTGCACCTCCGGATCGGTCCCTGCTACACCCTTGAGGGTTGTTCCGGGTGAATCGTTAAATCGAGGCATCGCGGACAGAGCCGCTCTCTGTTGGTATCGCCATGGGGGTTCATTGCATCAGCCGAACCAATCGGTTTATTGACATAGAGACTCCACTGTTTAGTCTTTTAGTTTTTACAAACTTTCTCCAAATGTTTTCACCACTGCAGATTTGAACGGCCCAACTTCTCTTCTCCTGTGGAGATGTGAGATCCCTATTTCTAATTGAGAGGAGAGGATAAAATATTTATGTGTGACTGGGGAGGGTTGCTGGCGGAAGAGCGACATGACATGTCCTCCAACTAATGCTGAAAGTACAAACTTGGCTGCGTCTGACACATGTCCAAGTCATTTAGGAATATTACTTCCTCCTGTCACGGTCGCTCACAGTTTTCTGCTTTTCAAAACTTTGCCCATTCCACCTCCTTTTAAGGTCGAGTATTACGTCAAGTGCGTACTGGATGCTTTTATGCCAAAAAATAAACCCCACTTTTTTTTATTTGTTTGTTAAAAATGCACAAGTGAAACAAAAGTGAAACTTTTTCAGGCCTTGTTGCGTAACAAAAACAATCTGGTGTCCGCTAACATAATGAACAGATCAGATCAATGCAGTGACAATGTCTGACATGCAAAAAGTGGAGGTCAGTTCAGACAGCCTAAACAAGCAACCACAATCAATACAGACTTTGCTGCATCAGAATGTATTTATAGAAACTGGCAGCTCCCCACCAAGACGCAAGAGAAGAAAAACTGCTTCTGATTGCAGCTGCTTTCTGGACAAGCCTGCGTGTTAATAGAGCTGCTGAGCTCTTACATGCCAAGCAGTTTGTTCTTTCTATAAAGTCATTTGACGACTTGACACACAGTCATTGCAATGGCTGATGTTTTGTTTTTTTTAAATTGGATGGACATGCCCCACGACCCTGAATACAGGAAAAGCGGACAATGGATGGATGGACATGTGAAGCACTTATGGGGGGGAATAAAGAAAAATAAAGAGTGGTCACAATCCACAATAAAAAAAAAAAAATCATTTTATCAGACAAAAAGCGTCAGACTGGTCAAATTCAAAAAGCTTGTGCACATGTGTATGGGCATGTAACCCTGAGTAAAGCTGACAAGACACCATTCATCCATTCACTCCAGAGGTATACAGTTAAGTGAGCAGCGGAGTGAAACACCTCGGCAATCAGGACACAATTCGATCTCACACAATCATTCTGTCCAAATTGACATGTCAGGCTGTCGCAAGTGTGTGTGTGTGTGTGAGTGTGTGTGTGTGTGTGTGTATACATGGTTCAGTGGAAAAGCTTTTTGTGTTCTGACATGAGGCCCTATAGGACTTGGTTGGCAGCATTTGTCTGCCCTGCTTTGCTATTTTAATAAATAACGATTAATACATGTCAAATATGGGTTTAATGAACTCATTCGTTTTTCATAATGCATCTCAATCACCTCCACTCATTAGCCTACACCATGTCCATTTACAAATGATGCTCATTGTGTCATGGATCTCGGAAAGCTCGTATAAGGACTTGCTTGACAACTCCCACATTCCATCATATTATACAACAAAAAAGTCGACATGTAAACGGATTCAAGTCCGATGGACTCAACAAACTGTGCCACACATCCCCACTGGAGAATCAGGAGTGTCTAGTGATTGTGCTTTGGGGTTTTCCTCTCCTGAGCTGCCTGGTCACTATGCCTCTCGGACAGGTACCAACCCTCCACCGTCTGCTCCATTTCTATCTCATAACACAGACTCTCCCACTGTGCCAAGTTTGAATGTGTCGTCGCTGGTTGGTTCCAAAAAGCAGTCATGTCAGACCTTGGGTGGGATAAGACGTGCTAAAGCGATATCGGGCACGGCAGGGCGCATTATGGATGAGACGTGCACAATCAAAAGTGCTTTGGGGAGAGATGAAGAGGAGACTAACCGGGGGAAAGTCCTCCTAAATCGGTGCTTTAGTTTTTTGTGGAAATGCCGGGGATTTGTCAGCCTGATCCAAACATACAGTATTAAGGAGGAGGAGGGGGTGGGGGTGAGCCTGTGGCACAATTTAAATCCAAATACATCTGTTTTGCAGTACTGTTACAGATGTAGCTATTAATAATAATAATAATAATAATAATAATAATAATAATAATGTGTACACGTGATAGAAATCATGCAAGCCCTTTGGAATAGTTCCCCCATAACTAAATAAACAAATCATTACTAGAATGATGTCTGTGTACGAGGTGGAATTAGTACACAAGTTCCCGAGTGTCACACAACTTACCCTCCATGCAGAAAATGACCATCCAGGCTATCCATAGGTCCGAGTTATGAAACTTCACCATGGTGCGTAACTGTTCAGTGACCGCTTCTCAGTTTGAAGCCCAGCGCCTCCCTCTTGATCAAACCTCAGCTCCGCTAACAGTTTCCTTGGAGGGAAGTAACTGTTCCGTCTCCTGGCATGAGACGTGGAAGGAGCCCGGGGTTTTTACGCAGCGCACACGAGCGACATTTCGCCAAAACTAAATGAAATGTTCAAAATGTGCGAAAAAAACAACAACAGAGAGAACATTTATATCCAGCGGGGCACTCGTGTCTCTCTCTCTTTCTTTTTTGACTCCCCCTTTCCCCCCGTTCTTTGGTAGCTACCGGTCACTCCAACACCGTTTTCCTTCCTTGACACCTCCAGTTAATTTACGCACGTTTGGAGTCACTCAATGTTCACCTTCTGGTGTTAAAGAAAAGAAAAGAAAGAAAGAAAAATCGGCTGATTTCCGCTGGAAGTGACTTACAAACAGATCAGAAACTGTCACTTTTCCCGTCCGCTTGGTGAGTCTCTCCAACGCGTCTTGTTGCGCTCCATGGTTTCTCGTCTGGTCTGCTGTGTCTAAGCGGACCTAGGAGCAACACAAAAAAAAAAGAGCATTAGAAACAGTACGATTTCCTGTTGATATTTTTCAAAATAAAACACACAAGGACATGTGTCACGAGGTGGACGAGTCCGGCGGCCCGTTTCACTCCACTCTCCCTGTGTGCGCAACATGCGTTCTAAAACGTTTTTCCCCAAATAATAAATAATTTCATCTTAGTGATATTAGTTTGAGAAGTACAGTAAAGGTTTTTAATATCTTTGAACGAACAGTGCATCTTAAAAGTCCACTTCAATGTGACAACGCGTCATTTTAGTCCAAGGTAGACTGGACCGAAAGTGTCCAGTAAAGTCAGCCAGGATGCGCCTGAGCAATTAGGACTGCAGCAAATGGGAGCGCGAGAAATCAGTGTGCTTTTATTTTGTAGGTAAAATCCACCCGGGTTCCTGTTTCAGTCTGAGCGCGTCTTTGCTGCACGACGGCGCTCAGCAGCGGGTGATTGAGCTGAGCTCGAGCCCGGCTGTTGCTGGGAGACCGCTGACGCCAGACGAGAGAGAGAGCGAGCGAGAGAGAGAGACGTTCGTGCCCTCCTGCGGTGCGAACACAGAACAACCGATAAAATAGAATAGAATAGTAGGCCTATTCTTGGTTCTTTTCTTTTTCTTTTTTACATTTTACAGTAAATGATAAGTAGGCTGCAATATATAATAATTTATATAATCAATAATATAATCAAAACAATTATACTGGAATAAATCAGCCTCTTTGATGGTTGTTGCTTTTATAACAGTGCAAAATGTTAAATATCAGTGCAGTGATGTTCTGATGAACTGTGACTTTTATAAGTGATTGTAGGCCAGTGAAACGACTTTTTTTTTTTTGACTTTGAAGAAGGCAACAATAAAAGGCAACGACATAATGAGGCAAGTGCCCTATATCCATCTATCAAACTGACAGACATGTATCTGTCAAGAAAGACAAATGAGCTACAAATTCCGATCTTAAGCTTCCCCTGAGGCCTTCACCATCCCTCTCGTTCATCTTTCTCTCATACTACTTCTGTGATATTGCATTCAAGCAAGTTGTGCAAGAGGGAAAACAACACTAGTGCACCAGGTTAGATCTTTTGGTGCTACGACCTTAAGCTCGCTGGTGTCACCCGAGGACAGACTAGCTTCAAGCAGTAGGCTACAACATTTGAAGTTCAAGTCATTTCTGAATCAAAGGGACTCTGTTCTTTTTGAGGAGTAAAAAAATAATTCTATTATTACAACATATGTTGCAGTTTATTTCAATTTTGGCTATGAAAATAGATGTTGTACATTGCTATTTTACTGCAATAAGAACATCTTCATGATTGTTTAAACTGCTTTTAGTTTCTGATTAGTCCTGATGAATCAGTTGATTTTTAAAAATGTAAAAGAAAGTTTTTTAAAAGTTAAATTTTGCATGTTGTCTGATCAATAGTCCGAAATCCAAAACTCCTCACATCATTACGTCATAGGGCAAAGAAAAGTTGCAAATACTCTTACTTGAGAACCAGAACATATTTGGTATTTTTGATTAAAGAATAGTCACATTATGCATCAAATTGCAACAAAGTTGAGATACATTTTTGGGGGCATAACTCACTATGTCAGTCGTTAAGATGCTGTGGCGCCGCTTTCCCTGCCTTGCAGCTCTGCAGCTGATTCCAATCAAGCATCAGGCTCTGACGTATCAAGGAGTGTCGAACGTGTTTACTGGAGACTTTAACCGGTTGTTGAACTAGTGTAGTACGTCTCTCGTGTCGCGTGCTAGCTAGCTGACCTAGCTCTGTTCAATGCACACATGTCACGTGATCTTACCTGATGTGTTATACCGTTCGATCAGCTGGGAAGAGAAAAAATGAGTACGTCACGTCGTACAAAACAAACAAGCGTCATATACCTTCAGCGAGAGACGTCACTTCTGATGCCTCTTGGCCAGGTCGCTTTTGCAAAAGAGATCTCAATAAGCTGGTTAAATAAAGGTTAAATAATAAAAAAAAAGGGTAAAACATGTGACTTTTGAGCGACGCATATTGTCTAATAAGCCAACAGTTTTACTAGAAAATGCAAATTTTCTTCATATGTAAAATGATCTTGCAATTTGATGAATATTATATGTGTAATTCGTTCAATAAAAAAAACGTCTTTCTCGCCATTTAGGTTACAACATATTGTTTCTGAAACAAGGTCCCATGGGGTCACACCGGAAGGGATTTCACTGGACCCTATAGATTTCAACCAGCTGTCAAAAGGCACACAATATATGAAAGAATATCTGAATATGGTATTCTAAGTGGACACACACTTTTGGAACAAATGAAACCTCATACGTAAGATAAAATGTTGTAAATCATCTTTTCAATGGTCCCAAAAATAAATAAAAGTTTTAAATGATGATGGATGGGCAGCAGCCCCATGAAAACGGACACTTGATTTATTATTGATTCCTTTCTGAAACCGCTCCATGATTCTTTCTTTTTTCTGCGCAACCATAAAAGATGTGAAAGACCTGAAGTTAATTTTCAAATAAATTGTACAGACAAAAATACTGTCTAATTAAACATGATGCAATTTTATGGAAGTTCTATACTCAGCCATTACAGATTCACTGAATATCAAGGTTTTCAATTTTAATACTTCCAGTCCAAAAGAGAAAATTTAACAATTTGACACTTAAAATCTAAATAAATATTATAACATTAAACATTTATTCATACTGTTGTTCCATTTCTGTTTTCTCATTCAAAAAAATGACTTAAATCAATGACAAACAATAACATTGTCTTTAAGTATGTTTTTTTTTTAAATATACATCTTGAAAAGTATTTCTTATTTATGTTCATACTTTATCGTCTACTTGGACTTCAAACTGTGACCATTATAACAGTGCCATCTTGTGGTGAAGAAAAGACAATTTACTTGACAGAAGACCCTAATGGAGGGGGGAAAGGCAATTACTTTGTGTTGGTCCTTGTTTACACGAGAACAGCATATTTCTGTGACATCAGTCAAAAGACAGGAAGACAAGTTGGTTCTGCGTCACACTCATTTTGTAAATAGACAAGATCGTAAAAGACAAACAGAGCAGTCCAGTCTCCCAGGAACCATCATTCCTGAAAATGACATAAAGGCGACGCTGTTACAGCAGAAAGGATACATGATTTATTAAATAACATCTTAATTTGCACAGCTCCTTCAGTATCTCAACTCGTTGTGGCAGCCGATACAAGTCAGTGCAAACACTAAAATAGTCTGCATTTTTGGAGCAGATGTGTCTAATCAGACTGGTATAACAGCAGTTCCCTTTCATTGAACAAATCACACAACAGCAGCTATTTTAAGACTCCCCTATATGACTTGTTATCACTTCTGACCCACCCTTTTACTTTGGTCATTTGTGAGGAAAAAGATGTTTTGGCTGCAGGTTGATGAGCTAAAGATGAAGGTTCTTCACTAAGGTGAACGTTGTGGGCTTTAACTAACACTGGAGGGCGTAGCGGGTCACGTCTGATTGAAACTGGCACTGCTGGTAAGACCTGTCCCGCTGATGGAGGTTCTACACACACCATCTGATGATTCATTGGCCAAACTGGCATGAGGCGTGACAAGTATGTTACCCGTTGGGCTGCATTTCATCACACTTTGCTATTACAAGGTCGTCGTGGGAACACTTTCACCAACTGAGCGGCGTTGAGGATGTCCAGAAATCCAACACAGCAAGGCCTGGTACACTCAAGTACAGCTGCTTTATATTAGAAAATGATCTCTACATTTATACTGCAGTATCGGGCCTACCTCATCACTGCTGGAGGATGAAGATGAAGATGACGAGGATGAGGATGAGGAAGAGGAGTTGCCGGATCTTTCTCCTTCCTTGTGTTTCTTCTTGTGTTTTTTGCTGCCTCCGTCTGACTTCTTGTCAGACTTGTCCTTCCCGTGAGACTTGTCCTTGTCTCCAGACTTGTCCTTGCCGTCAGACTTGTCCTTAGAATGACATAAGTTGACTTTGACTAAATCTTCAAGGATTGTGTTTGAGTCCAGTAATCACAATTTGTCAATGTAGAGTAAGAACAGTGTGTTGTGCCAAAGCGCTGGCAGTGAAATTGCACATGAAGCAGATTTAACAGAGAAGCTATTTTGAGGCATTTCAAAGCACAAGTTGTTCAACGAATGTATACGTTCAAATGTCTTACCCCATCCTTGTTCTTGTCTTTTTTCTTGTCCTTGCTCCAGGGCCAGTTTAAGTTATTCTCCTGAGCGTCCTCCTTCTTCACCACCTCCTCATCCCCGCCTAAAGCTACACATGCAAAATAAAATGGAAATGGAATGGTTTGAAGTGTCAGGATAGAATACATGTAATACAAACATCTTAATTGTTGTCACCAAGGATGTGCACATTTTAATGTTGTTTCTAAAGAATACACTGGAAGCTGCATTGCAAATGCACGTTGCTCTTCGATTCCAGAGGCTCGACTGTTGTTGAAGTCAACAGAGACAAGCGTGCCAATCAAGTTAATCCTCCTTAATATTATAATAGCCTACCTGACGACAGACTGAATGACATTCTGACTCCTGCTCGTACACTTTCACTAGCCACAGTGACTACAGAGATGCATACATCTGGATAAACCGCACTTTGACCACCTGACCCAAACTAACCACGCCCCCAGCAGCAGCCGCCGCCACTCCCTCTGGGTTCATAGACACCGTGCAGGCGGAGATATCAGAAATAAGAATTCTATGCACGTTGGAGACCTTCACGTTGGAAAGTCTGAGCACATTATTTCCTCGTGTGACTCATTAATGGTAAAAAGGTAAAATATGTTGTGGATTTATTTCCAAAAAAGATGCCATCCTGTTTTATAACTTGATATCGCGTTCATTACAGCCTGCGAAGAGTAATTTTAGTATAGAGTGTCATAGATCAAATGTGCAATAGTTAGCATAAATGGAATGTAATATTCATAACTCTGGTTTGCTTAATGTATCATGTTTTCGTTAGCTTTGAATAATTCCTTCATATCTACTCTACACACACAGTCTGCCATGTTGTTCTGCTGTGTTTAGAAAGAAGCCCAGAATGGACAAACCAAACTCTGGCTCTAGAGTTCATCTTAATTAAAAAGATAAACTATTGTTGGACTTTATAGCCATTGCTTTTCATTATCGGTTACGTATTACCTTGAGGTTCTGTAAGTAAAAAGCAACTTACTATTATTTTCATTATCATTTACACTTCTTTACTTATTTAAGTCTTGATTAATCGATTAAAGCTAATTACCAAATTAGAACTATTTGGGTTCAGTTTTAAAGTAGTGTTCTATACTTGAGAATATCTCATTTTACCTGCTTTATACTTCTACTGCAGTACATTTCAGAGGGAAATGTACATTATATGTTCATCAAACTATTATAGTTACTTTGCACATTAAGACTTTGAAGACAATATATATTGTCATATATAGACTTTTTATAGAATAAACTACGCAAGTATGAACACTAGTTTACTTTAGCTCCACCAGCTAAAATATTAAAATGCTATATATACATGAATGCACCAGTAATGACAATATAGTATTCTAATGCATAACAATAAAGCATTGAAGCTCATTCTGCATAATCACTTGACACTTTATGAAACTTTGGTTGATGATACCTTTATTGTAAGAGTTTAATTGTAAACAAAACACATTGAAATCAATTACAATGTCAAACTACAACATTATCCTTTTTTTTTTGTATTCTCCAAATGTAATTCTTGAAAATAACCCTCCTGAAATCGACTTTTACCTTTGAATGACCTTGGAAACAAATAACACCAACATCTCGTGGTGGATAATTTAGACTTTACTTGACAGAAGAACTTTTGCATTTTGTTGGCAGAACATTTAATTGAGCAGGTTTACACAAGAAACACATTTTTATGTGACATCAGTGAACAGACGGGATAGAAAAGTCGGGTCAACTGCACACTCATTTTGTCAATAGGCAAACAGAGCAGTCCGGTCTCCCAGGAAGCATCATCCCTGAAATGACAAAAACGGACAATGGTATTACTGCAGAAAGGACACATGATTTATTAAATAACATATTAAATGCCACAGCTTCGTACGTGTGTAAATCGTGAATCGGCAGCATCGTGAGCCATAACAAGCACCAGGAAGCAGTCTGTTATGGCTGTGGTTATAACAGCAGTGTGCACCAGCACTGAAGCAATTACTTTTATTACTCTCCCATCGAACCTGTTCCCACTCCTCTCACACCCTGGACTTTGTTCTTTTCTCTTTTGATAAAAATTCATACAAATGTGAAGGACATGTTTTTTCCAATTCCTCTTAATAAAGCTGCAACAAAATGAAAACAGTTTGGCTGTAAAATTAATCTGCAGACCTGGAAGGTTTTCACTGGACATTGTCCACACGGGAGGGTGCGGTGTGTGTTAAAATTGAAATTTGTTTTGCCTATTGAGCCGTAATTAATAGCATTGTGTATATTAATAAGTCTTGAAAACGACGCACTCCGAGAGTGTAGCGTGGGAACACTTTCACAGAGTACTGAAGAATATATATATATATATTATATCTTACCTCATCACTGGAGCATTCAGATGAGGAGCCGGATTGGTCCCCCTCCTTCTTCTCCTTCTTCTTCTTGTCCTTCCTCTTGTGGTCTTTGCCGTCTGGTCCCTTTGCCTTGTCCTTGCCTTGAGACTTGCCTTTGCCTTCTCCCTAAAAACGTCAAAAAGTTGGTTAAGTCTTGATGGTGCTCCAGGTGAGAGACTTGTTAATGGATTCACTCCACACTTATGAACAACACATGCAGAGCTCTTACCTTCCCCTTATTCTTGGAACCTGTGCAGGTAAGGATGAAAAGGTGAAGGATCGGGTTAGAATAAACAACATAAAAACAGATTTATTGTACTTGAGTGACGGAAGAAAATAGAACATATTTTTTATCTGAATTTTTCGTAATGATACACTGAAAGAATTATATCTTTTATATAATTAGAATTAAGTTGACAGGTCCAAAACCTGCCTTAAAAAGCCTGTTGCTTTTCAATTACAGTTACCGGGACTTGAAAAAAGTCAACAGAGACAGGCATCAACAGTCAACAGTCAACATTTTCAGCCTACCGGGGGAATCCATTGCGTCTCCTGTTTGTGCAATTTCAGAAACTGCACTGATCACTCACACGCAGGTTACCTGAGTTAAATGCACTCAAATCGCGTGACAAAACGTAACCCCACCCCTTCACCAACCACCAATCCCTGTGGTTCACACATTGGGATGCATGTCAAGTGTAGTTACAGTGAGCCTGTTCCTGACACAAAACAATTTGTTTGGGATTTATTTAGATATGGGTGTGAGCATCTCTAAGGATGACAGAATAGGGGATCGCCTCAATAGAATCACAAAAAAATGGATGATGATACTTCCCACTACTGGCTGTATAATTTTTTTTATATTTATTTATTCTCTGGGAAGTGGCAATGTAACCCGTCTTAAATATGTAGTCGTATTTTCTTTAAAATTAGTATTAACATAATGTTATTGGTTAATAAAAGCCTAGGGTGAAGGGTGTGACTGAGCAAAGCTGCAGCTATAATTATGGTTGGATAAATATAATGGAGAACGGTGTGTACTCCACCCATAACAAAGAAAACTCACGTTAGAGAATGTAGAAGAGCTTGTAAGGCATGTGATCACCACTGTTTGTTGTTGAGATACACCTGAAAGAGCTCTCTGGGATCCCCTGAGGACAGATTTCATCATTTCTGAATTAAAATGTTTCTTTGAGAAACCAAAAATAAGCATTTTCAACAGTACCAACAAAAAAAAACTATGAAACCTATTGCTGCATTAAATTGACAAAGTCTAAAACAGTTGTGTAATATTGGGAGTACAAAAAAAAGTCTACCTTTCAGCAAGTCCAGATTCACTGACAAATGAAAATATTACACATCCTGCACTCCAGCTGTAATATTACATATTACACTGGAAGCAATAACCATATCATAAGTGCAATCAAGTGACTGAGTACTGTAACTGTCGAGGCATTCATGTGTCCAAGACAATTTTCGCTAAGAGGACAATAAAGTATATTGTATCATATTAACTACTTAAGAAAAATAATAAGCATAATAAACACCATCACATTTGTATGTGACCATAGTCATAAAAGGTTACCCAAATATCATTTTATAAGTTTATAGTTTTAAATTATAAGGTTCCTCAACAAGACATCACTAACATGTTGATGATTATGATCATGAGCTATGATTATCAGCCCGATGTTTGCTTCTGTCCCTCCAAGTATTTCATGACACCAAATCATATAGTGGCGTACTATATTATATATATAATATTTTACTTTGTTTCAGAAGAAACGAGAATTTTCATTACATTTGTACTGATGTGGGGATGCCGAGCAGAATGAGTGTGCGTCACACACTGCACAAGGAAAACAACCCGAGGCATGGAACCAAAGCAGGGCGAGACAAACATGATCAACAAGCATGATCGCTGGGAGACTCTGGTGAAATTTACACTTGATCCTGACTTTGTGTTGTCATGTTTGCTTTTGTGTTTTATGTAAGACGTTTTGTTTCGGGCTGCAAATATCTATTATTTTCATTATCATTCCAGCGTCTTTTTGTTATTATTATAACCAGCAATCCCAATTTAGAACATCATGCGTGCCCACTGTAGTGGTGGAGGGTAACTGTTTATACATGTACTCAGGTAATGTAGTCGAGTACAATTTTGAGGTACTTTTTCTTAAGTTAAGTATTTCATTTTACACGACTATATACTACATCTATTACACTTCAGAAGGAAATATTGTCTAGTTAAATGTGTTTCTTACTAATGACAAACAATAACGTTGCCTTAATGTTTCATACTATTAAAATATAAATCTTGAAAATAACTTTGACTGACTTTAAAATAGACAACAGTGCCATCTTGTGGTGGAGAAAACAATGTATTGACAGAAGAACTTGATTGGGGGAAAAGAAACCCTGTTTAATTCTTAGAGTTAGCAGGTATATTAATACAAAACCAGCATGTTTCTGTGACATCAATGGCGAGACGGGAAGAAAAGTTGGTACTAATGCACACTCATCCACACACGGTCATCATGTTGAACAGACAAGATCATGAGAGAACAGACAGCCTGGTCTCCCTGAAAGGATCATTCCTGGAATCACAAAAAGAACAATACTGTTACTGAAGAAAGGGTTATTTTATACTTATGATTATCCCTACAATTATTAAATTCACCATGAATTAATTATTATGAGTGTTTTGTTCATTTTAAATCCTAATCCACATTAAAATCTTAATTCCTACCCAGAGTCACAACTAGGGGTGATGTAGAGTTCCTGAGATTCAGGAACTTTAACTTACTATACTCCATAAAGTAAATTGTATTCTACAGTGTTACTCGGAAAGGATGCATAATTTATTAAAAAAATAAATAAAAAATGTGACAGCTCCTTCTATATTCTAAGTATATGAATCATTGTGGCAGCAGCATGAGCTGTAACAAGCACCAAAGTCATTTCATATTTGGAGCAGGAATCTCATGGATTGTAGTCGCTATAGCAGCAGCTCACTTTCAAGATTAGACAACAGCAACTCCCCTATATGACCTGACTTGCTTCTTTCCTCCTTTGCTTTGCAGGAAAATCTGCATTTCATACAAATTTCATTCCTCTGAATAAAGCTGTGACAAAGTGAAAAAAACAACAACAACAATTCATCAGCAGATCTGGAAGGTTGTGAGCTATAAATGACACAGCAAACACAGACAGGAGGGCGCGGTGATTAGAACTGACAAGACCGGTTCCACCAGTCTCGCTCCATGTCCAACGCACACCGACCTTTGGCTTGAGGTGTGACAAGGTGCGTTACATGTTGGACTGCATTTTAATCGCATTTGCTCTTAAAGGGTTTTTGAAAACTTCCAACACTTTCACCTACCTCATCACTGCTGGATGATGATGATGAGGAGGATGAGGAGCCAGATTTACTTCCCTCATGCCCTTCCTTTTTCTTCTTGTGCTTCCTCTTGTGGTCTTTGTCGCCCTTTTCCTTTGACTTAACTCCTTTGTCACACGTGTCCTTTTTGTGGGACTTGTCCTTTTTGTCAGAGTCGTCCTGTTTATCAGACTTGTCCTTTTTGTCAGACTTGTCCTTTTTGTCAGACTTGTCCTTTCCGTCTTCCTAAAAATGGCAAAAGGTTGACTTTGAATAAATCATTGATTGTGTTTGATTCCAGTATTCATAATTAGACAATGTATAATGTATGTGTAATGTATGGAACAGCTGGCAGCGAAGTGGCACACGAAGCTAATGCACCAAAGAAGCGCCTTTTTTTGGCTTCCTTGCAAAATTCTACCTGTCAATATACCTGGAGAAGCTGTGATCATCACCACCTAACCTACGTGAGCGTCTCTGTCGGCATGTACACCTCCGGAACTCCTACCTTATCCTTTTTCTTCTGCCAGGGAAAGTTGAACTCGTCCTTCTGAGCATCCTCTCTTTTCACCTCTTCATCTCCACCTAAAGCTAAACACGTGAGAACAGAGTGGGGAACAGAGTGAGTGATAAAGTCTTTGCTACAAACCAAAACAGCTAGCTGGGATAAGCTTTGATCTCTGAAGCGTACGCTAGTTTATTAATGAGCCTGTCAGGTGGAAAGCCTGGGCTACAATGTTGCTATTCAGTGCTAGTTAGCCTGCCGAGACTTGAGACGTGAAGTCCAGACATTATGGAAACATAAAGGCAGTCGACGTATATTATTCGAGCCTACCTGCTGACAGTTCCAGAGACATGGCGGCTCCTGCTCGTGCGCTTTCCCCCAAAACAAGTATCGACAAACAGAGGAAACCTGGGATTAACCGCACCTAACACCACGTGACCACGCCCCCAACCACCTTGTTGAACGTTCACGCGCGCGTGTACTGCAAACCGACACGTTTATGACAGGGGTGAGTTCAAGTGCAGGCGGAGACGGCAGAGTGGATAATGCATTTGGGGGGGGAAAAACGTGTACATGTTGCGTTGGTTGCTATTATGTCTCCTTTAGGGGCCGAACGAGACACACCTTGAGAAAATCTTTAACTATGACATACACGTCATGCAAACTCTGACATTTACATCTGAAGCAAAGTACAACCACAAGTCTAACAATGACACTGATATGGAGGCATTACTCTAAACAAATAAAAGCCCTAACACATACCCTAAACTTAAATTATGTTCTATGACTTTTAGCCTTCCATGGTATCAATAACATTAAAAAAAATGATTAAAAATCCTTATGCAGAAGAGCCCTTCTCAGGAGTGTTCTATATTTAACATCAACATGTAAACGTTGCCAATGTCTGACATGTTTGCAGTGTTTTGTAGTTTGCATTATATGCTAAATGTTCTGCAACAAAACTCAAGCATTATATAAATGTAGAGGAGTAAAAAGTACAACAGTTAGCTCTGAAATGTGGTGGAATATAGAAGTAGAGAGTAACAAACAAGAGTACTCAAAGTACAAGCTCAAAATTGTGAACTAAAGAGAATAATGTATGTGCTAAATGCCCTGAATGTAATTGTAAAATGTAAATGTATTTATACTTTTCACCTAGTAAAAATATATTGGCCGCAGGAATGACTATGCTGTAGCTCTAAATTATATAAATGTCCCTTAGTGTTAAAATACTGGGGTAGTATGATATGAGTATGAGTAATAATAGTGTGTGGGCTATAAAGTAAAGCATATTTTACAATATTTCCAGTTAGTATTTCGCTGGTAAGCTCTTAATATATACTCTGTAATTTGCAGATTGTAATCTTAAGTGTTACAAACTCTTTTAGTAAAACACTTCTCATTCCCTGCTTCACTCAGAAGCCCCAGCACAATATTTTACAACCAACAGCTTCTTGCTCTGCACCTGAAGAACCTGAGCTATGAAAGTACCCCAAGGCAACATAAAAAGGAGACGAGAAAAAAACACATAAAATGATATTGTTTTATTCCACAAAGAAAGGATATTTTTAATTATTTCATGTGACTGTGAATTGATTAAAAAAACAATCTGCCATGGTTATATTCAACATCCTCCAGTGTCATATAAACTATGATTTAAAAATACATTTTGATCTATGACATGTCATTATTGGTACGGCTTGGGGCCTTTCAATAGGTCACTAGAGGTGAGATGGGTGGAGGAACGGGTCCCTCCGTCTCCAAACCTCCTTGGGCTCCCCATCAGGGACTCCATGGGGCTGGGAGGTCTGCGAATATGGGGCCTGTCTCCTATACTCAGCGAGGGGGCATAGACGGAGGGCTTGGGGACAGCTGAAGGATTCAGAGGATCCTGCTTCACAACAGGTTTGGAGGGGAGTGACACGTAGGAGACAACAGTAGCGCTGCCAGGAGCAACGGCGGCAGCACCACTGGACTTAGAGGAGCCGCCAGCAGGAGCTGAAAGTCCACCTGAGCCTGAGACTCCCATTTTTGGTTCACCGCTTTGCCCGCCATCAGGGCTTTCCTGGAACAGAATCAACATCACCACATGTAAACGGACAACCAGAGAAGTGAAAAGACTATCAGATTGACGCAAGAATGCGCTGAGGCTTGAAAAAAAAGTATTATTTTTCACATCATTTATATTAAGAGAAAACGTACGGTCTTTTTCTTCTTGTCGGTTTCACTTCCTGATGGGCCCGAACTCTGAAGGCCAAACAGGAAAGAATGTAGTCATTTGACCTTCACATTAGACACAATCTGATGATTTTCCATTTCGTGATTAATTCACCTTTTTCTTCTTCTTGTCCTTTTCATTTTCCTTGTCACTACCGCCGCAACCATCAGATGAGTCCTAGTCAAATATGAAGCATTGTACACCCCATCATCTACGTTATGTGAAACAAAAAAATACACAAATGTGTTTTTCCTTATCAAACACGAGATTACCTTCTCTTTGTCCTTCTTCTTTTTCTTCTTCTTGTCATCATCACTGCTAGAAGAATCGGAGTCCTTGATGGATGAAAGTATGGTTATTATGTAACTGTATTGTTGTTTTTTTAATTAAAGACATCCCATCTTAACGCTTGTATGTCATGTTCTGTGTTTCCCTGATTTGGATTTTGTGTTTTATTTTGTAATTTTGTCCTTTGGTGTGATTTCCTGTCTCGTACTTCCTGGTCCTGGTTGTTTCCACTGTCTTGACTCCCCCACCCTCTCCTGTTGATTACCCTGCCTGCCCTAATGTGTTTCACCTGTTCCTCGTCAGCTCCCTGTGTATATAGTCTGTGTGTTTCCCCTGTCTTGTTGTCGGTTCACTGTCGCTGTCACCCCCTCCATGTTGCACCATGTCCTTGTCTGGATTATTCGTCTCTGCGTCCTGCCTCCCGTGTCCCTTCGTGTTTTGGTTTTGTTCGTAAGTGTTTCTTTGATGACCGTTTTTGCCCTTGTGGCTTTGTTTTTTGACTTAGTTTGTTTTGTATTTAGTGTATTATTTAAATAAATCCCTTTTTTAACTGCATTTGGGTCCTCACCTCCTGGTTCTGAGTCCATGCCCTGACGATGTAGGAAACTTACAACTGTATTAAGCAAAACGCTACATTAGACAAATTCAACACATTCACAGTTCTACCTTTTTCTTGTCTTTCTTTTTCTTCTTATCTTTCTTTTTCTTCTTCTTCTTCTTGTCATCGTCACTAGAAGAATCGCTGGATGAGTCAGAAGAAGAATCCTGGCGAACAAAAAAGAAATGATGATAGTGCACGTTGCATTTCTTTCTTATAGTAAATACAGGCAGTGGTCATGTATCCTTCTGTTGTGAGCGGAAACGAGCAACAGCAAGCGTTGGTTTACTGATCACACCCCATCATGCAGGCTCCAATGACCTTACCCTCTTCTTCTTCTTATCCTTCTTCTTCTTCTTTTTCTTATCTTTCTTTTTCTTCTTCTTCTAAAATGAAAAGAAATCACACACGCTCATGGTGACCTATTCAAACCTGGGTACAGATGAGACAATTCACCATGTAGGGAACATATATAACTGTGTGAGTGCTCACCTTGTCATCATCACTATCAGAGGAGGAGGAGGATGAGCAAGAAGAGGAGGAGGAAGAAGAGCAGCTATCTTCAGAAGAGCTGGCCTTCTAGAAACAGGACAGAAGTCAGTCAGTGACAGAAGGGCCTCCTTGTTCATGAAGACTCATTCATTAGATTGTTTATGAGCATCAGCAGCGTGACAGTGACGACAGCATTTTCACGTGTCCCACCTTCTTCTTCTTCTTTTTCTTCTTCTTCTTCTTCTTCTTCTTGTCATCTTCACTGTCAGACGAGGAGGAAGAGCTGGAATCCTATAAACAGAGAGAGTTGTGGAATATGAAACATGAAACAGCACATCTACACAAATGTAATAGAAATGTTATAAACATAAACCTTGTCCTTCTTCTTCTTTGTCTTCTTCTTCTTTTTCTTCTTTTTGTCCTCTTCACTATCAGAGGACGAAGAAGAGGAGGAACTGGAATCCTGTAAAAAAAAAGTGAGAGATGCGAGGATGACAATATAAGATTAACAGCACAAGTGCAGAATAATGTAATATGTATAAGTGTTGTAGACACAAACTTTATCCTTCTTCTTCTTTGGCTTCTTCTTCTTCTTTTTCTTCTTCTTCTTCTTGTCCTCTTCACTATCAGAGGACGAAGAAGAGGAGGAACTGGAATCCTGTGAAGAGAGAGAAGCA
The DNA here is from genome assembly GCA_029853015.1 of Chelidonichthys spinosus. Taxonomy (NCBI): domain Eukaryota; kingdom Metazoa; phylum Chordata; class Actinopteri; order Perciformes; family Triglidae; genus Chelidonichthys; species Chelidonichthys spinosus. The sequence continues at coordinate 10,860,905 of CM056828.1, forward strand.
AGCGTGAAAAAATAACACCGAACAACCCAAGTACCAAGAATATAATATGCATATAAGCTGTAGATTCAAACCTTATCCTTCTTCTTCTTTGTCTTCTTCTTTTTCTTCTTCTTCTTCTTCTTCTTCTTCTTCTTCTCCTCTTCACTATCAGAAGACAAAGAAGAGGAGGAACTGGAATCCTGTGAAGAGAGAGAGAAGCAAGCGTGAAAAAATAACACTGAACAAAACAAGTAGAATAATATGCATAAGAGCTGTAGACACAAACCTTATCCTTCTTCTTCTTTGTCTTCTTCTTCTTTTTCTTCTTCTTCTTCTCCTCTTCACTATCAGATGATGAAGAAGAGGAGGAGGAGCCAGACTCCTGTAAAGCGAGAGAGAGAGAGAGAGCCGAGGGTGATATAATAACCATAAACAGCACATGTACAAAAAAAGGTATAGAACACAAACGTTATCCTTCTTCTTCACCTTCTTCTTCTTTTTCTTCTTCTTTTTCTTCTTGTCATCTTCGCTATCTGAGGAGGAGCTATCAGATGAAGAGGAGGAGGAACTGGAGGAGTCCTAAGTATCAAATCAAATAGAAATATTCATAATGATATTCACAGACAGACAATTTTGTCTTCTAATTCACCATCGTGCAATGACAACAACACCATCACAGCATCTTCGTATACCTTTTCCTTCTTCTTCTTTTTTTTCTTCTTCTTGTCTTTTTTGTCATCATCATCATCATCATCACTGTCTGAGGCTGAGCCAGATGCCTGGAGCAAAACAGAAAAGGTTTTTTAGGAAATCTCCGTGGTGATAAAGCACTCTTTTTAGCAGCACGCACATAGCATAATCACCTTTTCCTTCTTCTTCTTTAACTTCTTCTTCTTCCCCGACTCCTCCCCTCCTTCTCCCTCATCATCACTTAGGTGGCCTTCCTCTATACAATAAGGGGATGGCTTTGCTCCTCCTGGAGGACAGGAAGCACCATTACAACCGAGATAATATACTAATAATAATAATACTTGATTTGTTTCAGCACACATACCAGCCAATGAAGAGGACAGCTTGCCTTCTTCCGCTGCTTTAAGTTCTTTCTTGACCTGTCGTGACAAAAGAAAGCGCTGATTTCCGGTGCGTTCGTGCATACATGTTTGCCTTTGGTTTATAGTGTGTGTGAGCATTTCACCTTGTCAGCAAATTCATCTTTCTTTTTATCTCCATCAGCATTTGGCCCTGCAGTCTCCCCACCTGCAGACAAGTCCAGCATTAACTGCATTTACCTCATTAACAGGTTTGATTGCGACTCATTCCTATTTGTTGTTCTGACCATTCTGTCGCTTTTATACAAAAAAGTGGAAACGCTCACCGGCTGCTGAAAGAGCAGCTGCACTGCAAAGCTCATTCTGCTCTTCATCCTGTGGAAAATCACAAATACAAATAAGCTTAGGGCGACGGTACATACCATGTGTGTACAGCTCATACGCAAACAAAACAAAAATCACACACTTGGTGACAGATCAAAAATTAATCAGAGTCCAGAGACCCATCACCGCTGCAGTGGAATACAATTTGAATGTAGCTGATAAAGAAAGCGTGCTGAGGCTAGGTATATGTTCATACCATTCCCTTTCAGGCCCTGACAGGTACGGAGGTTACTACTCAATATCTGGGGAACAGTTAAGAAATGGAGATACTGTTCATCCTTGGTGCACAACACATAAAAAAAAACCTAAATCTCCCATATGTAAAAAAAAAAAAAAAAAGATCTATTTTGACCTTTTTCTTATCCTTCTTTTTCTTCTTTTTCTTTTTCTTCTTATCTTCATCACTGTCAGAACATGAGGAAGACGATGCAGAGCTGGAATCCTGTGTCAATGAAAGAGAACAACTTTTAGATAAAGAATCAGTTTGCAACAATGTGGGAGAAATGAGTATTCATTCAGCACCATGAGTCATGCATTACATAGTTATTCCATTGGCAAGGAAATATGCATAAATATAAAAACACATGTGAATTGCAATTGTATGTGATTTTGCTTTACCTTCTTCTTGTCTTTCTTTTTCTTCTTCTTCTTATCCTTTTTCTTCTTTTTCTTCTTGTCATCCTCGCTGTCGGAGGAGGATGATGATGATGATGAAGAGCTATCTGAGGAAGAGGAGCTGGAGTCCTTTGAAAAAAAGAAGGAAAATAATTAACAAATACATTTTTGATCATTTGTATTTGAGGTAGAACAGACATTCAACATATTCACAATATTGTAACTGCGTTGTACTAAATAAATCATACCTTCTTCTTCTTCTTCTTCTTTTTCTTCTTCTTCTTCTTCTTTTCATCCTCACTGTCGGAGGAAGAACTGTCAGATGAGGAAGAGGACGAATCCTGGGATAGAGAAAGTACAGTAGCGATTCAATGACATAAATACTGTCAGTGTGTAATTCCTGTGTTAATGTTTTGTGGTTTTTCATTCCATGGATGAAACAATTTGAATGAATACTCAATTAAATACATTTTTGTAGACCTTCTGTGTAAAATGCATCCTGAAATCAACCCTTTATGTGATAAATGCGAGACTCCAGCTACATTGATGCAAACGTTTCGGCTTTGCCACGCATTATTTAACCTCTCACACCTAAATTGGTGCTTTCTTTCCATTTCCATGAAAACAATAAAAACAAAGATTGAGAATATTGTTGTACAATCAGCTGTATTATGGGATATCTATACATACTTTCTTCTTTTTCTTCTTCTTCTTTTTGTCCTTCTTCTTTTTCTTGTCCTTCTTCTTTTTCTTCTTCTTTTCTTTCTTCTTGTCATCCTCGTCGTCCGATGAGTCCAAATGCTGAAGCAAGAAAAGGACAAAGATTCTATAATGACTTCCACAGCAAACAGCGTGTTTTAAAAGGGAAGATTGTTGGATTTCCGTCTCACCTTGCTCATCTTCACACCTTCTGCACACTGCCGTTCAATTTCACCATCGGGACCTGAAAACATTAAAATAATATTTAATAATTAATTAATAAAGCATTCACATGCAGTGTCAGTTGAGACAACTAGATCAGATCATGTTATAATATTGCTGCAGAATAGAAAAAAATGATTGGCTGTAAACTGTATTTAAAAAAACAGCCATCTAAATTTTATAGTAATAAATACATAAAAATCTGATTATTATAGACTTTTATTTTGCGACTGTAGAGAATGACCAATGACAACCTAACAGATGGCTTAGTCTCTTTTTGTCACTGTATAATTCAAGTGTTAGTCCAGATTATTATGACGAAAAAATGCATCAATATGACAGCAGCTGTGAAAAATGTTAATTCACTTACCAGATATGATAACATTGTCCCAGACATACTCTGTCCCTCCATCTTTGTCCTTCTTCTCCTTTTTCTTCTTCTTCTTCTTCTTTTCATCCTGCAAATAAATTTTGATTCTTTCAAAATCTGATGTTGTTTTTTGGGGGGATTTTTATTAAAAATGTCCACTGTATGTGTGCTTGTGTATGAAGCTGGTTTGCAAAGCGAGTGTTTCATTTGCAAATATACAAATGTGTGTATATTAAGATAAAGTCATCAGGAACAGGATTGGGTGTCACCTATAAGTTAGATATTAAGGTTTCTCTGCCTGCGATACAATCAGATAACAAACATCCACACCTACTGGACATGCAGCTAAAGCCAACACAAGTGATGATACGCACCGACTGTATGTGTGGCTGTTATTGCACAGTTACTGGATGCATTAGAATTCAGTGTGAACAAATGTCATGAGTCGCTTTGGTAGACACAGGAATTTTTTCACACGTTGTCAATGGGTGTGTTCCTCTCCTGTCAGATAGCGCCTGCTATCAGATCCAGGACATGGGAGTCACCGCCCAGAGCACCGAGAGAAATGCATACTGCAAACTTTTCTGTGTTTTTTTTGTTTGTTTTTTGTCCTAACAGACATGCACCAACGGGAGGTTCTCCTGAGTCTCCTGACTTTCCACCCACACCCTCTGAACATCAGCCTCAAGACCTCATGCATCATGTGATTGCAATCATGTGAAGCTCAATGTTACATCAAAAAAATGTGAAAACTTTTGAGGAGCTATTTCAAAAGCTGCAACTCTTGACAAATCAGGCCCGAGGAAGGGTTGATGTGCTGATCCCCAAACTTGCCAAAAGACATAATAAAAGCTGACGTTTTAGAGATCTAAGTTTGACAGTCAGTGTGACAGGAACGGCAACCTAAATATAATCTCTCAACAGGCTGTATTGTTAACTTGGACAATATCCTCACCTGAGGCGGTGACATAATTAGAAAGGATAACCAATCCCCATTTTGCTTGTGGCCAAGGACTAAATTTAGCAATGCTGCAGGAAAGATTTGTGCAGGATTTCCATAAACAAAAACTGCACTGCATAACCGTCGCGCCTACAGTCTCTCTAACCCATTTAAAGGAAGTAACGTGTCAGCTTCATCTGAAACAAAAGGAAGAGTTGTGCATCAAGCATCTTGGGCCTTGCAAAACGATCGATGCAAACAGCACATTTTCTTTTCCATGTGTGAGATGACAGCAACGAGTGCATGGCATGTTACAACAAGACTGGAGGTGCTTGAACGCATCGTTCTGTGATTCTTGAGCAGCACCTATGCCATAACTCCCACTTACCTCACTGTCACTGTCTGAAGAGCTACTGGAGGAAGAAGAGGAGGAGGAGGAGGAAGAAGAGGAGGACGATGATGAAGATGAGCTGGAATCCTAATGAGAAAGAAGCAAAGGCGTTAATGTTCAACTTAATGTTGCTCAATTGAACAGGTGTATTTTTACGCTTCCTTTGTTGGTGAAAGGGACGAATGAACAAATAAACAGATGAGTCACACTGGAGCGATTCTATGGCATAGCTGCTAGAAGGCAGCAGGAAGGGAGGGGCTCCTCGCACACTTGGCAACACACAAAAGGACTTGCACAAGCAACCCTTATACAAAACAGACGGACAGGAGCGCACGCACACACCCAGTCCAGCTATGCCGTGAACATTTGCATCGAAAGTGACTGTTGATCTGTGTTACAAACAACTTGATTCCATTCCTGGCTCTCTCCCGTTTGATAGCGTGTCATTAGGTGCAGCCGCATTGAACTTCCCTCCTCAGTCCGATGTCACAACTTGCAATTTGTACATGTGCAGCCTCCTGTCAAGGCAACGCCCTGAAGTCACAGGATTGACTGATCTTACAGATTGGAATTCATCTCATCGACGGGAGGAGGACGTGGGGGTTTTTCACCAGCACTTTCACCAACGGAACTTGATAGAGAGTCTAAGAAAGTACTCAATAATGGCAAAAGCAGCCAAGAGTTACAATGGCTTGGTTGGTGGTCAAGACAAGCTTTTCTAAAAAAAGGGTTAGACATACTTTTTTTTTCTTCTTCTTCTTCAGCTTCTTCTTCTTCTCGTCTTTCTTGCCGATACCTTCATCCTCGCTGTCTGAGGACAGGGAGCTGTCACACGAGTACGGCTCCTGGTGACGGACAAAAAGGGTGGGCATTTTAGATGTGTCATTTTGTATGTGTGTGCGTCATGGAACTATAATAAACTATTACTATGTCTCATGGTAAGCAAAGTAATATGGGTACATGTATCTTTTTATTGAAATTACCTTTTTTGTCCTTTTCAAATGCCTGTCCGACTCACCTTTCCATCACTCACTCCTGCAGGAGGTCCAGGTCGACTCTTGGTTGCCTCCACTTTGCCCAGGTCTTGAGGCTCTGCTACCTCAACAAGGGACTTCAAACTACCAGGAGGAACCACCGCAGGCTGCTGGACACCTGCAGCGCCTGCTCCCACTGGAGCTACACAGCACAGAGTGAAAGGATTACAAATATATACAAATTACACTGGTCTCTTCTAATATCTAGAATCCTAAAAAGTTGCTGCAATATAGAGAGTCAGCTGTTGTGGCTACCTGCACTTCCTTATTGTCCAACTTCCTAAAATGTAGAGCCGGATCAAAACACGGAGGAGTAAAAATCAAATATAATGTGCTAAATCAGTGGGATCGTGCCTGCAGACTGAATGTATATTTGTTAATTTTTTTGGTTTACATTACCATAAATCCAGCAAACTATATTCAACTACAATCCAGAAAAGAGCCACACCCTCAACAGCAAAAGGAAAGAGTCTCTGTTTTGTGTAAATAGGCAATACACGTCTCTAAGGAACACATCTATAAAAGAGTAATAAATGGATCATGTGGGTTTTTGTCGATCTGAAAAGATAGTCCTCATCAAAGAATGAGTCAAAAAGTAATTAAGCCCACACTCACTAAACTATTAACTATAAATCATAGTGAAAAAGACAGCAAACCTTTGAGGAGTGTGGACTCCATCGAGGTCCAGACTTCTCTGTCCAGGGTCCCACGTCTCCCCTGACGGATCCCACCTGTGCACTTTTATCACAAGGTGTGTGTACTGTGCATGGAGCGTCATGTATGGGTGGGGAAACATGGCAAAGTGTTAAGATGTCCTTAGTCAAAGACACTTCCCTTCCTAATTTTCAAAATAAAATGTACTTTTGAAATAAACATTGTAACATAATTAAACGTGCGCACACTATGAGTTATATTTTGTATGCGATATTCACTGTTTTGTTACGCTGTTCTTTGTGCCACAACAACTGACACACTGTACGTTCTTATTTCACAGAATACTTTGTTTGCAGTCCGTTTTATTTTGAAAGCAACTGCGTTTTACACCCACTATAAACGTGACTATTGTTACATGTAGGCCAGGTGGCTGGTTTACATACCCCACTGGCAACAGGTAATGCCTGTTTAGCTGCCTACCTGCAGGAAAGTAACCTACCTGCAATGCCTGCTTGAGTAAAAAACTCGAAGGGTATCGCGGGTAAAGACTTACTATGAATTATCAATAATATCTTACGTTACTGAACAACTCCAGGGGAATAAACATTTTAACCTTAATAGCACAGGAGACAACTCATTGTTCGAACTGGGTCGAAGAGGTGACAGGTGTTCTGCAGTGAATGTGATAAAATAAAGTTGTGTCAATGCCCAAGGATATATATCATGTATAAAACAAAGAAGAGAGAACGGTCGCCTCCCAGAGGATATTCAGCGTTCCAATCGCAGGGTAGTTTTACTACTTCGCTTTTATGTTCATTTCCAGCTTCCGTAGTAAAACAGACGTGTAAAGGTAGCCAGAAACAGCACGGTTCCGGTTGTTTGACTTTTTTTTCAAAATAAATGTAATATATTAACAAAAAACAAACAAACAAACACTGCATCATCCACGACTTGAATATGTCGTACGAAACGCTTAACTGACTCATCTGATGTATAATAAGAGAAATATACGATACTAACATGGGTTAATGAAGACGACACGGCGATTATATTTTGAAATATGTGAGGAAACTGATAACTTCCTGTAATGCGAACGGCATGACGTTTGTTTGGCGAAGTAGCAATGGCAGTACACAACACTCTCTTTTACCTAAGTAACTGAGCTCCCCTCATTACTTTAACGTTGTAACGTAATGTGGAATAAGTAGCTAACTTTAGCTTAGCTTAAAGAAGCCGAGGGACCCACGGCGCTGTGGGGTGGTTGCCTTTTTAACCGACTTTCGCACGTCTTGCCACTTCTCTGTTATGGGACTCTGCCAAAATATATTTTTTTGGGGGGGTGTTAAGTTTTGGGGGTATGAAGAGTCCGTTGTTCGTCAGTCTCTCTGTTGCTAGAGGACCAAGGGGAAGCCTTGACGGACATCTAAACATGCGTCTGGTCACGGTTGAATGACCACGCAGAGCCAAGCGATGTCCCCGCCGCTGACAGCGACCGTGCTGGCGGCGTTGTGGGTCAGTTTGGGTCGGTGCGGTCTCTCCGAGTCTCCGGGGCCGGGGTGTGACAATGGGAAGGTAACTTACATTTGAATACTTTTTGAATCAGTACTATAATGGAATACGTTATATTCACTCCGTTTCTGTGTGTGTGTGTGTGTGTGTGTGTGTGATAGCTGTCTCTGGATAGGGATCTGCCGACGTATGTTAATCGGGACTGTCCATGGTCACTTATTTGGCCAGAGTCTACTCAGGTAACTATGGATACAGCCGATCTCCTCATCACCATCCGTGCTAGCATGATCACCACTGGCTCAGATGGGTGGGGTGTGCTTCGGTACACACCAGGTGCCGGGAACAAACAATCATGGGAAAGCGATTGTTGTACTAGAAGTGTTGTTCAGGTTGCTCTATCGGTGGGTTTAACCAGTGTCTGTCTCATCTACAGAGACTTCCTAGTGTTGACACAGTGTATGGTCCTGCGGTGAGTAAACACACACTACCAAGCACTATATTTGACTTTTGACACTCAAGCACTATTTTCCCTAAAAATCAACGCACAATGCTGTAAACCAACTCGGTGTTTGTCTTGGGTGACCTGTGAGTGTGTCTAGTCAACACAGGCCACAAGGCCATACAATCTGATTTGCACTGATATCCTTTCACTGCAGCCAGCCAGGCAGATCTGCATGGACAAATCTATTTTCTACAACCACACCATTCCCAACAGGTAAGGCTATTCAGACGTTTAATACAACTGCTGTCAAGAGGTTGGGAGATGGCCCCAAACAAATTAGGTGACACTGACAAATGCACACATATGAATATGGACACCTTTTCATGTCTGTAGGGGCGATACAGGATATTAATGTGTGTCTGTATTTGTGTGTGTATTATAGTGGAGCTTACAGACCAGTAAGAGCAGAGAGTGGAGAGTACTTGTACTGTCCCCCTCAGCGTTGGCTCAATAACTTGCACGTAAGTCTCAGCATCAAACATCTCTTGGAGTTCTGTCTTGACTTTCGCAATAACAATTTAATCACTTTGTCTGCTTTGCATAGTAAATGATGAGGGATTTGTGTTTTGGGCAACACTACACGTCCATTTGAAGTGACAACGTAATAGGAAAGAGTTAACCCGTAATGGTGTTGGGGTCCATTTTTGAATGTTCATATAGAAAGGCGTATTTATTGTCCTGACGATGCCACATGGGGGTTGATGGAAGCATATAGACGTTTGATTCATTGTAGTCTTAAGAATAAAGACTGGCAACCGATTCTTCTGAGTTACCAATTCGTCCCCAGTCCCTTTCTTGTTATTTTCCAATCTAATAATCTGTTTTAGCCAGAAATCCACTTACAATCGTTGTATTGTTTCCTTGCTAATTCAAATGAATTCTACCACATTCTACCTGTTTAGATCCTTGGCAACAGGGCTACCAATGAATGTAGATATTCTTAATTATCCAGGAAAAACAAACAGTAATGGTATGTCAGGGATTTGTATTAATGGGCCGATTATAGACTATAATGCAAGAACGTATTGGAAATCACGACAGGTTTAACACATTACTTGGTGATTGTCTGCTGTTTTTCTCCACAGAGGAAGCCAGGCATTCCCCCTTCGGGATATTTGTCAGCCGAAAAGAAATGTAAACAGACAAGGAGGGAATCCAATATTGACATTATTGCGAGCACTTAGTCTTAGTTAGTGTCATAATGGTGTCATAAATGTTGACGAAAACCTAATCGGCGGAAACACTGTCGCATGATAGAGGACGGGGACAAGGATAGTCACGCGTGTGCCTGCGTTTGTGTATATTTTCTAGCATGGGGCTACAGTTTTGCTGTACCATCCCTGTGCTCCTCTCCACGAGCGTCTACTTCTGTCTGTCCTGGCCCGCTCCTGTCTGCCAGACTACATCATCACCTCCCATCCACAACTCAGTGAACTTATGGTGAGACAAACCCATTCTCCCTGTTCTCATTCACAATCTCCATGTGTTATCATTCAAGCCAGTAAACCCTCTGTTCACTTGTTATTTAAATATATTTTGATGACATGTCTTTATTAACTTTTAACACCTGAGCGTAAGTGAAGATGTAACTCAGGGCCGCTCTTTTAACAAATAGACGTGGTTTTGACCAAGCAAGACCAGGCCGTGTTTAACTGTTTGAATTGTGTTCAGCCAATAGCCTTCGTGTCGTGGGGTCACACCTTGGAGCTTACCACTGTGGCCTCTTCAGACGTCTGTGATTGGCTGGAAAGCACAGCGTCCACGGGGAATATGTTTTGTGGTGTGAGTCAGAGTATGCAATACAACCTGCTGTTAACCTGGTCAGCCGAGCAGCACCAGCGGCAACACGCACATCCAGAGGAACACGCTGCAAAAATGAAGGTTTGGACAACTTTGCTGTTTTGGTGTTGATAATCAGTCATTTTACACATGCTGCAATGAAAGCAGAATAAAAGAGTCAATTTCAATAGTCTTGTAGATGTCTCTAAGTAACTGTTGTTGAAAATCCCCAGGAGTCTGTGAGGCGATGCTGTGAGCAGACCATCTCTCCCCTGCTGAATGGAGCGATGGAGGCAGAGTCCAACATAAAGAAGGAAAGCTTGAAACAAATGAAAGAGGAAGGCAAACACAGGCAGATAAGAGCCGCCATTAGAGAAAACACAATAACACACCAGACCAATAGAACCACCGTCAGCAGGACAGGTGTTGTCCAGAACAACAGCGGCATGTTTGGACCATTAGCAGATTCTCCTCCAGGGAACAGGACTCTCTCAGATCCTCCAGGTCCCAGGGAAGTTCCCTCTCAGTCTGAAATCCACAATACAACTCTACTACAGACATCAGCACAGGAGACCGGTCTGAAAAATGCTCACCCCAGAAACCCAAACCCCTCTGGGTTGGATGTTCTTGCAGGTGGCGTGAACAGCGAACATAACGATACCGCCAGGCATGAAGACCTGGCCCTCAGGTCCAAAGATGAAGGTACAGCCAAAACGAGAGACAAAGACTCTGTCAAACACAGCCCAAAAGACAACAGGCATACTAAAGACAACAGAGGAGATGGTACCATGAAGGATAATGAAGTAGTAGATGTTAAAGAGAGAGAGTTGAAAAACGAGCAAACACACAGCGACGCACACCGCAAAAGTGAAGAGATTGGGGTTGATTCCCGATCCCAGTCGGGGTCTCTAACCCAGCCTCTACAGCACCAGGTCCCAGAGCCAGCCATTTACCCGCCCAGTAGCCATGACTGTGACAGCTGCAAAGCAGGCGAACACTGTGAATGCAACAAAGACTCGGGGGACTCGAGCGCTGTTGTGAATAAGGGGCTGCCGAGGACCCCCAGGACAGATGAGGCGGTGTGGGCCGCTGCAGCCCTGGGCTTCCTGCTAATTCTCTTGACCCTCTCGGTGCTTCACACACGCCTGTACCGCCATTGGAGGACCATGCCCAGTCTTTACTGGCACGACCCACAGCGGGACTATGACAGCGTGGCAGGTAGGTGGACTGCGCAGAGTTCAATTTCCAGAGAGCTGTTTTTATCTTCTGACTAATCCTAGCTTGAACCAGTCCCTAACCCTAATTTCATGTAGTTATTTTTAAGACATCCTGCTAATTAACACAGATGAATAGAATCATAAACCTCTTAGGTGGAGGTAACTCTTTTTGTTTGCACAGTTTACGTTTTTGTGTTAATTTGTGTGTGTGTGTCATCTAGATGTGATCCGCAGGAGGCTACGGATTGCCAACAGGAGGCGTAAAAGGGGCAGAAGGCAGGAGTGTGTTCTTCTGCCTAGCTCCTCCAGTTCAGATGAACATCCGTAGAAAATCACACATCTTCAGGAAAACACCCGAGGCTCGTTGGATGTAGAGGAGGTGAAGAACGGACAATAATTGCCTGTGATTCATTATAAAGGCAGCAGTCCTAATAATCATACCATCTATCCTCACACGGAGAGCATACACAGAATGTGGGAAGTGTCTTATCTGTCTTGGACCTATGCTGTTTATCTGACAGCTGGACTGGACTTAGTCTGTTAAAAAACAGAAAGTGAAACTGAAATGCCACATAGTTGCCCAAGGGTCAGTTCCATCCTGAATGGACTGGGTTGAGATTTGAGTGAGGGCCTCTCATTTTTAATTTTATTTTAATTGGGACCATCTTTGCATCTCCTTCTTGGCATTTTTTTAAATTGCGCATTGTATGTTGAACAGCCAGAACCATTTAAATACATTTAAATGACCCAAATCACAAGCATCATAGAATACTCACATAAGAGGCTAATGTACAGTATTGTTACACCAAAAGAGACCTTTGACCTCTCAGGACATCCCTATTCACATTACATTAAAGAGTGGATGGATCAAAGAGAAGCCCTTAGGTAAAATGAGTTGGTGCACAGATTTTATATATTTGTACGACTTCTTGGAATACATTTGTCTGATCGAGCTCTTCAACACATCATAAAGCATATACGCCTCATCTTGCTCACTCCGTGTATTACAATCAATATGAAGTCTCCAGTTCTGTTTTTTTTTTTTCTACCTGAGAATTTGTTTTGATTTTGCTACTTTGTCTTGTTTTAGTTTTTATGAATATTTTAACAGTTATATTGTGTTGATTTTATATTGTGTGAATTATTAAGTTGCTGTTCTAAGCAACGCATTGTGTGCGTCATTTAATGGCATGAACATGTGAACAGCTGTATCTTGAAGACGGATTTACACAATCTTTAGAGAAGGATTTTCAATGTTTCACAATAAATTCCTTGGCAGGAGTATTGAGTGTGTGGATGTTGGTTTGAAGCTGCTGCAGCAAATGTGTTTTAATTGTGACGAAGATATGCACTGATCGGGACCGCATGTACAATACAAATGTTCGAAAATTGATATGTAAAATTGTTTCTTCTCGTATGGATTCTAAATGCTACGGTGGGTTGCCGTGGTTATATTGTAACTACATACTTTTCTGAGGTTGTCGGTTCATTTTTCTAGAACTTTTCAATGGAAATAAAAGCTACGGCTCAAACAGTGGCTGGACTGTCTTCATCGGGTAACTGAGGTCTCAGTGTGGCACCATCTCAACACAAAAGAATTCATGACCTTTTAGAAATTTGAAAAATGCTGGGACTGCAAATTAAATAATACAAATGAATTACATCTTGGAACTAGAAAATTCCCCCGCCGGGAAATTTTGAAAGGGCCACGGGGGCTACTGTGGAGTGTATATACATTACGATGAGATTCTTCGAGATTTGAAACCAGACGGAGTTCTTTAAGAGGCAAATACAACTACAAATACTTCATACTCAACTGTTTGCCAGTAACTGTCACCAAGCTCAGCTGTCACTCAAGTACTACCGAGTACTACAGAGTACTGCCGAGTACTACTGAGACTCAAGTACTGAGAACTACTAGGTACTATGTATTGTCGAACAGTTGAGTGCTTCGCACTCAATTGTTTGCCAGTACATTTCACCAAGCTCATCTGTCACTCAAGTACTACCAAGTACTACTGAGTACTACTGAGACTCAAGTACTGAGAACTACTAGGTACTATGTATTGTCAAACAGTTGAGTGCTTCGATTGCAGTCAATTGGGAGAAAAACAGACACTGAGCTCAGCTGTCACTCAAGTACTACCGAATACTACCAAGTACTTCTGAGACTCAAATACTGAGAACTAAACTCTTCGCACTCAACTGTTTGCCAGAACATGTCCCCAAGTAGTGTCAGCTGTCACTCAAGTACTACCAAGTACTACCGAGTACTACCGAGTACTACCGAATACTACCAAGACTGGATTGACACACCAGGACAAAAGACTTGTGTCTACGTTTTAAAGTTTAAATGGAGTTTCTAGGTGACAGTATGCCTAAGCAGCAGGCGTTTGAAAGGCTACAATTTCTGCTCTTTTTTTCCCGCCCGTCCTATTCATTTCAATGGGAACATTTTCAGTGGTTTTCGTATTCGTGTACAGCTAAGAAAAGTAATGGCACGCCGATCCCGATCGAACCACACGTTTTGATATATAATTTGTCCTACAACTCTTGAAGCTGTAGAAGTTTTAGCCACTCGAAATTCGTCCGGAAAAGGCAAATGCCCCGAGCACTGGTCCCCTCAGCTATTTCATAGCTGTAGGGGGCCAGTGCTCGGCGCGATTGCCCCGTGGCCCTAATAAAGACGTAATTCAAGAAAAATCTGCCAACATCAAATATAAGCAATAAGATTCAGAAACGTATAAATCAGTGTATAAATCAGTCTTGATTGAAATAGTCCTCAGACATACATGTGGGCATCAATACAGTAAGAAGAATTGTGCAGACAGATCAAGAACAAGATGATTGTTTTACTATTTTATTACAAATGTACAGCTTATGAGTTTCCATTACGATTGACCTTTTTTAAGTCACTGTTTTATCTACTTTATACAGTTTTTAAACGTTTTCTGTTAAAAGATAACTCTCCCGTCACCCATCTCCCAAAGTGTAGAGCTGTGAAGAAACACAGTGACAGCAACGGCTGCGTATCAGAAGTGTGTGTGTGTGTGTGTGTGTATAATTCACTGCAGATTTTAATGTTTGTACTTTGTAGAAGGCTTGGTCCAACTGATAAGCTGAGGGTGTGTGTGTGTGTGTATGATGTCGTTGATTATGTGCTGAATCTTGGACATGACGGCGGTGTAGAAAGTGTCGGACATGAACAATTCAACATTCATTCTAGAGGCACTCTACGTAGTGTCTACTAACTCGGGTTGGGGGGGGGGGCTGGGCCGTGTGCATTTTAGACCCTCCTCCCAACACGTTGAGATGACTGTAGTGCTAAGCTGAAGTGTGCTTCAGACCTTTCCTATAGTCCCATCCCATATCAAACCCTCGCATCCTGCACCCAATGTACTTGAATGAAGAACTCCGGGGGAGTGTGGCGTGTAACGCAGATCCTACTTTCCCCTGCTGTCGTCTGATAATAGCGCAACTCAGACCACACCGCTGAGCAGCTGCCTACATCAAACTGTTGTTTTAGTTCTTAAATTCCTGCCGATTCTAGTAGGACTGCAAGTATGTGCAATATAACTACATGAGGGGGTAATACCACAGCATAACCGTAGCCACGAGACTTAAAATATCTACAAGTACATTGGTGTCAAGACTGAATCGCTGAATGAAGATGAGGACAGATCCCGTAGCCTGAAGCCCACTTGGGCCAACATATACACATAAATATCTTGCACGTATAACCCTAACTTATAGCTCAATGTAAAATATAGCATGAAAATATATGTTTCTATATATGGCTCTAGTCTAAAACTTGGGCGATTGTGATTGACGGGGGGCTTTGTGTGCACGTGGAAGTATTTAAGTTTGCCGGTCAGTACAGCATCACTGTAACTCAGCTGGTCGAACAGGAGATGAAGATACTGTCCAAAGGCATCCAATATCAAACGATGATACATTTCATGAGTCTTCTGGGCACAACTTTGTTTTTGACAGGGAACAGAACATACAATCCATGCTTCCACACGGATAAAAGTGTGCAACTGTGCGAGAGACTGATGAACGCTGACAGTCAGAGACCCCAGGTTAATGTAAGTGGACAGGGAGATGCTGAAGGTGGTCTAGCATCAGTCTGTCAAAGTGTTTGGGGCTGATTGAGGTCCAATTGCTTCTCGCTAAAAGGCAGCAATACAAGAAAACAAAATTGAGATGCAACAGCTGTTTGAACGTTGAGGTCAAAAGTTTCAGGAAAGTCAATTTAAATGTGCAGAGGCCTTCTGAGCACCAAGAGTGATTATAGAACATATCAATGCAAGAATGACCTGCTATTTAGGCCACAAACACTTTGATAAACTGAAGAACATCAGAGGTGAATCTAAACTAGGAGAGGACAGTCCTCCTGGAAGCCAGGAAGGACTTTTCAGTTCCCATCTGCATCATTTCTTAAACATTTGACCACATTTGTTCGGCAAAGTACAACAAGCTTTAAACCTATAGTAGGCTAAGTGCGCTCTATATAAAAAAAAAAAATAATAATCTTTGTTCCCAATGCTGTCTCACATTGGCAGAGTTCAGAGTTCAGAGACAGTGAGCTAGAAGTCGACTTCTGTGGCCCAGATCAGCAGGCCGTGACGGAGAATCAATCGGGAAAAACAGGACGCGGGCTGGATTGTGCTTGCCAGACAGTCTAAAAAGTGAACATAATACATGGCAAACTACATCAAGCACACTTGAGGTGGTTATATCCATTTCAAATGAGAGCATTTTCTCAAGTGAAATTATGCAACGATCATCTCTCATCGCCTTTACTGCTTTCCACAGGACTACTTAAAGCTTAACTGCAACATACCGGTATATGCATCAACATAATGTGACTGAACACGTGTTACCATGCATGCAAATGATGGCTTCTTTGTAATACAAGTAGCCAGGAGCACAGCCGCCACGTGAATAGCATACTGCAAGTCTGGGGGTGGTGGTGGTGGGGGGAGGGACCAAATTTGATCCTGCTTGGTACAGCGAATATGAATATGGGATTGACTCTGAGATGATTCCACTGGCTCTGTTAATGAGGCAAATTATAAGATACGTCAAGCCCAAAAGACAGGTGAGGCTACACGATAAGAGCGTTTTGATCCAAGTCCTGTCATAATGCACCAAGGGGCAAAACAAATCTCCCCCAAACGCCCTCTCCCCTTTGGCAACCGTTTAACCCCTTGGCCACAGGACACATCACAACAAGAAAAAAACAACTGCCACCCAGAAAAGGAGTGCTTGAGAAAGGTTGAGGACCACTTCACAGGTTATTATTTCATTCGTGTACGTGTGTGCATGTTTACTTAAATCCCAGTTGAGCACATTCTCCCACCTGTCTCCCCATTCCACGAAATGAGAATCATATTTGAGACAATAAAATAAACATACATAAACAGTTAAATCAAGATAACAGTCAGTAAAAATATCAATACAAAAACAAAAACAATGGACATGATAAACAACAAGTCACAATTATTCCAGTGTAAGTGTTTTGTTTGTGTAAGTCAGTAATTTTTTTGTCCTCAAGAGTTGCAGACCAAACCAATCTGCGTATTAAAAATACAAACAAACAAACAAAAAAGACGAGAGAGGAAATAAAATAAAACATGCCACATCATGCTGTGTACCACCGACAACAGGAGGGGGGGAGGTTCGGAGAATTGCTGGACCCCCGGCAAAAAGCTAACCCAGGAGGAAGCATCCGAGCGCTTGGGTGGGGTGATGAGCCGGGGTGGAGCTGGTTGTGTCCCGGGGGTGGGGCATCATTCCCTGCCCCGCAAAGCGCATCCTGTCTGGGATGGGATAGGAGCCAGAGTGTCCGGAGGGAGAGAGGGAAGGAGAGAGAGAGAGAGAGAGAGAGAGAGAGAGAGAAAGGGGCGGGGGGAGGAGAGAATGTCCCAACTCCACAGGACGGAGAAATGGAGATGGTGTGGAGTATCTATCTACGTCCCTCTCTCGCTCTCTAGCTCAGGTAAACAGGGAGAGGGAAGGATGACGGGTGACAGGTGAGAATAAATAAAGCGCGAACATCTCCGGATCCGTTGCACTGTACATCGCCTGCATTGTATTTCACGTATGCTTATCACAGTTTAAGCGGTAATCATACATATCGAATAACAGTTTATTTAGGTTGCAGCAGGCCGTAGTTCCCATGTTGGATCGTTCTTCTTCTTCTTTACTTCCTCTTACTTGTGGAATTTCTCCTTTTCTGGTCCTCTGTAATCTTCGCTCTTCATCCGATTCCTTTTCCCATGCATATTCCTTTCCTCAAAGCGCCCGTCATTCTCCCGATCACTCCCCCTTCCCTCGTTCTTCCTCTCCCACTAGAAGCCCCTACCATCCCCCCTGAGCCCACCCATGCAATAATCCAGTATCGCTCCCTCTTTATCCATCCATGCTTTTATTGGGTCACTGTTTCTTCTCGCGAGTTGTGATGGTGACCAGTTGCTTGGCAGCCTTGGCGATGTCGTAGGCGCACTGGATGACCTGCTGAGTGAGGAGTTGGTAGTCCACTGCAGGGCCCCCGGGCTCTGAGGGCACCGCCTTGCGGCACTCCACTTGCAACCTTGAGGCACTGGAAGCCAACAAGCGGAGGGAGCAGTGGACCACATCCAACGCTGGGCGCTATGGAGAAATGGAGGCATCAAAACTCAACTCACACAGTGTGAACACATCAGGGAAGAGGAAAGGAGAGAAAAAAGAGACGGACAAAAAGAGAAATTAAACTAGACGGGGAACTTACTCTGGGGAAGAGTGAGGCCATCTCAGTGACAGCAGAGTGGATCTTCTCAGAACATGGAACAAAGCTTAAGAGGAGTGAAATGTGTTATTTCATTTAGTAGCTGACGAGATGACTGAGGCAACAAGATGTGTTGTTCTAAATTAGGCTTTGATTTAGTACAGGCATTTTAATAAAAGTGCAACAAACAACCAGACCATGAGTGTACAACTTTGAAACGCCTAAACAGTGATCTATTTCACTGCATCAGCAACAGTTTTCCAATCAAGGGGACCACAAGAATAAAATTAGCCATTAGTTGATTCTAAGTCTGACACCTACCTGTCATGTTTGAATTCCTGAGCAGCCCTGAGCAGCTCCTGGATGTTCTTGGTCACTTGCTCAGTCTTCAGTATGACATCCTCTGTGCAGGGCAAGGTGGGGTCTGGCTCCCCCGCCTCCCCACCTCCTCCCTCCTCAGACTCCCCACGACCTTCCTCTTCACTGCTGCGGCCCATACTGACAAGAGAAGCACATAAATACACTTCAATTAACACCTTTTAATAGATCAGAGAGCGGAGAGTCACAGTGGTCATTAACCATGTCTGGCATCTCAAAAATGTCCAACATCTTAAGAGACAGCCTGCTTACTTACTAAAGGTAAATTAATGGCAAAATATTAATGGAAAACACAGATAATCCCATTGACAAACAATCCTTGACAACTTTGGACTTTTATGCTAGAGCTCCTTTTATATTGTGGGTGCATGTCTGATATCAGAATAAAATCGGTTCCTGGCTTCAGAATAAAAAAAAAAAAAAAAAAAGGAATACTATGTAAGATTTTCTCTAAAAACGATGATTAGTCTCATAAAAAGAACCCCTCTTATGACTGTATCTTCAGATGGGGTTCATATTTATCACTGGGCATTGTGTTTTGTGCTAGTATGCATCCAAGAGGAAGCTGTGAAAGTGCTGAAAACAGAAAGAAAAAATATCGAGTTGAAACACTAAGCAGACGAAGCCTGTTCCAAACAAGAGTAAATCCGGTGTTGGCTTTCACTTTCGCTGCCATATGTGAGTCTACAGGTGATACAATGGGTTGTGTCCTGGCAACAATAGTCAGGGTACGTGCACTTCAGTGGTTATCAAGGAGGGGCCAACTTTTAATGTTGTGCTTACAAACAGTAAGCGATAATACCTGCATATTATGCCTTTAAATATGAAGAATAACACAGAAAATAGTGTGTCTGACCTTAGCGAGAAGTCATACGTTTGCGTGTTGTCATAGTCACTGTCAGTGCCACTGCCATGCTTGTCTGATTTGTGGATCTGGGGAGAGGAACAGAGCAGCGACATGCTCCATCAGGGTTTTAAAAGTTGTTTCAAACTGTAATTGTATTTTGTTTAACCACACAGCATAAGTTTAAATCATCATCGTTGAAAAATGCAAATAATTTAGGGACCATTTCATCCGACGCCCAAATTTGGATCATGACACTCACCATGTATCTGCCCATCTCTGTAGATCCGGACAGATGATGGCCTCCATACGACGTGGGACCTCCTGTACCACCCTTCCGTACCTGTGAAAAGAGGGCAACACAAGGATGGGGAGAGGAAGAGAGAGAGAGAGATGGAGGGATACAGATAAGAGGAGGAAGAGAGTGTGTGGACCAAAGAGATGGAGAAGGGAATGAGAGATTGTCAGACAGAGATAGATGAAGAAGTAGGAAAAAAAAGAGTGAGGGGACAGAGAGGAGAGGTGTTTTTTATAAACAGCAGAAAAACAAGATGAATGAGCCAGTGAGAGCAGTGGCAGATCAACTCGGCAGCTCACCCATCATCCCATCAAGACTGCATGCCTCTATAGTTATCTAACACTGAAATACAAGGAACGCTATCAACTAAACTAAGTGGAGTGTCTAAAAAAAGACGACACACATACTAATGTTGATCTCCATTATGAGAATGCGTAATAAGCAGAAGTGGTGCATAGCTGCATGTGAGGGAATCCTACATTTGATGAAATGGCAAACAAATGCAATGACAGATAGAATGCTTACATCCAGAGGATGCACGGCTGCACTGCAGTGAGCAAGGGACAGACAGGTGAAGAGACAGACAGACAGAAAGAAAACAGACAAAACAGGTAAATCTTTGTGTACGGAGATGGCGAACTGGACACGACTCCATGGAGGTCTCCACAGACAGGTTGACAGTTGTGGTAAATGTGTGTCTGCGTACTATAGCTTACAGCAGGATAAATGCTGCTGTATGTCACTGCACTCACATGTGTGTGTTTGATCGTAGCAATTCCTACATAAATTAAGCAGCTGTCCAGACGCAGGAAAGCAAACTGGGAGGTCAAAAGGGTAGTCAATGTAAAGGTTAAAAGGTAGAAGAGCAGACTAGAGAGTAGAGAAATCAGAGGCGTCCAAAGGCAACTAAACAAACAACATCATTCAAATTGTCGCCACACTTATCCACTCCCCCTTTATGGTGCCTAAAAAAAAATCATAGGTTAAGTCCGTGCCATACTTTCACATTTAAATGGGGTTCATGCACAGCTGGAAGTATCAAAGAGAACGATCGGGAACGAAGATGCAGGGAAGGATGAAGTCGTAGGGAAATAAGAGAGATCAGGATTGAACCATCACCCATCAACCAGGCCAACGAGAGCCAATCAGGGCCACCAAAAGGAAGGTGGGAAGTAAAAGGGGCCAGGGGAGTTCTAACTTACGCTGTGTGTGTTGAGGGGCTGCAGGCGGGCTGCCAGGGAGTCCAGGACTGGGGGACCATGGGCCGTGGGGTTGGGGGCCGCCCCTGGCTCATACATTGAGAAGGCTTGGCGGTCCCTTCGGTGAGGATGCGAGTTGGGGGCGACCGAGGAGGACGCCGACAGCCCCGGGGGGTCCGCTCCTGTCCCAAACACACCCAGACCCCCTCCGCCTATTCCACCTCTCATCCCACCCCCTTGCCAGTGACCTCCTCCCCCCCCTCCACCTCCAGGCCCCCCTACCCCATGGCCAGCTGACCCCCCAGCCTGGTGGCCCCCCCGCAGCGCACTGTTCTCTGTCTGCATCCGCGTGATCTACAGGAGAGGAGGAAGGGAGCAGGGAGGGATGAGAGGATGGAGGGAGGGATGGATGGATATGGGGAGGTTGAAGGGAAGGTAGGCGGGTCAACTGAATGGTCAAAGACAAGCATCCACAATCACAGGTACAATAAAAGGCTCACGCAAGCTCATACATGTTAACTCAAATTTAGTACTGGGGAGGGAGGGAGTATGTAATAAAGACACTCTAATAGGTTACATGTCGTGGCAAGGATTAGGTTTTGGAAAGGGGATGAAAAAAAAACTGTAACATGAATGTATTTTTTTTTTCCAGGAGTAAATGAATAGCGTTCACCTACACTGAGGTACTGTTGATTACCATTAAATCTGACCACATCATTTGTTATATTTGGTGCACAAATAAGTGCCTGCTTGCACAAGTTTGCCTCAATGCTTCCCTAAATCCTCAGTTAGGTGAGAAAAATAAACGCATGAATGAATTATGGGTCATATACGGCAAAACCGGTATCCACTAAAGAATACAATAATGCAATGGTGAGGACTCACAGGCCACTGAATGAAGCGACAAAGAAACGGTAGAGGTATTAAGTGAAAACTGCCACAACCAAATGAGGATGGCATCTGCTTTAGTTACTACATCACGATGAAAAGCTGTTACCAAATACATCTTCAGTGTAGGAAAATGACACCAGGTGCAAAGACAATAAAATATTCACTTCAAACAGTCTCTCCATCATCCTGCCCTCCTTCTGTCTGAATCAATTGATCCTCCTCATCTTGCCAACCTGTCTCTTTATCTAGTGCATTCTTCAATACCCCCCTTGTCTATGCATCATTCTCTATATGATTTTATACTCCAACTTTCTGCTCTCTTTTACTGCGTACTTCGCAGCATTCTTCTGCGGCGACGGGTCTGCATATGCTCATCCTCTCACGTTATGTGCTTGTATTGTCTCTGCCTGTCGTTCCATCTGGCCTCCATACTCCCTACCTCCTTCTGGAGCCGCCGGAGCTCCTCGCTGAGGTTGTTGTTGACCTTCATCAGCTGCTGAACCTTGGCTTCTGAGGAGGCCAGAGCCTTCTTCACCTCCAGGTACTCCTGCAGGGTGATGGGGCCATCTGACAAGTCTGATGAGTCCATACTCTGGATTGGCAGATGGACATACAGGTAGAAAGGTGGACAGAAAGGAATGTACAAGGTGAGGAAACTGAACTTTTTGATACTTGCAAAGCTATTCAGGGGGATAAGCCAAATGTGGAACACGAAATGTATGCGTTTTTAAAAATTAATCTACCGGTATGTCATTCATTGTGGCTTAGGCTGACGCCATTCAATGTTATAGTGCCTTTTGTGCAGGATAAAACACAGCTTACAACTGTGCGAAATGAAGGGGGCTGGCATGCAGCCTGGAGCCCAGTACTACAGCTGATCACACGCATATAGACAGTAGAGCCTCAGTTCTTGTTCTCAAAGCGCCATCTGCCCCCACTTCCTGCAACCCTGGAGCATGCTCAAGCACATTTCCACACCACTCCATAAAAGTGAACAATATAAAGCATCTTCCATTGATTGTTCTTCAAAGCTCTTTGTAAATTCATCCAACTCACTCCCTTCACTTAGCACGATGGACAAGCACAAGAACCTAATGAGTGCACATATGTCTCGGGTGCAGATGGGAGGAGAACCCCTGACTAGTGCTTTGGCAGCATTCTGCCCGATGAGTTAAGCAAGTCCACAGGAGCAAGGAAGTAGTTTCTGGTTTAGCTGGTTTACTGTGTCATTTTTAACACTCCCACTAAGCACCATTTCCCTCTCTTTCTTACTCAATCTCTACTCCTCTTCTCTCTCCCTCTTCACGAACAATGCCTCTCTGACAAGGACCCAGAATATCCGATGATGTCACTCAGGAGCTATGTGGCAGCCCCGACTGTGGCCACTCCCCGCAAAGCATGCTGGGACAAGCAGTCATAAATGGGAAACCACAGAGAAGCTGGCTGATGCAACAACATTTCTCATATTTTATTCTAGAGGAACACGACTGAATTGCTGATTAACATTTAACAACTACTAGTCTGTCAGCCTGAGCGGGGATGAAGATTTCTACCTTGAGTACGGTGTTGTATTTTATCATATCTCATATATGTTCTGTTTTTCAAAATAACTGGTGTGTGTGTGTAGTAGTGCTCTACCTTTGCACGGTTGCTGCGTTGCGTGTTGTTGTTGTTCTGGGTCGTCAGCTCGCTGTCTGTGTCTTCATCAGAGGCTACACTGTCGTAGTCATGCTGGTCATCATCAATGCCCAGATCCAGTGTGTCTGATGAAGCAAAAATAGTGCTCATTTATTACACTTCTCATTATAAAGTGGTTCAGCTCTTTCTTTTCATTCTCTGCCTTGGGGATGCTCACAGATAAGACCTCTCACTTATTTTTGCCAGGTTTCGATATAGCTAAAACCTCTTTAACAATACATCCTCAAGAAACCTTCTTTGCTTCATTACAAATTTGCTGGACCAGAGCCTTTTCACCGTGTTGCTGCTTGGAAAGATAATCACTCCACATTGATGTACAGAGTGGAGAGGGAAAAGGCAATTAACTGACATGTCTATTCCTATTTATAATAAGGTTGAGTTATGATATGCCCTTGTTGTTTTGCTATTCTTTAAAAAGCTTTATTTGCCGACTGAACCCAGTCCTACTTGGCCTGTTCCTTCCACCCAGTGTCTCACCAGTAGGACTACTGAGACCTTTCCCCTGCTGTCTCCTTTTGGCGTCACTCAGGATGTCGATGATGAGTGTGGCAAACTCCCGAGCGTTGAAACGAGCCAGCTTCTGACGGCCCTGTGAGAAGAAGTCAGGAGTTAGGACTTAAGTTACTGGCAAGATGGCCTATTACAAAAATCTTAGTTGAATCATCAGTTGTGTGGAAGACGGATACAATCCAGCCCTGCAGTCAGTGGGTTCCTGCCTGCGTGACTACTGTGGTCAACGACCATGTGCTGTGGAAAAATGCAGTCATATTCAACAAGTGTGCTCACACAGACACAAACACGAGGAAAGAAACATAAACCATGCAATTACACGAGCGTGCTGGCATCCATATAAGAGAATTAAAATGATCACTTTAAAATAAAGTGCTGAACTAGAACAATTGCACAAAGCGATGTGCTATGCATAACACGTCACTTTGGAAGACAAAAGAAGGTAAAAAAAGTTCAACTCTAGATGTGTGGGAGTGTGCTTTTCTGCCGTTTCCCACCATACATATACAGGAATGACTGACCACAGTGAATGGCCCGATGAGGGCAGAGCAACCGTGGCGACACAGGCGTTTTTTTTAAAATGCTGTACGTGTGCCTGTGTTAACACTCAACGTGTACATCAATGAGCAACACAGATGAGGAGAACCAATGTGAGAGGACATATGGGATTTCTCTCTCACATAGAGAGTGAGAGTGAGGGAAAGCGGGGGGGTGAGAGAGAAACACAGATGGACAACATCTTTCCTCCTCTTTCGCAGCCAAAGAACATCCCTCGTCAATTTCACACTCGTTCTCAGCTTTTCCCCAAAACACATACACTGTCCAACTCGCTAAGATATCACTATGCTCTTTTTTTTGTTGTTGTTGTTTTTGCTCACAATTTCTTTCACCTCAGCGTATTCTTTTTCTCAGTTTTGTAACTGCATACAAGTAAGAAATATCAACAGTACAAATGAGTATATGCATGGCACATGTGATTGCCTGCACTATAAGTTTGTGTAAATGTGTGCATGTTTACCTGGTTGCGTGTGGCGGAGTATTCAGGATTGACTGGTAGGAAGGGCACCGCGCTGCGTTCTGTTACCAGAGTGCTGTGGTTCTGGGTCGTAAGCCACACTGGAGGCACAAATATGAAGGGGAAAAACAAAATGTGTGCGTGTGTTTAATATGGAGCAGCCAGTCCATCCACCTACACACGCATGCAGACATAAACAAAGCACAGTAAAAACCTTATAGTAGATCCTTTAACTGAATTCCTGTCCCTATAATCCACCGTTGTGCTTTGAGCCTTCTAATTGTGTGTGTGGCTGAGTGTGTACATGTGCATGTTTGTGTGTGTGGATGTGTGTGTGTGTGTGTCTCTTTGTATCCTTGCCACTTACCTGCGGTGCTTCTGTCAGACTGACAGATTGACTGCTACTGCAGGAAAGGGAGAGAAGAAAAGGAAAAATAGAAAGAGACCGAGCAAGAAAGAGCCAAGGAGGAGGAGGAGGAGGAGAGACTCTTTTTTCAAGGCATTTCCTCACTCCGTCTCTCCTCCTCCCTTCCTGCCTCACTCACTCTTGAACTGTCATTTTCCCTTTCTCCTCACTCTGTCCTTGAAATTGACTCTATTCTCTAAATATATGTTCTCTCCATCTTTGTCTTCTTAAAGTCCATGTCACAGATGTCTCGTGGGGGTGATTTCTATCACTTTCAACATCTAGCTTCCAAATAAGGAAATGTCAACATACAAGACAGATATGTCTACCTTGCAGAGGACAACAGAAGGAAGTGAGGAGGGAGGAGATGAGGCTCACCTGCGTCGTTTTCTCTGCGGTCTACTTCATCATAGACATCCATCGCTAGCTCCTCAAACAGCCGATTGTTAAGCTGTCCCAGTAAACAAATTCACCCCAGATATGTAAGCAGATGTATTCCGACATGTCTCCAAATTACAGTACCACAGACATCAGTGTGAACAACGAGAGCACAAGAAAAAAAAAAGACATGAAAACAACCTTTACAGTCATCTAGGCAGGCCTGATTTTCAGTCCACCATCGCATTTTCACTAAAACTTCTGTGTCATGTCGTGAGACTTAAGTCCTTTAGAATAATAACTGATTTAATGACAGAATTGATAACAGACCATCAGCTCCCAGATTAGTTTAGATTGCCAGCATTCTGTGGGACTGAACAGATGGCCCTGGTGTGGACAAACACCATTTTGGAAAGGAACAGAAAATCTAGCTATGACCAACAAACGTTTTCTCCCCATTTTTTCTTACAAAGTACTTCTCTTTTTACATAACTTTCAAGAAAAAGAAAACAATTTCAATCTATTGTCTGAAAACTATCAATTTGACTTTGGCAATGCTTACCATTGCCTGTAGAATTGTAACGTGAATGCACAATAAACTAGGTTTTAAATCTCACAATTTAACCCAACTCACCGCTTGAAGCTTCTTCTTGGCAGCCTTGGCCAATTCTGACAGGTCCAGACTAAAAAGAAAGAAAGAAAAAACACAGAGGACAACAATTAGAAAGTCATCACAAAGATACAGTGGAATGAAGAAACGGAGGGAGAGGTTAGGGAGGAAGACGTGGATATGGAGAGAGGAGCGAGAGGTGAGGAGGTGGGAAGGGTGTTTGGCTCGAAAGGGGAAGACAGGGAGAGGGTGGGCACTTTCAGGGTGGGATGCGTTGGTTGTCAGGTTGAAAGGGCTTAATGTAATGATGACTACCATTTGGAGCCATGTACACCTGAAAGGCTGGGATTTTGCAAGCTCAAGATTGAAAGCTACATACTAAACTATTAGCACATTTTTATGTCATTCAAAGTGCAATTTTCTGACTTTATGTTGTTGTATTCTTACTCAGTCTCAAATTCTTTAGACTGTAATGACATTTTATTATACAGATACAAAAGAGCTCCATGTAAAAATGTTTTTGTATTTTATAAAATATCATTTTAGGTAGGCAACTTATTTCAGGCCACTAAGGAACCATGCTATTGTGCAATATGAATGTATCCTGAGCATGGCAACACTTACTTACTGCATGAGGCCCTGTGAAACTCTATTTTCTAGTGATAACAGAGAAACAATCTTCCCACTGTGAAACCGCTGAAGAAGAGATAGGCTTATTGTGGTATACAAGCGAAATGCACAAAAGATGGAGTAGCAGACTCAGAGGGGGGCTGAAATGAAGGAAGAGATTCTGGAGAAAAAAGGAACAAGGAAAGTAAAGATACCTCTGTGTCGGGCACTTAGGACGAGCTCTGGCTCCACCAAGCGCAGCGAAATGGAGAGAACAGAAGACGAGTGAGAAAAAAAGGAAGAAACAGACAGAAAGAGGGGTAGAAAAGCCACGTCAAAACAGCTTTAATTGTTATTATCAAGAGGAACCATTTACCAGAATAGAACGGGTGCAAGTTGAAGTTAGACTGCAGCTCGGGAGTCGGGCGCATATAAGTAAAAAGTTGATTTTGGGGTGCACTTGGTTTAGCTGCATAACATGTACATTTGGGAGAGTATTTTTTTAAGCTACTTCTCTGACTCAGCTGAGAAAACCCAACACCCACAAAATATCTGAAAGAAGCTGAGCCAAGTATTGCTGAACTTGATTTATCATAGCCTGACTGTGCACTTCTGCACCACTCAAATCAAACCTGCAGTCTAGAAATAAGAAGCCAAGCAGCCCATCAGTATCTAGATCACTGCATGTAATAGCTTGGATTGGCATTTACCAACAGCCAGCTTCAACAGAGATGCCAAAGACTTCCTTTAATAAGCTCCTTTATGGGGTGGGGTTACAAATATTATGGTGCCACCGTCTGGTCAGAATACTAAACTGCATCGGTATCAATATGTCCCAGTGTCACGCACTGAATGAATCGCAGCGAAAAGAAGCAGTCATCGAAGTCATGTAGCTGCAAAGTTCAAGTAGACTATCAAAGATTCTTCATGCAATCAAACCCACACCATGCATGCAAATGCAAGACACTCATAACCACTTTTATACAAAACAATAATGTCGTGTCCATACCTGTCTGCCATTTGAGGAATGATATAATGGCCATTCTTGTGATCTGAGGTGGAATGGGAGAGAGGAGAGAAAAGGAGACAAGGACAGGAGACAAGGAGAGGAGACAACAGGAGAGAGAAGTGAATAACTGGAT
Organism: Chelidonichthys spinosus; assembly: GCA_029853015.1. Lineage (NCBI taxonomy): Eukaryota > Metazoa > Chordata > Actinopteri > Perciformes > Triglidae > Chelidonichthys > Chelidonichthys spinosus. The sequence continues at coordinate 10,888,999 of CM056828.1, forward strand.
AAAAGCTATCAATAAGTCACTAAGGTTAACTGCTGCTTAAAGTCCAGCTGAAATGAAAAATCCCTTCTTTATACCTGTTTCACTCAGATACAGAGGGTAGATACTCATCGTTTCAGCTCGACTTTAAAGGCGTGCAAGGTGCACCCAGACTGGTGCAGAGAGGTTACCTGGACGCCGTCCACAAAGGTAGAAGGCTAGTCTGTCCGTCAGCTCGTACTGGCACTCTACCAGGCGCTCTGCTAGTTCTATATGGCCCGCCTGCCTGGAACACAGACACAAATGATTCTACCTCCTTGTTGAGTTTTACATTGTTAAACTGCTGTTCCCCCTAAGCATTCTCTTGTCACAGATTTAATTTGAGATGAGATTTGAATACAATGAATTTTAAATCAATACAATGTTATTATACAAGTGTTTTTCAACAGTTGTATACCTTGCGTAGTCCATAGGTGTGCGCCCATTGATGTCAGGTGCTCCGGGGTCTGCACCGTACACCACTAGCAACTCAGCCTGCAGGATCTGGCCAGCCTTGGCTGCTACATGGAGCGGGGTAGTGCCTTTCTCCTGGAGTCAAGACATACCAAGTCAGGGCAAGACGCCTGGCATAAAGAGAATAACTGAACAGCATGGCTAATTGTGAGATGGGGTGAGTCAGCAAGTAGATTTTTCCTCACCGGGTGGAAGAAGTTGGCCTGAGCGCCGAGGGACAGGAGCCGAAGACACGTCTCTAAACTCCCCGTCCGCACACTCGAATGAAGTTGCTAATAAAGAAACAAAGAGGAGAGGGGATAGAGAAATAGAGAGCGTCGGGGGTGGAAAGATTAAACATCATGAAGAGACAGAAAAAGGCAGAATCCCCTTATTAGACTAGCAGAGCTCCACAGCATTAGAGATCATTATTACATCCTGCTTTGTTATTCACACAACTTGCTGCCAGGGGGATTATAGGGCATGAGGGTGTTTGTGTGCGGGTATACATGCACATGAACGCTTTTTATATACGAGGCCTCCCACTGACATCTTTAAATGAAACATTGTTTTGTGCTTACACATGCAGTTCAGCAATATGGCAATGGCCATACAGGCTAATTGTGCTGAAATCCTGCTGTGAAACACTGAGCCCTCACCTTACTGAGGTCCTTGGTAGTGACGCCATCATCATCGCGGCAGGGCAGCTTGTGCACAAAGGCCAGCATCTGGTATTTGGCTCTGATGAACTCTGACTTAGTGGGACTGCACCCAAGGTGAAGGCAAGACGGTTACGAGAAGAAGAAATACTTTATTAAGGGAGAACTCATTAAATACACACATGCACACAGGATTAATACACATGCATGTTTTGTTGTGGGGAGATGTGATGGGGCAGCCCCAAATTTCAAGGATTTCACTGAATGCCGCTTTAATTTTTTTTGTCAGCTGATTTGTATTTTGACTGAAAAGCAGCTCTGGTTTGATTTAACTGTTTGCCTTATCCGTTTGTTTTGTTGCATGAGGTGAAAATCTCTCTCTCAAATGAAAAAAATAAAACAAAAATATCAGATAAAAAAAACTGTTTGCTCAGCTAGGCATGAGTGGGGTTTCTTCACATCGTACTGAATGAGCCACAGCGGATGGGTTACTACTGGTTACGTGCTTGTGTTACAAAAACATTCAGAAAAAAAGATTCTGTGCAATTTGCTTCCACACATTTAGTGAACTGACAAATTAAGTGAAACTGATGGAAAAATGTCCTGCAGTTTAAATTCCTGATCTCATGACACTCCCATCGTCACATTTCAAACCCACACTAACAAACCCTATCCTCTATTTAGATTTACAAAACCCCGATGGGAACAGAACAATGTTGATTGGGAAGGTGATCCATGAGAAAGGGACAACTTTTTATAGGGCATTAGGGACCAACTGGGTCCAATTGCTCTTCACTACTGCAAACAATTAAAGGTGATAACATTACTGTGCAGGAGGGCAATCATTTCTCCCAGCAAAGCTGATTGGTGTGAAGATTCTCTTTGGTGCATTTCAAGTCTGTAGGTATACTTACTGGACTTTGTCCTGGGGGTTGGGTTTCCTCCGACCGCTCTGTACCTGAGCAGGGTCCAGCAGACTGTGTTCCCATATGGAGTTGGCCCCGTTACTGGCCAAGGTCTGAACCATCTGAAACACACACACATGCAGCAGTGACTCTGTGTTCACCGAAACACATTATAAAAAAATTATTGTGGTGTCACATTATGGGCAAATGCAATAATGTATTGCTAATTTAAAATGTCTTTAATGTATTCCTTTCACCACCAAAAAGCTAAAATATTATAAACAATCAGATGAACATACATAGAATTGAACATACAAACTTAAACAACAAACACAGATGTTGGGGACGGATTTGCATTCTCAGAGCTGAGTCAGATTTTTGTTTTCATCCCAATAGTATTCTGGGCTTCAGGTAGTGTTTTTCGCTTTAGCTTAATTTCTCTTTCCTTCACTCTGCATTTCTCATCCTTACCTGCAGTAGTGCTGGAGGCCATCCGCTGTGCCTCAGGTGCTTGACTATGGAGATATGGCGGCCTAAGCTGCGGTGGACTGAACAGCATTCATCACAGATCAGGACCCCTCGGTTGATACTAGTCCAGCCCGGGTCTGATTGACAAACAAAAAGGGATGAATGTTATTACAAGCCGTATAAAACATGATGCGTGTGATGGTAAGACTTTTCTTCACTGTAAAGATTCTTAGGTGCTACACAACAGTAACATGAGTCTAGGCTATATTACAAAAATACAATAAACCCACAAAGTCATGGTGTACTACAGGAGTTTTTTTTCTCCCGTAAAGACATGCGCTCTACCTACACTGCTGCCCGTCCAGGCTTCATTCAAGGTTGAGTTAAACACAAGCTCCTTTGAGTCTTCTTGTCTCAGTTGCTAACCTGCAGTGAGAAGTGTATGCATCTTTGTAACTAATCAAACACCCGTGATAACAAAACGCTTGTTGTAATAAAGAGAATTTCGGGGGCTGAGGTGTGTTCACTACAGTTGGAAGATGCTATGTGGAAGTAATAAATAACTGGATAACGCTGCTGGATCATATCCACACTGAATAATCCATATGCTGGGTTGTAATATGGATCCCCTTAGCCTAGTATACCCCATGAATTGTTAATCAATAATGAACCAATGCATGCTCAAAGCCCAGATTTGACAAAAGTGTTTACCTTGTAGGGCTCAATAAAAATATTAAAACAGTGTCATGTTTTCAAAACGGTACAGCAGTAAGGTTAGGCTGAAGGTCAAAGTCAGGTCAGAGGTAGGTCAAGGTAACACAAGTCCAGATATTTTTTTTTACAAATTATATATTACTGCTCATAGTAAATATCACAGCAAGTAATGTACGCAAAAAGGAATAAATTGAAGAAATTTACATTTTAGATGAAAGAAACAAAATGTACATGCTTCTGCCAGTATGCACACACCAAGTAAATGATATCCTTTCAGTTATAAGCAGCTTGGTAGAACACGAGTGCTTCACTGAATGTGCCAAATGTCAGATCTACTAGTTTTCGACAGAAGTCTGAGGTTTCCATAACAACATTTGATATGTTTTTTCGTCTTGTTTGCTGTGATATTGCAGTGGCGTGCATAATGCTTGGGGGAGCATCACTTTTTCTTTTTACCCCACATCGGCACAGATGAGTGTGAGTAAGGTGAAAATCTGAGGGGAAGCAAAGGCTAAGCCTGATGTCAGTCTATACTGACACAGGCAGACTAGTCATAGAGTCTGTGTCATGTTTATGTCCTCAGGACCCTGATGTGATGAGCAGCTCAAAACAAATCTATGCACATGGCGTGATCTACAAACACAATCTACTCTCTGTATTAATCACTCTTAGGCCAGGATTAAACGTAGGGTATTAATGGAGCTAAAACAGTCCATCAGATGAACTGACATGCTGCAAGTCTTTTCACCCACAGAAAAAGTAACAGGGGCGCAAAAAAAGCTGTGATAAGAGCTATAGCTTAGTTTAGAATGGTAGCCTGTAGGTTTTAAAGGCTGAACTGCAGCAATTTAATTCCTTAATCTGCGTAATAAATATAAAAACTCCCACAGGCTACGCAATCTGCTTGGCTTGCTGGATCAATATGAGGCTACACCATTAAGCTATTAGACCTGAATAGACTATTGGCAGCAAGGATTGGCCAAATCTGCAGCATGACATAATTTAGCCTAAAGTTGGTGCACTTCATCGATACAACATTGACATTTGTTTTTATAACTGTCACTTAAGGCTGCATAAAACATGTATTACAATTAGTATTACTGGTGAATGAAATTATTTAAAGTCTGGAAAACTCTTGCTGAAATAAACGCTGGAACCGTTCCCATTTTAATATCCAGGATCAACATGTAGGGCCACTTGCTGGGCCAAGTTGCCACTGGGTTGATTGCAATTCTTGCACACATATTTTTTTTTTTTTTTTATTTCCTCTAAGGTTTTCTTTTTAAACTAGACCAAACACCAGTCACAACATCAACAGTAACATTTGACAACATAACGCGGTAAAGGAATTGGAGGCACAAGGGTTTCTTATACAATTCTACATCTGTGCTCAATAAAGAGTGTGCTATCGTGACAACGTGATTCATCGTTGCTATAAAGTGTGCACATTGCCATGGCATGACATTAAAGCCTCCCCAGCTCGGCTTGGACTGGGAGTATCGGTCGCCCTTTGTAGCCATGCCATTGAGTTATCCTTATGACACAAAGCTGGGTAGCAGGGAGGTGGCCTGTCACCAGTGGCTAGGTCAGCATTTTGCAGAACGCACTGCGTGTGTGTGCATATCGTCATAAGGAGGGGCTGCAGAGCTGTAAGAGCTGATGGCAATAAAAAAACAATAAATGTATGCCCACCCAAACAAGCTCACCACCATTGTGAAAAATCTGCAAATTAATCTGAGAAAACAGAACATGTTCAACTGGGGTTTGATTGGTGCTGGACACTTTATGAAGTAGGAAACATTACTGAGGGGGCAGGGGTATAGACAGTAGCAGGGTACGCCTGTAGTCGTAGCAGGGAACAGGTTCAGGTAATGTAGTAGCAAGGTGTAGCCAACTCGATTTTGACCACTGAGCAGCAGAACCCTGAAGATTATGACATCTTTGCGCGCGCACACACACACACACACACACACACACACACACACACACACACACACACACAGCTATCAGGGGGAGCAGCTGTGAAAAGAGCAGCTGTTGCAATGCATGTACACATGAATGAATACAAGCAACACACACACACCAATAATCAAGTGTTTCAAACTAGACATGGGGGCATGTGAGGCAACAAGGTAGTAGGCAAAGAAGGGGATACCCAAATTAATTTGACACTACCTCACTTTCCGACCTACAACAATGAAAACAAATTGCACTGGTCATAGCTTTCATTCGCAACAATATGGATGACATATTGCTTCTCTCTGCCAAGTTAAGGTTGAAAATATGTATTATTTTCGAGTTAATGTTGAAATAAGGTTACTCGTTCCACTTCACGGTGGCGTTCTAGGAAGCCCTCAGCGTTAGTGACAATTTAATCTCCACTCAACTGTGGAAGAGCCTAAAAAAAACTGTGAAACAATTGGAGTAACGCTATATTACAAAGAAACCTTAATCTGATTATGTAAAGTCTTTCGTTGCTTTCCAACAGCCCATGGAAACTACTAAAGACTATTGTCAGTTAAAAAAAAACTAGCTCGCGGCGCGTTAGCTGAATCGGTTTAGCAATAACTTGCTGTTTAGCAAAAGTTAGCTAGACTAGCTAACGTAGCTAAGTTAGCAACTTTAGCCAGGTACACAAGCTCAGAACGCCGGCAATAGCACACATTAACACAACGGTTTCTAAACATAATCTTGATAATTTAGTTAGTAAATTGGGTCCGAGCAAAATGTTGATAACAGAGAGCAACGCAGTGATTGTAAATCGCGTTGCCCCTTTGCAAGGCTAAGCTAACGCGTTAAGAAGTCTGTCCCGGTCACGAAAATCAAAACAAACGTTTCTCCAAGTAGGAAGGCGACATAAATCTGACACTTGGGTCGTCCACTGCAGCAAACAAACCGGTTTCCCTCGCATAGGGTCTTTGTCAAATACATGTACATATCAAGCAGCTCAGTTAACGATGAGCAGCTGGTAGCTAAAGATTTTTCCCGTTGTGATAACACGCCTATTTTTCACTGTTTATTTTGGGCCTAAGCGACGCTTGAAAGCCCTGGCCGTTTTCCTGCTCTGCGGACCCGCTGACAGTGACAGCAGCTTCGGCCATGTTGTCCCACCATGTCGCTCCCCGGCGTATTGTTCCAGTACAGTGGTCTATTTTTGATTTATTTTCCTCCTCCCTACCTGGCGCACTGCAGTCGGCGCAGACTTCCGTCCTTTGTAGCTTCCTTGACATCTTGAAAGTCGCTGAGATCGAAAGGTGGATGTCGGCGATGATGTAGTTGTTCGCCCTTACTCCCACGAGCTACCGACCGACGTCTGCCGTCAACCGATGCGGCCCCTGAATCCCCGGAAGCCGGGTGGTGTGATCGGTTTTCCCGGCCAGCTGACGGTTGGATTTTCCGTTTGTTCCTGCGGTTCCTTCGCCCACGTCCAGCGCTGAACTCAAGTCCGGAGCCAAGTTACGCTAACATAGTTAATCTGGGTGTTTGCCTGGACCTCATATCGGGAATATTTACTAAATCTGCTCGCTGCATTGCCTGCAACTCACCGAGAGACGGCAGCTCTCTCTACCTGTCAGTTTCCGCACACACACCCAACATCCCTGCAGCCTACCTTTGGAGGGGCAGGGAGGGGGTTAGGGGGCAAAAAGAATCCTAAACCACAATCCACACACAGGTGTATGTATATATGTGTGTATACGTGTACATATGCGTGTATATACGTGTGTGTGTGTGTGTGTGTGTGTGTGTGTAGAAATATACATGCTCATGATTTTTTGTTTTTTTGTTTTTTTTCAGGAGTTAAATGATAAACTGATTAACCTAGAGACCAAATATTATAATATATTTTGTGTGTGTGTGTGTGTGTGCGTGTATGTGTGTGTGTGTGTGTGTGTGTGTGTGTGTGTGTAGAAATATACAGCTCATGCTCGTGATTTTTGTCATTTTCAATTATTGTTTTTTTTCTCCAACGGGAGTTAAATGATAAACTGACTAACCTAGAGACCAAATATTATAATATATTTTATATTTTTATGTGCACACACACACACACACACACACACACACACACACACACACACACACACAAAATGTACAAGTCAGATTTAACTCAACATTCAGAATGAGTTCATCTTGCAATCACGGTGTGTACTTTTGTTTCACCCCTATAGTAAATCAATACTTCAATATTCCTGTAGGGGGGCATGCTATGTAGTTTCCTTTTTAAACATTTCTATATCATTTTCTGCGGTCCTTCTCTTTTTCACGAGGCATACGTTTTATTACAACATCACTGACAGCGGATTGGCTGAGTGTGCGTGCATTTCATTGCGGCTTGTCATTGCATCTTTCTCAGTCACCACCGGATGGGAGGAGAGGAGGAGGATAGATGTGTTAGAGTAGGCAGGAGGGAAAGAGACAGGGAGGCAAGAGGTGGAGGAACGGGTGGATAAGAAATCAAGGTGTAGCCCGCACGGAAACAATCAAGCGAGGGGATTATTTCTATGAACGGTTTTGAACAGGGCTATGCTCTTTAATTCTAAGCAGAGCGGAGCAGGGAGCGATTCGCCGTTTCTCCCCGCCGTTGGGCATCTCCGCCGGTAAAGGATGATGGGTTTGGTTATGTAGCGTAAAAAAATAATAACAAAGTATCCTTGCAATCCACAGTGAAGAACGGGCAGGAGGCGAACTATGATCCGAGGATGATCTCCGCTAAGAAAACTCCGGACAAGAGTCGTTATCCTGTCCACTATTTGGTGTGGCACAACAAACACCGACAGCTGGAGAAAGAGCTGGCAACGAACGAGCAGGTGAGCGATCAAACGCCTCTCTCCTTACAGACATAGGCCCGTGTGCTTTAATATAAGCCTTTAAATGGGCTTGTGGGTCCACAGATTATACCCTTATAGGTGTTATCAGATGCCATCTGGCACCTCATTGGAGAACCTGGTCAATAACTGGCAATAGCGCAGTTAATTGTTATCTTTCGGGTGGAGGATGACACTTGTAGACCGTATCCTCACACTTCACGCAATTTTCTTTTTGTCATTCATTTTGAAATAACAAATCATGACATCACATACTTTATATGTCAAGGATCTGTTATTAACTGCATCTGGGCTTACAATATAAATCAACCCCATTCATTTTAATATGCATGGGAAGTTCTAACTGGAGTTTATTCCTTGAAAACGAACCGCAAACGATTGTAATTGCTGACCCTGATGGTGTTGCAGTGTTTCTATGCTTGTGCTTGGCTTGCGGAGTCAGAGGTGCCTTGCGCCCTGTGTATAGAAGCAGCAGTATTGCATGATCTACTCAAAACTGGAGGCTCTCCACCTTCCCACTACGGCACCTTAACCATTTGTGAGTGGGTGAGACGATGCAGATGCTGAGCATGTGGGCGAACAGTTTCCAACCGCCACAGTAAATACAGTGATGTGATCATAAAGGTATTGGTTTAGGCTTCGTGAGCAGATGTGCATGGTACTTCAGCATATAGGTGAGGGAGTTCATAATAAGAATCACATTATTGTGTGTGCATGCGTGTTTGTGTGTGTGTGTGTGTGTGTGTGCGTGCATGTGAATTCAGTAATTTATTTATCACATTTTTGGAAACGTACTGAAGCACTTTGTCATTATGTAAGAGAGGCTCTGCAGGTTATAGCGACTAAACAGAAATCTGAGTGCATCATGCGGCGGTCTCAAGACATCGCATTTCCACACACATGTAGGCACACTTCCCTGCTCACGCACACACACACACACACACACACACACACACACACACACACTCTACCTTCTTGTGGATGCAAAATCATTTCATTTCACCAAAATGGCCAGCAATTGCCTCAAAGGCAGCCATCAGTTTACCACAATCCCAAACATTTACATTAAGGGAGTGTGCTGGTGACCATTTAATCATTGACCATTATTTGAACTATAGAGATGAATGACAAAGCTGAATACACCTCACAGTGAAGAGACTCCAATTACCCACAAACACAATATAGTTATGGGAAAGGGGAGTTGGCATGTCCACTTTAGGGGGAGGAGTCAGCAAAACATCTTCAAATGTATGTGGCTTTGCAGTTGTTGAATACTGATTTTCATCCGACATCCATTCATGCATGGTTCAAAACTGATTGGGAATCAACAGATGACACTTCACTTTGAAATGGATAGGTTCAACGCACAATGATCTATCTTAATGGCAGAGTAAGTCATTTGCAAAAACCATGGAGACTTTGAACGCATCGCGGAACAGAAAAGGTCTCCCCCTCCCATCCTTTGTTTAGACTACTGTTCAAAGCCACTCCCCCAAAACGCCCCAAGTAGTGCTCAAGATCGACAGAGTGCTCCCCATCAGGAAGTAAGCATTGACAGACAGGCAGGCCATCCAATACTTTTTTTCCGGCCCGACTTTGATTGATTGATTGGACGGGGTTTTCACAGTCCTGCCACGGCCACAGGTGACATTTTAATTTTTAATCTTTTTTTATGTCAGAGCATTTCAGTTATTCATTGGTATCGGTATGTTACAAGGATTAAAGGTAATATAGCAGAAAGTGTTTCAGAATAGAATCTACTCAACCTTTAAGTCAGTAGCTAAGCGAGTGACATGCCTCAGTCAATGAACGTGTCAAGTCAGTTGCTCTGTCAGTCCAGCATTTTAAATGTCAGTGACAAGTGACTACTGTCGGAAGGATTACCATCAAATTTTAAATGAGAGTATGAATATTTCTAAGGATTATGGAGATGATTTTTCATTTACTACCACCTGGTTAAAATCATAAAAAAAGTCCAAAAGTTTTCTGATGCAGGATGACGGAAGCTAATGACCAAAACCTCAACGGCCTCGACTAAGATAAATGTGAAATCACAAAATGTTGCTAAAATATGAATTATTGACACATGGTTATATTTGACATCAAGTCTAAACTGAAACCTTTGGTATGTTTTGGTTACACAAATAGACTCAGTAAATGAGTCCCTCACAACTCCATTGTCATTCATTTTTCAGGACCCCTTGTATCTATGAATATTTAATGATGCAGATGTTATTGCTCCTCTGCTGTGCATTTGTACCCAGGACCTTTACATCGTATTTTACCATTTTTATGACTTTACCCAACAGAGCGCCTTGTAGTTATGTTTCTTGTGCGAGAATAAACACAAATCTGTTGAACCAAAGTGTTCAGAATCAAAAAAAGATTTGATGCTGATCCTCCGTAAATCACCGTGATTAGTCACCCTCCTCCTGCGCTCGTGTAGAATACTGACTCATTTTTATTGTAATTCTCAGAGTGGAACCAATCAAACTAATGTTGAAATGTTATGTAATGTTTTACACCACGGTAGAAACTTTATGTAACATGAAAACTGCAATATCCTAAATCTATGCAAAATGTAAGCCCGTGTCTACACCCGTATATTTCAGTGAATCCCCAACTGGTTTAATTATTTCTGTTTTTAAAGCTGTTTAATGTTGTCAAAACAGGGACAAACGAAATAGAAAAGAGGGAGAAGGGCAGAAATTAGGACTTTTTCCATTTTTCACAACCATTATTCCTCGCTCCTTTCATGCTGGCTCCAGAGGCGCTCTCCTCGACCCTACACCTCAGTTATCTCTATTTGATGGTAGATCTGAGCAAAGTTGTGAGGAGACAGGTAGTAAACACCAACTGAAAACGAGAGTTTCACTTCTTTCTTCTCCAGTTCCCCTCTCATTGTTGATGAATGACTACACGGTATATAATGTCTCTGTGTATTTTTTTGCGTGGGTGTATGCCCATGTAAGAATACATCACCTTTTTGCATGTGTTGTGCTACGCAGTGCTCATTTGCATCCTGAATTCCTATTATCGAATAAAATTAGTACCACGTCAGCGTCCTATCCCCAAATTCATTTGACGTCCGGTTTGAGTCATAACCCGAGCCCCTGTGCGTGGTGCCACTTAAACTATGACAGCACACACCATCATGCTCCATCCCACACACACATATGCACACCGTCATGCTCCAACCCCAAGCTTATGTAAGTCACACCCTCACATATAAAACACACATACATACATGTGTGTGATGCAGATGACGGGTGTCAGGAAGCATTCCGTATGACTCTCGTTGTGCGAAACCATTTTGACAGGGTGGAGATTTACTCATTCACATACATCTACAGGCGAGGAATGGAAGTTGAATGTTGTAGGAATAATGAGAAAAGTTCACTGTCATTCAAATGTAAAACATTAATCTCTCTGCTGCTGCTGCTGCTGAAGCGTCCACCCTAGTGTATCAAAATGAAAGCCACCAATATACATTTGGGATTAGGCAAACCATGTGGTTCTATTGATCGTATTCTCTTAGCGTTACATGTGTAAATATGACATTAGTCAATACGCTGCAAACGGTTGAAACTGGAAGTATATCCTTTGATTCATCAATGGTATTTAGGTAGAAAACATTGATTTGGTATGAGGGAATTTAATTACACATGAAAGAATCAATAATTTCCTATTTCTTGTTGTTAGGTGGGGCTATGTGGGCTAGAGATCTCCTTGAGATGGACACAAAGTGTGACTCCTTAAGTTTTGTTGTAAGGTCTGGCAGAATAAATCCAGTTAAAGCGAACCTTGATTGTCTTATGCTGTTAATTAAAAGTATTGAACTAAATACATAGCTAGTTAAATAGCTGACAGAGAGGTACACTCACTTATATGCACATATATGACTGGTAAACTGACTCCATGATCCCCTTTTAGAGACATTTCTATTGTGAGTGTAAGCCATGACTGAAAAAAAGAAGGGGGCATAGATGAAGTAGAATATTAGAAAACCATATTATTATTACAATACAGTGCATTGCGATTGTTCCTGTGACATTCCACAATGGCCATGCTGTTTTAGCCCGAATGACAAAGGCAGTGTTGTGCCGATACTGCATGATAATGAATGAATTCAGTACCCACTCAGCTGTAGAAGAACCGTATAATATCACCTACCTCTGCTTTATGCCACAGTAAAATAAAGGTAATCTACAGCCGTCTCCATATCACAGCTTTTTAAAGCCTGCCCAGCCTTTTGTGAAATGATGAGAGTCATTTCATTTCGCCTTGTGCATGAATCAAATATCCGGCGCTGTTTCTGCTCGTTCTCTTATTTCCTTGCAGCAGAACAATGCAATGAATGCCTGCTTGATGAGGTACAACTATATGTAGAAACGCCTATATTTGCCCAGTCTCATTCAAGCAGCACGTAACAGATCGTATATGTGAGTGAGTGAGGGGAGCAGAAATGCTGCAACAGCAGGCTACGCTGGAATAAATTGGCACAACGGTTATCGATGTGACGACGCAACGCCAGAGAGAGGAAACTGAACGAGGTAATAGGAGGAGTGGTTGAATAACTGCCAGGGACACACACAGCTGACCACAGAGAGAAGCGCAAAGCGCAAGACAGACACGGGGAGTTGTAAAAAAAAGGCAGAATAACAAGCAGTTGTAGATTAAAAAAAGAAAGAAGAAGGAACGAGAAATCAATTGTTAGCTGTGTTTAACGGATTCAAAGAAACAAGATTGATTGGTAAAGGAGAGAACTAAAGGCCAATAAAGAGAGGTGAAATAGCGAAAGCAAGCATCGACAAACTGAATCGAGGAGGGGTGGCGCAGACAAGGTGTGGAAGGGAGACAGAGAGTAAAGAAGAGGAGGGGAGGTGGGGAGGAAATAGTGACAGACTTTGACCATGAACAGAGTCCGTCTGGGTTCCAAACAGACGTTAAAGCACAGTGCGATTTGAAAAAGAACAGAGCCACGTAGAGAGTGATGGTCTATCTAGAGACGGAGGCAGGAAGTAACAAAAATCTCTCCTCATTGCTGTTTCTTGTCCTCTCTGTGACTCTGCGTCTGACCCCGGCTCTCTTTTTCACTTTTGAGGATAATGCCCTCGGCAAGGTCCTAATATTAAATCAGCATTGTAAAATCCTATGCCGGGCTGCTGGCGCGAGGGAATGGAGCCGTAAGTTGTGGCTCGCGTGTTCGACGTGTTCACTCTGGGCCTGAAATCTTTATGCCAGCCATCTGTCATCTGCTCGTACCTGTCTTCTCCTACAGCGTCTTCTCTTCTCTCCTCAGCCTGCGACTCCCGGTTGCCTCTCATCACGTCATCTTACTTTTCTCAGTGTAATGAAACCCAAGTCCTAATTGCAGCATTGCAAAACCACGCAGAAACGCCACGAGGGCTGGGCTGGGGTCAGATTTAGTTAAGTTACTGAAAGCTTTTAACAGAGAGCGAGAGGGAGAGAGAGTGATAAAGGGGGATTGATGATGGAATAAAGGAAAGATGGGTTTGAAATCAATTAAAGTGGGGTAGGATAGAAACAAATAAGGAATCGGAGAGACTGAACCCTGCAAAGACCTGACAACAGACAGGATGGTACAAACTGTGCAGATGATAGAAACCACATCTGAATATTTCAACCACCGCGTTTGCTTGTAGGTGTTATGCGCTCTTAATCTTTCATGTGGTTTTCTTTGCCAGTCAGCATCTTGTAAGAGTGTTGGACGAGTCTGGAGGATCAGTATCCTGTTAGTTTGGTATAAATTGATGAACTATTGATGTGTCATTGCAATATTTTATGGACATTGGGAGCTACCATATATAAAAAGGCTAAGTATGCAGTAGAAAAGAAGACTGTTCTTCAGGGTGTTTTCCCTGATATTCACAGGTGCTATTTCTCCATTGTGTCCGAGCAATAGCAGCTAACAACTAAGAGGTGTTTGCTCTTCCAAATCTGAGGCAGTGCTGCTCTTGTGGAAAAAGTGTGCTCATGTTGTTAAGGTGATAGGGTAAGCAGCTGTCCCAGGTGGAAGTATCGAGTATCTCACAAGAGCAGTTTGATGCACAGCTGCAGTACTCTTTAAGCTTAATCAGGACCGTGGTGGTGAAGAGGAAGTGAAGCCTGAAGGTGAGGCTTGTCGTTAGTTTTTTTATTTCATTTATTTTTTGACTTATTATAATAAATCCTGGTTGTCTCTGCAAGTCATTTTTGAATAAAAAAAAACCCTAAACAAACAAAAACCTTGTTGAATGAATACACTGTCTGTGTTTTTGGTTTCAAGGGGGAATGTTAGCTATGCTGTTATGAACCATTATAGTATAACCAAGGCAATTGAACTTCAAGTTGACCTGATGTACCAATAGACGAATCAATGTGGATGAATACATATGAAGCCATCATGATATCCCTTTATTTAGATTTTCTGCCAGTTAAATGCCAAACGTCCCGGAGAAAACGACCCTCTCGTTCCATTTAAGTGCAACCATCTCTTGCCATACCACTAGGTTTACCTGAAATTGCGAGATAATTCACACTCCCATACACACACACAAACACAGGAATGATTGAGACAGCTGTGGTGTTTCACTCTGATAGGCTACAGCCGCTATATAATGTGCTTATGCTCTTTTATAGCGTAGGAACTGTCTGCCTCTCACAAAAAAAGATTTGCTCTCTCCATCTGTGGGGAAAAAGATCAAGAGTGTGAAGCTCTGTATCGCCTTTTGCACGTCTTCCCTCCCATTTTTCTAAGGTCTGTCAGCTCACTGCAACAAGCAGGTGTCATCACCTCTGGATAAACATCAGAGAAACTCTCTCGCTCCTTTTGCCATTCTGACAGGTCTGCCAGCATCGCCCGTTTGTACTTCCTCTATCTCTCTCTGTGTGTATTTCTGTCTGTCTGCTTATCTGTAAAGATTGGGAATGACGGGGAACTGAATGGAAGTGCGGCGAAACAGAAAAAAAAAAATGACGTATGCTGGAATGTAGGTCATTCTAGCATTTCCATTAATGATTTGGTATGTTGGGGGGGGGGGGGGGGGGTGTGAGACATTGGGAGTGGTGCCGTCACTCCTCTGTGGGGTTATCGTCACCATTTGTTCTGCTGACTATCATCCGTGACGCATGTTTTGTCCTGTCCTTTTTATATATATTTATATGTCTCTGAAGCAGGGCCATGTTTGAAAGCGGATCAGGGTTTCATGGCTGTGCTGTGTCTGTCAAAGTCTCCCTTGCATGTAGAGGCACAGAGGCGAGAAGTGAGGCAGGGGGGGGGGAGGAAAAGTTATTTTTGTACTCCTTCCTCCCATAGCCACCCGCTGCTCCTGTGCGCCCCATGCACAAACATTTTGGGAAGAGCTGCTGTACAGTACATGCACAGTTGTGTGCACATGCGTGTGTGTGTGTGTGTGTGTGGTGTTTGTATGAAAGATTGATGCTGGCCTAAGTACCTGCCAAGCTACATCAGGCCAGGCACACACTGAGAGAGGGGGAGGGAGAAGGAGGCGAGGGGTGGGGGGGGGGAGAAGGAGCAGATGCCACAGATAGAGATGCCTATCAATAATGCAACCTCCACTGAGCACATGAAACGAGAGAGAGAAAGCAGAGGGAGGGAAAGGAGAGGATAATTAGAAACGAGTTTGATTGTAAGACAAAGATGTGGGTTAAGGACAGAGAAAGGTGAGGGGAACAGAGAGACAAAATAAAGAGTGAATGGTACAAAGGAGTGTGAGGGTGAGACAAAAATAACCATAATAGAGCAAGGACAAAGATACAGATCTGTAAATCAGACTTTAAAAAGTAATGGAGAACTTTTAGAGAAATAGAGGGAGATTAGAAGTATGGAAGGAACATAAATGCAGCGAGGAATTAAAAAACACGTTGCAAGAAATGATACGCCATCATCTTCTTATAATAAAGCTGATCTACATGAAGCTGATTGGGCCACATATATATATTCTCATTACAACTCGTCATTATTGGAGCTTTGTCAGACATCTTGGCACTTTTTTATCCCCCTGCAAGTTGTGATTTCAAAGAAAAACACTTGCTGTTGAGGCGACAAAACCACTTAAGTTTAGGAGAAACATCATGGTTGGGCACAATGTCAATGGTCTTACAATGATCGGCAGTACGCCGGTCTGAAACACACAAAAATAAAATGCCAAATCTCTTTACTAAATGTCTTGTACATGACCGCAAAGTACAACATTTTAAGCATCAGGAGAGTTTTTATTTCGTTTAGATACTGTGTTTTTCCATAAGACGCCCGTTTACTGTAACTTAGGCCATTTACTATTATTAATGTAAGACAGCCCAGCTTCTGCTGGCAAACCAGTAAAAATAATTGGAGAAGGCGGCCAGATGATCCATATTCCTTTGTGATTTTGGTGGTCAAATGTTAAAGCCCTCCGACAGAACGGTTAGGCTCCACCCACAAAATACATCATCGCTGTTTACGAACACAAAAAAACGGTCTATAAGGTCTAAAAGACTCCCTGCTATCCATCTGTTCTCAGTCGTTGGTGCTGCTCATAATCCTTTTTCATAATTAACATCTGTCTTTAGTTAATTAACCAGTTTTGGATTTGTAACTCATGAAACCACAAACTGGGCAATTAAGAAGAAAAATAAAACAACAAAACAAGTTACCTCAACATGCAGTGATCTACTCTACGAGTGTGCCAGCACCCATGTGACCACAGTACGTCCTCTGTTGTGATTTCATCGGGGAGGGACGACTGGGTGCTAAGAGACGAGCAAAGATGACATCATGTCTCTACCGTAACTACAGAACCACACGTCAAACAAGGCCAGTGTGTGTGTGTGTGTGTGTGTGTGTGTGTGTGTGTGAGAGAGAGAGAATAGAGTACATGTCCCATTAGCTGTAAACAACTATTTCCTCTAGAGAGGTTATATTCTGTTGGGGGGGAGGGTACTAGGTGGTTTGTTTTCCAAGTGATTGTTCACATCTGAGTAAATAAGTGTGTCAGTGTGTCTGCAGGTCAGTGTTAAGAGGTGAATGTATTAACATGTCGCCATCGCCATCACCACCTTGGTTGCAGCACGTCTTGAATGTTTGATTTAGCATTTGCGGTGTGAATGGTAGGTCTCCTTGTGCTCTTTTAACTCTGATCACCGTCTCTCGTCATATTCAGTTTCTATCTTTATTGGCTTCTTTTGATGCAAATTGGACTAAAGGGGGGGGGGGGGGGGGGTTGAGGAATTAGGCCCTTTGTGAGATATTAACAAGCTGACATGTTCTGAACAACATGACAGGCTTTAATTCGACAGTTTCGCTTCGAGTGACTCGCAATGAACATAATGGATGTGGTGAATAATACTGCGTTTCTAGTAATTCATCACAGAGGAGTCGAGAAGGCGGTTGAAATATATTCCCTCGTTCTTGCTTTTTTCACCCAATCATTCTTTTACCAAGACGGGAGCTACATCAGGTGTAGTTGAGCAGAGGTGAAAGCAGCCAGAGAAGCTTCACTTCAGTGGATTGCTCTGTTGTTTGCCCGTTCTGTATTTCACCCACTGTTTTCTGCACTCTCCCCGATCTGTCTCCCTCCACATCCTCCCTTGTAATCACCTCACTGCTACGCATTCTGGACTGTCCCTCCCTCTTGTTCTGCTTCCGTCCACCTTACCACATGTTCCCGTTTAGCCTCGTCGCCATCAGCGTCTCTCTTTTCTCGCCCCCCCTGCTCCCTCCTCTCCGGCTCCCCTCGCGTCTTTATGCAGCATTTCAGCCGCTGACCTCTCAGCTCTTGCATCCAGAGTCATTGAAATGGAGTTCAGCTGTGAAATAAGCTTTAAACTGATCATCACCAATATTACTCGCAGCTGTTTAAAGGGGGGGGAGCCGTGGATGAGAGGACTGCTGTGAGACAAGTGTCAAGTTGCCCCTTTTGTTCTCGTTTTTTGTTCCATTACTCTTTCTTTCAGCTATTTCTTTAACTATGCACTTTGTTTTTCTCTCTCTGTTTTTGTCTTCCTTCTCTCTTTCATGTGCCTCCAACAATGTGGGAAGAAAAAAAAAC
Organism: Chelidonichthys spinosus; assembly: GCA_029853015.1. NCBI lineage: Eukaryota > Metazoa > Chordata > Actinopteri > Perciformes > Triglidae > Chelidonichthys > Chelidonichthys spinosus. The sequence goes on from CM056828.1 coordinate 10,907,091, forward strand.
GTTTCCTTCTTGGTGGGACTGGATATTAATATTTAAGTGTGGGGATTTTGCTCTTTCTGGTGTTGTTTAAACGATGGACACCTCACTTTAGACTTTTCTTCCACTCGTTCCCTTTCCTTTGACAGACACATTTGTGCTGCCCAAGCACATGTTGTCTGCAGTGTCCTTTTGCCACACACACACACACACACACACACACACACACACACACACACTGAACACTGAAAAGCTGTATTTGCATGTTCGTTATCCAGCGCACACAAACAAAGCTGACTGCTCTCTTTCTTCCCCCGCGTTGCTACGCTTCCTCCCTCTAGTCCCCCGGTCTCCACGGCTCCTGGGGGACTCCCTCGTGTTGTTGTCTCCTTCAGCTCCCCTCTTTGCCTCCATCCTCCCCTTCTATCTCTCCGTCTGTTCATACCCTTGGTTGCCGTAGCCAATGCTTGCAACAATCTGTCGCTCTTTTCCCTTTCTCCTTTCTCCCTTTCTCCCTTTCTCCCGTTCTCCGCCTTCGCCTGTCTTACATGTTACAATTGTTGCTGACAGGCAGTTCCTTTCAATAAATATTCCTCGAGCCACATTATTTCTGTCTCTGTCTCTCTTCCTCTTCCTCTATAGGGTCACTTTTGTAAAAGACGATGGAGAGCAGAGAGTTCCACCAAAGTGTGGATAGCTCAGCGATAGTACGCCCGTTAACACACTGAAACCATGATATCGTGTTCATTTTATTGCGTTATGGCTTACGCAACTTAATCCAGTGTGTATTCAAGCATTGTAAGGTCCTGTGAGCGTGTGAATGTGAGCATTTGTACACACTGTACATCTTTGTGTCATATTTGCATTCATACATCACATGTATGAGTGTGCGGATTTCCTCATTTCCCTTGCAAATACCAAAAAAAACGTAAAACCCGCAGTGACTGATAATGATCGATAATGTAGTAGCTGGGTTTCTCCCTCGTAGCGTAACATTTAACCTGCGTCGAACAGTAGCTGCCAGTCCTTTTTATTAGAATATTATACAGTGAGTGAGTGCAGTAAACAGCCAGGACAGCTTCCTCTTATTGACTTGTTCAGTAGTTTGGTCTTTTCTCAGTTGCTTAAAAATTCAGCCTCTGTACAGTTTCTCCCGCGTCACTGCTTTGATTTAAGGATTTATGTGGATCAATGATGACCTCTACACTGAATACATCTGATACATCATGTATTATTTTATAAACGTACTATAAATAAGATAAAAAAAACCAAACCCTCAAAATGCTCTCCAAAAGTATGAAAGAATTGTCCACTATTTCCTTAAGGTCTTTATTTAAATACTGATTCTGAGTCACTTATCTACAAGGGTAATCCTTAATTAGAATTCAAACCTGTAATGCACTGACAGCACTGACCTTGGACCAGCCTAGTTCCTGAATTATGGTGACTGTCAGCAGACCTGAGATCAGTGCAAATTGTGGTGCCGAGCGGCCTGGGGAGTGGATGGAGGGGACGGAAGTCCTTGCAGAGCAATACAGCCATTGGTTGATTAAATGAAGAGATGTGATAACCCATCAGGTGTAGAAGCAGTAACACAGGCACTGATCCATGATGACATGTTACCCAGTCTGTGGCAGAGGGACTGATCTTTTCAACAGTCCTGTATGTGAAACACACGAAGACCTGCAATAGACAGCTAATAAACTGCAGGCTCTTATCTAAACCTTTGCAAAGAAGAAAAACCCGAGAGAAAATAAAACATGGACTGGTCCAATAGCCCCTTTTTAAAATGAAAAAATAATAATAATTAAAAGATGCACCAAAAAACAGATGCATCAATAGGTCAGTATTCTGAGAATCTTAAATTATCCAAAGCTGTCTACCAAATGTGTTTTTAATAAGTCCGAGAGGAGTTTAAAAGCCCAGCTGCAGCGATTTTTTTCTTTTAATTGAGTATATCAGAGCATTGATATGATTGATATGGCAGATTAGCACTAATGTAATATGACTGACAAATGAGGTCATGTCAGTCAGACATGTTCTAAATACAGAGTGGAGCTGCGAGCTGTGAGCCTTTAGCATCAATTATGCTTTTTGTTCACCAGTGTTTTTGTCAGTTATATAGGAAGAAAGGAAAGAGGATGAAAGCATTTTTTTTGGTCACAGACAATACTTACTGCTTGAGGGCATGTCAGATTGAGAAGCTTGCTCCTGATGTACTACACTTATTTTCTTATTCACTGCTCACATTTCACCGGTTCCTCGGGTTTCACATTTTTGAACATTTTGAAGGATAACAGGCAGAAGGTTGCAGACGGGACCTATCTGTGTTCCTAATCCTAATCCATCCAACCAGCCCTCCTCTTACCGTTACGCTCACTTCTCCTCTCTCACTTTCTCTCCTTTTGCCTCCTCCTCTTTTCTTTTCTTTCTCCTCCTCTTCTTCCACCCAGACTGATTTGGAGTCTCTGGACCCTCGTGGTCGGACCCCTCTCCACCTGGCTGTCACACTGGGCCACCTGGACTGTGCCAGGGTCCTGCTGCAGCATGGAGCTGATGTTAGCAAGGAGAACCGCAATGGATGGACAGGTGAGTGTGTGTGTGTGTGTGTAGAAATATAGTTCTGATGCCATGTTCGATATACACAATGCATTATCAGGTGGTGTAATTGGAGTTTCAAAATAAAGGCGGTACATTTTATACAATAATATATCTTTGTCAATGATAATAACAGTTATGACACGGTGGTATAATTATGGTAAACAATGAGATCATGGTGGAGACCTGGTAGTTTGTAATTACACCTGTGTTAAAGACCTATAACCACATTTCCCATCATACTTTTGGTCCCTTTAGGAGTTAACATCCATCACATTTTTCACCTCTAAATTGGATCCTTCCGGGGATAAAAAGATTTTAACTCCTTTCAGTATCTATCGTTGCAAAAGTCTAATTGCACTAGTAAATGAGTGCCATCCTTCACACAGAAAGGAATTTCCGAATTCTGAATTTCTGAAGAATGTAAATATAATTATATACGGCAATAAAGTTAGACATTTTGAATCATGAAGACCCGTTGGAAGTGAAAAACATGCTGCTTGGCTCATGGTCTTATTTTATTGTTCAAATAATATGTCCTGATGTTCCTCTTCTAAAGATGACGCATGCATGTGCAGGTCGGAAGAGTTTTGTCTGTGATAGCAACCCGGTGAAAGGCTCAATCACGAACGGTCTGCAAATGCTGTGGTTGTGGTTGTGGCTCCCTTGGTCGCAATGAGAGGACTATGATACTCTATAATGTGTGATATATGATACACTGTATTCACAAAATGATGTACAACCTTTTCCACTGACTCTATTTTGCATTGGTAACGACAAACTTTGCATAGTTTTTCTACTCTTGACTGTTTTAGAAAATGCAAACCACTCACGATGCTTTTCGTCACCACTTCTTCCACAGAACAGGCATCTCTTATCTCCTGGTACTGTGCAAATGCAATGTGGAGGTCTGGCAGTGAGAGACTAACGGAGCATGAAATCAGTTCACATTTTAACCTTGCAAATATATTGACTGATTTAACCCCCTTTACTGTGAATCCAGGCTAACCACCCTCATCTTTTGTCCTTTCCATCTTAACCTGTGTAACACTGCATGTAATACAAGAAAAAAAAAATGTATTGACAGTGTTGATTTAAGCACCGTGAAGTGAAATCTTTGTTATGGTCATGAATAATTCTGTTTTTGGATCAGAAAGCAATCTCTTTTTTCTTCTTCTAATCTGATTACCGTGTCTCTGGGTGAAATATCATGTACATTATATAATAGTGCAAGTGTAGAACCGCATGTAAAATTAACAACAGCGAAGAGGCGGTCTGATGAGTGATGGGCGAGCTGCAGTAATTGGTCAAACCAGCTTTTCCCTTGGCCTACTTCCGATTTTGGCAATTCTCGCTGCCCCCCCCCCCCCCCCCCCCCCCCCCCCCCCCCCCCTCCTTAAATTGCTCACGTACATCAATTTTAGATGAGGTCTGAGTGATTGGCTCCGTTTTACACACCAACTCGCTTTTTTCTTTCAGTTCTTCAGGAGGCGGTGAGTACAAGAGATCCGGAGTTGGTGCGTCTCGTGCTTCGTTACCGTGACTACCAGAGGACTGCCAAGAGGCTGGCGGGCATCCCCGTCCTGCTGGAGCGACTGCGCCAAGTGGGATTTCACACAAACACACACGCATGCTTTGATGCACACATGGAAAGAGACACTCCTGGGACCACACACACACACACACACACACACACACACACCTGCATAGACACAAAACAGATCACATACATGAAACAAAACACTAACTAACTAAGGGGATTCATGATTCATTTGAAATGTAGATGAATCCTTTTAATCATTTCATCAATCTTTGTTTTGCATCAAATATCCTTGGTTTTTGTTTGAAGGTATTAATAACTTTGTTTACTACCCAACGCGGAAATACATTCAACTCTCTAGCTAATTTGAGTCATCGCTTTCCCCTAAAGGGGTACGGAGTGCCTTGCTTGAAGGCACAATAAGAGAGAAGGTTGATGGTTAGAATCCTGAAAGGAGAAAGTCGAGGTGCAGCAGATCCTGTTGAAGCCTGCTGCAGCCGTAGTAGCTGTAGACAACACACACACACACACACACACACACACACACACACACACACACACACACACACACACACACTCCAGCATACTCACATGGTAGACACAACACCCTCACACTTTGACAAGGACTTCTCTCACTCAAGCACACATGCAAACATCACACCCTGTTCTCATCTGCTGCTGCTCCCAACCACATCACTCTCCCCCTCCACTCCTCCACCCGTCACTTCTATTATTAACACACCCACACACACACACACACCACACACACACACACACACACACACACATACACAACCTCTACTCTGTGCCAGCCCCCCCTCATCTTTGGAACAGACAATGCAGCAGCATCATTGCAATTCTTCCTCCAGTTTGCTATCCTGCCACTCTCCCGGCCTATCTTTAAATTCATCAGTCTATCCCCCCAACTCTCTCTCTCGTCATCACGTTATCAGTGCTGGTTGATTTCTCATTTTGCCTCTTTGTGCTCAGGCCCAGGACTTCTACGTGGAGATGAAATGGGAGTTTACCAGTTGGGGTGAGTCCAGACATTCATTCCAGTCAGTAAAGCAGTCAAACAATGAATTGAGTGTCACCTCCCTCTGGGATGGAAGAGACCTACTTCTTCCTGTTGCACCGAACACTGATGGTCACACTTCCTATAAAGCATGAATGTGCAAAGAATGTATTTGCAGCTTTGGTTTCGGTGTTAAACACAATGTGCTCGACAAAACCACAAGTGTGAAAACGCATGATTTATAATGCGTCTGTGTTTTGTCCTCAGTGCCCCTGGTGTCTCGTATCTGCCCCAGCGACACCTACAGGGTGTGGAAGAGTGGTCAGTGTCTCCGCGTTGACACCACCCTGATGGGCTTTGAACAGATGACCTGGCAGAGAGGAAACCGCAGCTTCATTTTCAGGGGACAAGGTCAGAGGTCAAACTCTAAACTCATTGTGTCTGAGTGTGTGCCAGTCTTTGTGCTTTGAGTACCGTATAGACATGAGAGTGGTGTTGATCTTCTCATCCGTCTCTGAATACACGTATTTCCCTAAAATATAATTTTAAGATCTGAAATGTCCTTGCAAATCTAAAATAAGGTGTGGCCATGCCTTCCCAGGATGACTTGCTCTACTGTTTCCACTCATTCGACTGTCCACTGGATCCTCACTGCGTTGTTCTGCTCTTCCTCTCACCACTTTGAAATAATTCTCCATTTGTAACCTTTTCTCGTGACTCGCCTCCCTGATTTTTAATGTGCTCTTTCCTTTTCTCCGTCCATCTGCAGCATCTCTCTCTCATCTCTCCACATCCCTCCTGACTTTCCCTTACATGTACCTCTCTACGTTTGTGTCCTGCAGCATCAACTGGCATGTTTGTATTGTAGTACTTTCCCACCGTCAACGTCTGCCTCTCTCACTAACATTGCTCGACTTGTTGTCATTCACCCTCTCGCCTCTCAGACTCCAGTGCGGAGGTGATGGAGGTCGACCATGACAGGCAGCTGGTGTTCTGCGAGACCTTGTGCGTCTCATCTCTCACGGCACTCTCACCTGGCCGGGGCAATGGTGCCACCTGCAGCAGCGACGCCGGCGGTCTGGGCCTTCTGGGAGCAACGCAGCCCAGCGATGAGCAGGTAGCAGGCAGGCTGTCTGCCCCCGTGGTGACCACTCAGCTGGACACCCGCAACATCGCCTTCGAGAGGTCAGACGCCCACAGAATTCGCACAGAACATGAATATTTTTGATGATGCAGAAATCGTCCAGGATGACCCAAACGCACCTAAAAATGAAGGGGAAATACAGCTATACACACTCATTCATAGCTTTTCTTGACGCGCAGCATGTTTGTGATTTTGTGGCAGATTGTTTTTTTGTGAATAACTATGCAGACTTTAATAATGTGAGTCAATTTTTGAAAAATCAAAAACATGAAGAATAAACATCAGGGTGCCGTGTAACACTCCTTAGAACCCAAGAGCACAAACATGTTCAACGATCTTCCAAAGAACAAGCACAACATTGTTATTTTCCACACCGACGGCAGCCTCGGTACAACATAGTGTAATTCACCCTCAGGACATTTGCTGCTCTGAGTGTTGGATTTCTTTTTTTCCTGAGTAGAGAAAATCATTATTTTATTGTTGAATTTCCTTCACTGATGCTGTTCAGGCACGTTCTCTGTGGCTGTCGACATGCATTTCACAAAATGCAAAAAACATGAACAGAAATGCAGCAGCAAATGGGGAAGTGGAGACAACAAAAAAGTAAACTGAACATCCCATATTGCTGATATATAACAGAGCTGAGGTGGAATACGCTCAAATGTGTTGTAGTTTAAACTATGTAGCTTTTAGAAAACAAAACCTCAGTCTTCCTATTATAAAATAAATAAATAGAAATAAGAAAATTAAAGGAATAGAAATGATTCTACTTAGTATTTTTGGTGGTGTCCTCAACACACTGATGGAAAAAATAATAATACAGAAATGGGGAATAGCACAGTCCCAGAAAAAGAACAAATACAATCAAACTAAATCATTATCTTTTTTTGTGTTCAGCAAAAGTAACATTGGCTCCCTTTAAAGCCACTACATTTTTATCTACCTAAAAATACTCCATTGTTGAACTTGGATGCCTAAAATGTGAAATGTGTCAGGAGTAAGCGTGGTGTGGAGGTAGTGAGGCAGAAATTAGCTTCAGGCTCAGGCAGATTCAAAAAAGCTCAAAACTCCGGTGCAGGTAAGATGCACCGGTGAACATAGAGAGGCAGATATCAGAACAGAGAGCCGTGGAAGAGGAAAAAGGACGTAAGCCGACAAGGAGAAAAATGGAGACTGGGGTAGAAAATAAAATTGGCTGAGCAGGTGGCGTGGGTGCAGTCAATTTAGAAGCTTTTATTATGCTTACGGTACAGTTTTACTGCTCATTTCCACATAAAGTCACATTGGTGCAAGATGGAAAGATGTGTTAGGAGGAAAACGTGGAGGAGGGGGGGGGGGGGGGGGGCATAGAGGACAGATAGACTGATGTGACAGAGAGAAGGAGAAAGTGATGACGGAACAAAGAAAGTTTGGACAAAGAGGGATAGGAGAGGAGAAAATGGTGAAATATAATGATGGAAGGAGGGATAAAGAAAGACAATGGAGGAAGAGAGGAAAAGGGATGGGACAGAGAGAAATGAGAGGAAACTGTAGACGTGCAGAGAGAAACAGGGAACGAAAGATGGATGGGACACGAGACCGTGGGGGGACGAAAGTAAAAAAACGGAATCCAAAATGGAGAGTCAGTGGTTTTGGAGGGAGGCGGGGAGACAAAGGGAGAAAGATCACTGTGGAGGGACACTGTGATAGATCGGTGAATCATGGAACGAGACACAGAGACAGGAAGTGAGAAGAAGATGGAGAGAGGATGGACAAAGAGAAGTGAGCAGGGAGAAGTGGTGTTTTTTTTTTTTGGGGGGGGGGGTTGAACTTGTCAAACTTGTACCTCAGTGTCACCACTATGCATTTTCCCTGCTCAGCACTACTGCCTGCATGCCAATAATCGATTTATGATGCGTCAGAGCAAAGCACTTTGTCAAGTACCACAGAAAGGGGCATCCACCTCTGGAGTAAATACCTCCTCATGCAGCAATGCACAAAAACAAACAGTTTTACTGTTTCCAAAAGTCACATATTTAACAAGTTTGAATATTGTCAGGGTTAGGGTCAGGGGAGATCTTCCCTGAAAACTCACTGTGAATAGATCATGGAGATGAGATAAGCCTCACTAACTTCTGGGCAGGCTTCCACCGAACTGTTGATCTTCACAGAAAACAAACAAGGACAATGTCTGTGTTGTTTTCAGGCTGCATATATAAAGAAAATGTAATCTAATCTGCATTTATGATATCCTCTCAAGCACATATCTATAGAGATTGCTCAGGAGAGGTGAATGATCGACACCAACTGTGTTGTTGAGGGTTGGATCTCTGTTGCAGGAACAAGACGGGTATACTGGGCTGGAGGAGCGAGAAGACCGAGATGGTGAACGGATACGACACCAAGGTAGAGCACAGGCTCCCCCGACAGATCACTTAAAACCTTTGGACGATATAACCGTCTACATTTTTAAATGATGACAGATTCATTTCTGAAACCTGAGTTCTTTACCATCAAATGAGTGAAATTCATCAGCGCATAAAAGACCAGATGGTCTAGAAAATCAAGTCAAAACTAAACAACAAAAAAATAGATTCATATCATGCAGACACGTGCATTATCGTGACCCTATTTGTTTTCTTGACCCCCCGGAGGGATGGTTGGGAGTCAGACACCCAGGACCATCTGTCACTAGTAGTTTAAAAGCACTTCAGACAGGCTCTACAGTAAAATACTGCTGCCTGAAAAGCATCTATTTTCTGCATCATTGATTCGGTTACAAATACAGACAGACAACACCCGTTGAGCTGCTGGATGCCTTTTAGCTCTTCCTTCCACTTGACCATCGTCAAGTGTAAATACAACTGCTAAATCTTAAACTAGTATAACTTTTTATTTTTTATTTTTTTTAGTGGGGGGGTCACTAATGAGGAATGCCAGTATTTTTGCTGTGAACTGTAGCTTGACGACGTTAGACTAGAACAAATAGTTTGGTTGAATCCATTCTTGGTTTAGTGACAAAAAAACAAAGCTAATATTTGTTTTCTCTTATTCTGAAAAATGTACAGAAAATGTTTGGGCTCTCAAAGTCTCCGCCAGTAAAACATGTGAATACAATGGATTGTCATCCATCCACAATGCATACCTGTGATTGGTGTTGATACCTGATGTACAACAATCCCCCTCCGAGAACCCCCAAAATAATTTTTTGGAGTCCTATAACAGTTTGTTTAAAAAAAAGGCATCTTCTATAGAACTAAGACTTCTCTCAGGTTTAATTGGTCGTGATGCACAGACCATATAACATAGCAAACATTAAATATTTCTTTACTTGATGTAATGATAACGCTTATTTCTGCATTTTTTTTAGGTCAGAAGTTATTTAAAAAAAAATACTCAATGGAATAAATGGTTGATTTTGCAATTTATATTATAATTATTAGTAGTAGTAGTAATGGTTATTATTATTATTATTATTATTAGTAGTAGTAGTAGTGGTTATTATTATTATTATTATTATTAATTTTATTATTATTATTATTATTAGTAGTAGTAGTAGTAGTAGTGGTTATTATTATCATTATTTATTATTATTATTATTATTATTTATTATTATTATTTTTATTATTATTATTAGTAGAAGTAGTGGTTATTATTATTATTATTATTATTATTAGTAGTAGTAGTAGTGGTTATTATTATTATTATTATTATTATTATTATTATTATTAATAGTAGTAGTAGTAGTAGTAGTGGTTATTATTATTATTATTATTATTATTATTATTATTATTATTATTATTATTATTATTAGTAGTAGTAGTAGTAGTAGTAGAAGTAGTAGTAGTATTATGCCAACGGAACAGAAAAGTGATTTGTCTCCTCTTTCAGGTTTACGCAGCATCCAATGTGGAGCTGATCACCAGGACCAGAACGGACCATCTGTCAGACCAGAACAAGAACAAGACAAAAGGTAAGTCCCTTTATTTTGTCAGCTGTACGTCACTGCCTTAGACATCGCCACCTCTCTGGCCATCAACGTGTTCATTGTGTGTGAGTGCATCATCCCCTGCGTGCTGCTGCTGTAACCTCCTCAGTCCAAGTGCTGTGCCAGGTCTGATAAAAGAGCCACTGATGAGTAATCGCTCACACCTGAGCTCAATGAGATCACCCCGAGGCTCCGGCTAACAGCCTGTAACGCTAGCTCGGTGGCTCCGGTGGCTCCGGCTCGTTTTCTTGTTCAGATCATAAATCAAACAGTATTAGCGGGCCTCTCTCTCCCGGTCTGTCGCTGTCTGCGACGATCAACCATCACAAGCTCCTCTGAGGGCTCAACTCCCCCAGGTCACAATCCACATCTGCAGGCTGCTAATATGCAGAAGTGGAGGGTTCTTGGATGCGCTACACTGACTCTTGAATGAGTGACTCACTCTATTTGACCTTCCCTTGTGCTGCTTATCATCACTTTGTCACCACTGTAAAAAGAAATTACTTCATATAGACATGCACATAATGTATCTTGAGCCAAGCAGCAGCTGTAGACAAAGCCACACACTCACATGTTTTCCTGGTTGCTCATAACTCTCTTATAACTAATTGAGCTGCTGGTATTCCCATGGCAGCCTAAAAACAATGTTTTTCTTATCTAATCTTGTGTTCTCAATCAGCTTTTTTACTATGAGTGATGTGATCCTGCATGATCACATTCATTTCTGCTCAGGTTACAACCCTCTGTGCTTTTCTCTGTGCTTATCTCACTGGTTTGACGTGAGCATAAGACATACAACATATGAATCGAAATGTGATGATGTTGATGACGATCCGGTCAAACCACACACAGTCCTCCTTTTGAGAGTAGGGTTAGGGATAGAGATGTACATCAGGTTTGATCTTTTATTTAATTTAAGGAGTTTAAAGTCGCTCTGCACTCCAAAAAGATTTTTTTTTTTGCGTATTGGTACTTCACTTGCATCTTTGGAGTTTCTCAGTGACCTCCTGGGGTTTAATGCCTGCACATATGAACAGGAACAAGTTTGTGTCTCATGTCCAACAATTAAGCTTTTGAAAGGATCAGTATTTGCATATCGATAGAGTCTGGATGTTTTATTAAGGGAGAATGTAGTATAGCGTAGCTAGAGTGTCAATTAAATGATAGGAAGGCAGACTTCCTAAATTTGGTCTAGTGACGTCAGTGATGACATCATCACTATAAATACCCAGGAAATGCCCAGAGGCTCCTCCTCAAACATTGAATTGTGGATCAGACAAAGGAACAATGAAATGGTGAATATGAACGACAAACAGTTTGCAACCTAATCAATCTAACTGAAAATGTGGTTGTGCGTTTGCGTGGAATTAAACCAGTACTTGATGTAAAATGGAACGATTTGAACACTAACAAACCCGGGATAGTAAGTGTTGAAATGTTACACAAAAGCACTGGTAAAACTATAGCAAACTGAAAATGAATACACTATGAAATGACTGGAGCAATATGTTAAATAAATGTGGACCGATAAGTGGTGAGTGCAGGAATCTCACCCACTTTGTCACAGAGAAAGAAACTTTTTTTTAATGAAAAACCATATCGGACACAAATGATCCATGCAGGGTATTTGTATCTGATCTCAAATGACTGGAGGGAGTCTTTAAAAATCCAAAGAAGACAACTTGACACTCCCCCAAAAAAGCTTTTTTCCTCTCTTCCAAGATCCTAATACAGTTCCATTACTGCTGCATTATAAACATCCCTTAAGAGTCTTCAAAGCACTTGTTAGTTTCCACATAGTTGTTTGAGTGTTAGTTTTCTTGATGTATTTACACATACTGCTGCTCACATACTGCATCATTTTCATGAAATCCACATTCCTGCTCGTTTCAGATCGACTGATATTTAGATTTTGAATTGACTCTCCTCTAATTAGCAGCTTGAAAACATGATATAGTTCAGTTCAATATAATTAAGTACAGTTTAATTCTGTTCATTTAATGCTGGCTCATGGTGGATGGTAAGACCGCCACACACAATCCAGTTATTAAGTTATCTTGAGCAAAGCTCCGTCGAGCCGAATGACACCTCAGTGGAGATTAATGAGCCCACGACTCCTCGTCTCTGGCTAAACGAGCACAAACTGCGGCCGGCTTCGGCTGATCTGTGGTGCCGTGAGTATTTATGACAGGACAGTGTACATTGTGTAACTACATCATCTGTCTAACTCATCACTGCTGTGTGTGTGTGTGTGTGTCTGAGCAGGCGGCAAGACTCCACTGCAGAACTTCCTTGGGATCGCTGAGCAACACATGGGACCAAACAACGGGGTAAATTGACAGATTATTTCAATGATAAACCATGAAATGGTGATTACCAAGTGTTATCTTGAAATAAAGGATTACATTTTTTTTTTTTGTTCTGTGGGGCGCGGACATGGTATTAAGTGTTCAAACTTATCTTACAAGGATGTTTTCGCCTGAAAGCGGCGATTAAACGGGTTCACGCTGGCACTTGTGAAAGACACGGTCCACTGTGTCAGTAGGAGAGCATGCCTGCAGAGTAAAACAATAAGTCATAGCCTCCAGCCTGCTCTCAAATACTGATTATGCTTTTTTTTATATATATATTTGTGTCCGTTGGGAAAGCTTCTATGACTCATTTCTCCCTCCCGATGCCTTTCACTTGTTCCCCCTCACTGTCACCTCTGCTCTGTTCAGCTTCACAGAGAAGACACACACCCTGGTGTTGGCTCAGCAGATGCTTGTTTTGGCTTGGACATACGCTCTGCAGATATTTTGACTGTAAAGCCGTTCAATTTTGCCAAAGCCTTATTGGATTTGGAGGAAAATGACTTTAACTGTAAGGAAGATTCAACAAAGTTGAAATAATTTTGCTTCGGTTTCACAAGTCTTTAGCAGTCTCTACCTCCGCCGGTAACGGTGAACTGCCTTTGACAGGTTTGCTATACTCAACAGTCTACCCTGAGCTCCTAATTAGAGATATGAATCAACAGACTAAAATGCTGGAGTGAGAAAACTGCTTTGTCATTTGTTCTCAAGTTTTTGCTTCTGGGCAAAGTTTTCGCTTTCCCTGAGCTGTTGAAAAAATGCCAGCATTTAAGAGGAAAGCCTAGAACTAGAACAAGAAATGGTTTGAAAAGCCAGAATTTTTTGTCATTTTTACCTTCATTATTTTCTTCATGCAGGCCCTCGTGACCCAGATGTCGTCTCCTGCCATGACCAATCCTGCGGCGCTGACGGCCGAGGAATACTTCAACCCAGGCTCATCCCTGACTCAGAGGGACATCGGCCACCCCTGCCAGCTCACCACCAAGACCCAGAGGTGAGACAAGCGGTCAGGAAAACAGACAGGCAGCCTGCATACAGTGAGGTCACCCATACACCTACATGCAGGGTTCAATCAGCCAATTCATGGCTTCTGACCACAAAGAGGGAAGATGGATTATAGAGTTAAATAAGCACACACATATTTAAACACATCATCTGATTTACCTAAATGACCAAAAGAAACCAATGTAGCTCATTATTCTCAATTTCAATACCCTGCTTCTCTCACCCACCTGCCACCCTGCCACCCACATCATCTGCTCCGTGTTCTAAATGACTGTCTGCCTGTCTGGCGTTTTCAGATGTCCGTTTCATTGTTCCTATACAAAACAAATCGGACATCACAAGGACGAAGTGTCCGGGGTTTCAGAGCTGCCTCTCAACGCGGTGTTCATTATCGGACAAGTTAAAATACAAGCATCGATCGGCCTCGATTCGAACACAACTCAGCGGCTCGCCGACAGTCGCCGTTAGCTGATGTGATCAATCTCTTTGTGTGTGCGTCCGCGCCACAGAGCTAATTACTTGAGCGAAATTATTTTTTCATCAACAAACTCTGTCACCTCATCGGTTTTCTCAAGGGCGTGCCTGTGTTTCTTGTTGCCAGGTTTAAAGCCAAAGCTGTGGCTGTGCGAGTCCCATCCTCTGTCCCTGGCAGAACAAGTGGTGCCCATCATCGATCTCATGGCAATCTCCAACGCCCTGTTCGCCAAGCTGCGTGACTTCATCACTCTGCGCTTGCCGCCTGGATTCCCTGTCAAGATTGGTGAGTGCTGGCGGAGTGAGATAGATTCATCGACAGACGAAGGCAGGTGAGGATGACAGCTGGTTAAATGGGAAAACGATGAGTAATTCAAATAGATGCAGAGATGGATGGAAAGACACGAAGACGGAGAAGTAAAGTGAGCAAAAGGGACAGAAAGATTGCCAATGATAACGGAAAGAATTGACGTAAAGGACATGCATGGTTAACTGGATGGAGACTGATCCAAAAGACCTAACTCTGAAATAACAATGTTGTTTTCTTCCTCGTTTCCCTGCAGAGATCCCTCTCTACCACATCCTGAATGCCAGGATCACCTTCAGCAACCTGAACGGCTGCGAGGAGGGGATCGGCATGCGTGCTGACAACGACGTCGGGGTGGAGGGGGACCGACAGAGGGACACCCCGAGGACAGACACCCCATCTCCAGGCAGCGACTCCTCCAGCGTCTCCAGCTCCAGTTCCAGCAGTAAGAACTCACATACACTATCTGGTGTATTGGTCTTTTCTGACATTTTATTTTTCAGCTGATAAAATAAAAGAATATCAGCTCAACTGTAATTTCTGCTATTGTATAAATCTCTGCTAACATGAACCTGAACCATACCACAGATAGTGTGGAAGGAAAACTACCTGATACAACCTCTTTAACTTTGGATTTATCTTCCTTTCTGACTCTGATTGCAGATGAGGGTAACAGGGAACATTTTTTTTTTATCAAATTAAAACAGGTGCACTTGTTCTGTGTTTTCTTCTTGGCTACTCTTTTCCTTTTCGTCTAAACCACATCGGACGTTAGATAACACTCCTCGCCCGTCTCTTGCCCTTTGCCTTCCCCGTGTGCTGCAGTGTCGTGTCGAGCTGGAGAGATCCCCCCGTGTGTGTTCGAGCCCCCGCCTGGATACTCCATGCTAGGGAGCAGGCAGAGAGACACCATGAGGGATGAGGAGGAGGACCTGCTGCAGTTCGCTATTCAGCAGAGTCTGCTGGAGGCCGGCTCCGAATATGATCAGGTGTGCTTAAAACATCTTAAAACTAGTTGATTGTTCATTACCCCCCCCCCCCCCCCCCCCCTTTCAAGGTTCACAAAGCGGTGCCTCATCAAATGGGGTGTCAAATATTACCTCTATACAAATTACTGACTGAAATAGGAAAAGTGCGACCACTTTCTAAATAAAAGCAATCAATACTGAAGCAAAATCAATAAGCAGAATGAATTACCTGTGATGTGTGGAGCCCAGACCCATTACATTCACCACTGCCTCGGGATAGGTGCTGTTTTGAAATCCCAGAGATCCTGATAGCCCTTGGCTATCTTCCAGAGGTCCAGAGAGGAGTTTAACTAGGCTGGCTGAGACAGGTCACAGAACATCCTCCGTGTTTTCTTAGCTTGGATACAGGATGGGAATGTAGAGGAGGCAGAAGCAAGGCTGCAGCTGCTGTAGTTTGTCCTCCTCATCCTCAGCAGCCTGCTGTCCTGAGCTGGGTTTTTTTTTAAAGGTGCCATTTTTGATAAAAGCTCCAATTTGAAAGCAGGCCAATTTTTTTTGGGAGGGGGGGAGCAGGCAGTAGTCCTTGTGTACAACATTTTATACGAGGGATTTTGTGTGTGGTCATTGCTTGCATTAAAGTGGTGGAATCGTCAAAGTCCCGTATTAAGAATTTGCACATTAATGGTATCTACATATTAATGGTATTAATGGCTTCTAAAAATGTGTTATAGGAAGATAGTGATGCAGTATATGCACCACTTTTTTGTGAAATCATACAAAACCTCCATCCCTCAATCGAGTCATTGTTGAGAATAAATTATATGATGTGCATTAATAGTGTAGTGCTTTAACAGGTGCTTATTAATATTAATAGTTGCATAATATTACTATTGGGCATGTGTACTGAAAAACCAGGGCCAGGATCGATCTAGTTTACATTCAGTCAGTTCACGATTCATAAACAAGCCAGCTGGCTGTCGCTGTGTTGGGCCTGAGAGGTACTTTAGCATACATCAGCAGGAAGAGGCCTGCAGGGAGGATGCTGTTGTTTCACGTGCACCAGCGAGCCTTTATCTGTCCAAGACCCACTTCCCGTGTCTGCTCCTTGACTTCCTGCGT
The DNA here is from genome assembly GCA_029853015.1 of Chelidonichthys spinosus. NCBI lineage: Eukaryota > Metazoa > Chordata > Actinopteri > Perciformes > Triglidae > Chelidonichthys > Chelidonichthys spinosus. The sequence continues at coordinate 10,923,555 of CM056828.1, forward strand.
GGCCTCCTCTCTGTGTCTAGGTGACCATCTGGGAGGCGCTGACCAATAGCAAGCCAGGAACACACCCTCTGCCCTGTGACCCAAGTCGTCTGGAGAGGTCAGATGTCTCCTTTTTCTTTCTTTCTTCATCTGATTTTTCTATTCTTTTCATCATTCTCTCCACCTCTGCGCTACTCCTATACATCTCCCTCTGTAAGTCATTGTATACACCCATTTCCCATCCCCCTATCCTCCGTCCAACTCCTTCATGATCAGGAAACAAACCAGAAGCTGCAGATAACGTTGGATTAAAAACACCAGTTGTTAAGAATGAATGGGACTTTTATCTTCAAACGAGCTGGAATCCACAATCAAAACAACATAAATATCTAAGACTGACATGTTTCCTGCCGTTCTGTCGGCCATATTATTTCTGACTTCCTCTCACTTCTGTTGTGTATTGTTATTCTTCAGTGTCTTACAATCTTCCATTGTATTATTTTTTTTCCATCCTGCAGATCTTTCCCTCAATCCCTGACTCATATCCTGTATTCCTGTTGTGTCCTCCCCTACTCGATTCTTCTGTGTGTGTGTGTGTGTGTGTGTGTGTGTGTGTGTAGGGGAAGACTGGAGGATGGTAATGTTTCCTGCTTTCACAGTGGACAGATCTGCTGTTGACTTTAGTGTGTTATCTCCAGATGGTGTATCTCTCTCTGTCCTCTGTATTTGTAGATGAGTGGATGGAAACACAGTCTTTCCCTCTTTTGACACTCAATCTCTCGACTGTGGTGTTGACTGACACACTTATGCTATAATGTTAGAGGTTACTGGGGGTAGACAGTGGTTGTGGTGTCCTATCAAGTCATATAGTGTAAGGAGTAAAAATGCAAACAACTTATCACCCTAATAGCTTGAAATATTGTATTATTTGTGTGTTGAAGAGACTTCTAACCATTTATCAATGAAGTCATTACTAAAGGCCACAGGTTTCTCTCTCTGATAAGTTGATAGCAATGTAGAAATTAATTAATTAACACTGACATTGATGGAGTTGGTAATAAAGGGTTTTTACAACAATCCATCAAGTCTGCAGTTGTAAAAGAAGTTAAGGGAGCTGAATGCAAAATGTCTGATAGTCCTTGGCTTTCTTCCAGAGGCACACACACAGAGGGAGAGAGAGAAGTATGAATAGACAGGTCAGAGAACATCCTTAGTGTTTTCTTAGCTGGGATTCAGGAGGGGAATGTAGCGGAGCCATGCTGCAGCTGAGGTTTTGTCGTCCTCAGAAGCCTGCTGTCCTGAGGTGTGGTACTGCTGCTCCAAACTATGATGAAAAAGGTGCCAATTCTAATTATAGCTCACATTTGGAAGTGTTAAAGAAGCATAACGCTGACATTGCAAAGCATACAGCATCAACCGCTGCACTAATTGCTTATAATCGCTGAAACTGTGGGATAGAAGTGTGGTAGAAGCTGCGGCGGACATTTCAAAAGAGCATCCACAGAAAGTGTCTTGAACCTGTGTTCTTGCTCTCTCCATCTCCCTCACTATCCCCCACCCCAGGACCCCCCAGCACAAGGCCCGAGCCCCCTCCAGCCTCTGCTCCACCCCCTCCAAGAAGCAGCCGACCACCTGCAGCTACGACGAGCAGCTCCGCATCGCCATGGAGATCTCGGCTCGAGAGCAGGAAGAGGCGGAGCTTCGGCAACAGCGGGAGAGAGGCTGAGCTACAGCGCATCATCCAGCTGTCGTTAATGGAGAAATGAGAGCTGAGTGACCCAGCAGGGGTCTGAGGGGAGGGGTCTGGACCAAGTCTCATGGGAGAAAAGTTCAGGCAACTTAAAGCTGGAAATAAACACCAAAATCCTCGTAGTTGTCTCATACAATCCAATGGCCTTTCTCTCCCATCGCCTTCTTCAGACCTTTCCCATGAAGCCATACGGTGACGTGGCCGTCCAGCCTCAGACAGCCAGGGAGGGATGTCACTTTCCTCTTCCTGGTGCCACATGGTACTTTCCTGACCAGTGCCAGTTTACAACCAACAATACAACAAGTTATGGTGGAATGCCTCCTCGGATGAGTGATGTCTGTGTGTTTGCAGGTATGTGTGTGTATCTGTGCGCGTGTGTGTTTCAAAACCAGCTCTCCGCAATGTCCTGGAAACATATTGTGTTCGACTGACTCTCTGCTCCAGCACCAACACACACACATGCTCACTGAGTCCTTTTGCCACCAGTAAACAGTATTAACTGTAACGTTAAACAAAAGAGAAAAGATCTGTTTGTGCGGACAGAGCAGGACCAGTGGTGTTGGAGAACACTGTAAACTTCTTGATCAAGTTGAGTTGAATGTCATCTGACTTTTTCAGTTTTTAATGAAACTTTTTTTTTTTTTTTTTTGCACAAAATCCAGATGTACTGTATTTAGCTTGTGGGCGGATCACATTATATGACTGTTAATGGATGTAGATTATGAGTTTGAGCACAAACTAAACTCAGGCCGCTTGTAATTTTAGCCTGACGTTAGACTGCAGCAGCACAGATACGATGAGACTACCAGATAATGTACTATGAGTTTGTGGCCGGCTTGTGTGTAATACAAACAATAAAGAGACATGATAGTGGTTTGTAAGTGGATTGTGGAATAGACATGTTTTCTGTATATTTGCATCCTCTCACCTTACATGAGTGGATGCTTTCTGTATAGTCACGGTACGGTGTGTGTGTGTAATATTTCAGCATGGTCTGCAACTGCTGAAGTCAGTTTTTTTCCGACTTGAGTCCAGCCTGGAGACCTGCAATGTAAGCTTTAATGTTTCCCAGTTTAGACATGCCAGGTATGGCACAGTTTTAGGAACAGGAACAGGAACAGCAGTGTCCAAAGTCTTGTATTTGTTTGAGTCCTCCACCAGACCTAAATCGACTCTCCCGATCAAGATAATGTTAGTTGCTGTGATTGTCTAATAATAATACAGGTGGGTTTACGTTGCAGCTAGTTGAAAGCCTGAAAAAATGGTTCAGTTTTGCTCTCATAATTGTAAGTAACATCATATTGCAGGGCTCAAGGCTAGCCAAGGACTGAGGAAACATGTTTTGTTGCAAAGGAAGAGAACGGACAGGGACAGTTTTTTTTCATTCTCTTTTTTTTATTATTATTATTTCTTTGAAAGAAATGTACAATTGTCACACTCCAATATCAGCACAAACTGAGGAGGACGCTCCCTCCCCCTGTCCGCCTCTCCAATCCACAGTTAAGCAGTCGAGCTAAAATATTGTTTTTTTTTTACTTTTTAAAAAATGTTGCAGAAAAGAGAAGCGGCAAGATGTTTTCATGGTGTATGCTTGATTTCAGATAGTGATTCAAATAAAGAAACATCTTTTGGAACAACATTGCACGAGTGGGTTATTTAATAATTTCTTTTTCGCATGCTTCAAATCCCTTGACCTCACACGCTGAGTTTCAGCTGCAGCTTTCCACTGTAACTTAGTTCCCCAGTCATCTCCAGTGAAGGACAATGACCGAAGGCAATTCATTTCTCACAAGATTGATGGTTGCTGCAGCATCAGAGAGAGTTGATCTGTGTTGAGCAGCTTCCACCTCCATCGCCCTCCCTATGACACGGATTCCCAGTGCCTCAGGCTGATCCACGTGGGGGGTTTGCCTGTAGTTATTTAAGGCTTGACAGGGAGTAAAAGAACAGCTTAGAGATTTTAAACCCTCTTATAAAGACCACTCGGAGAACCAAGGCTGCTTTCTGTGCTTCCGTGCTGGGTTGGAGGGAATGGAGAAAAGAGTGAACAAAATCATTTTCTCCGTGAATCAGCAGTATGCAGCCGCAACCTCTCCACTGCACTGACTCAGCTGTACATTATGAATAACATCAGGACAGTGGAAGCACTGGGCTGCAGGTGTGTGTGTGAAGGGAATTTGTAAAGAGCCACAGACAAAACACAGTGTGTGTGTGTGTGTGTGTGTGTGTGTGTGTGCTGTGTGTGTGTGTGTGTGTGTGTGTGTGTGTGTTTGTGTCAGAGAGACAGAGAAGCTGAGAGCATCAGTATGAAAAGACGAAGGATGCCATATTACTGGAGTGGAACACCCTCTTTCTTCTCATTCCTCACTTTTTCAGCTATTTCCCTTCTGACAGTTACATTTGGGGCATGCAGATTAAAAGTCCTCTCTTATTGCGTCTGCTCTGTCACTGGAGTAACTTTAATTGGTGAATTCACGGAGGGATCTTAGCCATCCTCTTAATTGATGTAGACCAGCAAAGAGCCTTTGGTGTTACAACTTTTAGACTCAAACACAGTCAAAAAAAAAAAAAAAAAAAAGTAATAGTCTATGTTGAATCAAGTGAAAAAAAGGCCGTAATACAGCATATCTAACTCATTCACGCACCAATGGCGCAGCATCGACATGGGGGTTCAGTGTCTTGCCCAAGGACACTTCAGCATGCAGACTGGAGGAGCCTGGATTTGACCTTCGATCTTCCGATTGGACGACTACTTGCTCCACCCCTGAGCTACTGCCACCCCGTATGCTGCCCTTGTATGGTGAAAAAAAGTCACATTATAATAAAGCATGTCAAAAAAAGTGACAAATAAGTCATAATATAGTATATGAAATTTCACAGAAAAAGTCAGTCGACAAAATTCCCAATCATAAATATCGAAACATTTGTATCATATATCATGCAAAGTGAGCGTGTAGTAAATCAAAAAGCCAGTCAAATTTTTAAAAAAGTAATGTCATAAAAAGGTCATCTTATAAAAGGTTGAAAAAAGTCATAAAAAGTCATCGTAAAGTATGTTTAAAAAAGTCACATTAGTTAGTTGAATGAAGTCATAAAAAAGTCATATAGTAAGTTGAATGAAGTTATAGTAGAGAATTTTTAAAAAATCATCAAGTCATAATATAGCAAAATTTATCTTTGAAATCGTCCCCGCTAGGATGCAAACTCTCAACCTTTGTTGGGTTGTACCAACCTGTCTTCTGTCACACTGAGCTATTTGACCTGAGACAGTCACTGATGCCTTTTTGTGCATTTGACCTCTTCAATTTAGATGTTGGAAATGAAAACTCACAGTAACACTTAAGAATCCAGTTTGTCATAAAAAGTCATAGTCTAGCATGTAGAAAAAGGTCATAAAAATGTAATAGTATAATATATCAAAAACAGTCACAATAGTACATCACAAAAGGTGATTAAAAAAATCAAAAAAATATATCGTATATTGAATCTTCATAAAGATGTAATTGTACATGTCATTAAAGCACGTATGTCCTAAGAAGTCATAAAATAAAATAAGTCATAGCATAGAATGTCATGAATAACGATAAAATATGTCATGCAAAGTCATTGTATAGTATGTCAATAAAGCTCCTGGTATAATATTATATGTAAAGTCAGAAAAAAGTATAGTTTGCCATAAAAAGCATAGTATAGCATGGCCAAAAACAGATTTTAAAATGTGTCATTTTTGCAGTATAGAGTACCATATGAAGTCATAGTAACCCATAAAATAATATGTTTTAGTCTGGCGAAGATCCTTAATGTCATTCAGGCACTGCTGCTATCTGAGATGTGTGCTTGTGTGTCTCAGCAGGGGCTGCTGTGGCCTATATCTCAGTATTTAATTACCCACATGAAACGGTGGGTAAAATGTCAGCCTGAAATAAGCTGCATTGAACACCGATGGAGATCATTTCCCCAAGGTGACAGGGTTGACTCGTTCAGAGAAACAGACCTGCAGTTAACAAAATGACAGGTAGAATTTATTTCTATGGATACGGATGGTTACCAGCTTGATTTTCACCCATTAAAAGGGGTACATTTGACCAAAGTGGTGGGTTTGTTTAGTTTTCTTAGCTTGGAGCACTTTTAAGTGTTTAGGTTTAAGAAGTTAACTCCTGTCACTACACGTTCTCCACAAGTGACCTTCTTTCACTCCTCATGTGCTGAAGGACAGGTTTAAAACTGTAGTTCTCCACCTGGCCGCAGGTGGCAGTGAAGTCACCGATGCATTTGGTAAGATGTCAGGATCAGGAGCTCATAGTCAACTTTTTCTCTCAAGTGTGTGCGATGAACCACATCTGAACGCAAATAAAATCAACACAGCAGTCAAAACCAACTCACCATATTTATTTACTGTTAAAGCATTGAATTAAAAAAAAACAAAATAAGATATCAGCTTTGTCCTGGTTCAATTAAAAATCTGAATAAAGACACGTCTGTCCACTTTGAAATCAAAAAGACGCATACAGAGACAAGTCGACTGAGCTCAGTGCAAAACAATCTTCCCCGGGGTAAGAAAGAAAGAAGTTCAAATAAAGGAAAATCATTGTAAAACAGTAAAGTGCATGTTTGGAGAAAAAGGCCCTCTCGTAGTTGTAGAAACTCTGAACAGGCAGTGAGGGTCAAACACAGGAAAGGAAGGCTTCTTTAAAAAAGAAAAGGGAGACAGACATAAGGGAGTGCATGTACTATGCACTGGTTCAGTCTTAGGTTGGACATTCATATTTCATTACCGTACATACAAACCCGAACTCCAGTTGAAACAACACATCCAGTGGTTTACATGCAAACATATGTCATACTTCATTCAATTCTTACGCGCTAAAACATACGGAGGTTACACAGGGTCTCCAGTTTACCTGCTACACATGGATTCATACATATACGTGTCCTCTCCCACATATCTGCACAGCTCCGGACACATCTGTTCCAGTCCATTGCACTGAGGTTACATGGTGTTGTATAGCACAGTGACAGCTCGCTGCTTTTTCTCAGCAGAGCCTTTGCGAGTACGCCTCGATGAGTGTCCCCTCCCTTGCTGACGCGTCGGCGCGACTGTGCCGCCGCCGTCCGACTTCTCCCTCTCACCTGTGTCGTCTTTTGGACAACGATGAGGAGCAGAGGGGGAAAAGCAGAGGGACGGCGACGAGGACGACTCATCGTGAGACAAACCCGTCTTTCCAACAGTGCTTCGAGCCAACACTTTCTGCTTCTTCCAGGTGTCGTCGGCGTGAGATGCAGCCGTAGAGAAAGAGTCGTGGGAATGTGACGATGACGTCCTGGTGTGTGTCCTCAGGTCCAAGTCGCTGAGGTCGTTTGCTGACAATTCCAGGCAGTCCAGTTTAGCCAAGGAGGCCGACCTCTTCATGAGGGAAGGGGGGGTGAGACCCGCCTGGCGGATACGAGCCTCGAGCTCCATGGCTCTGTGCCACACTATCGGCTCCAGGAAACTCTCCCCCTCATGTCTCTTTCGGAGCAGCTGCCTCACTTGCAGGCCTTGAGGGGTCTGTTCAGCGCTCGCCCCGTCACAAGGTTCAGGCTCTGTGTTCATAACATCTCTGGGCCCCTGAGGCTGCCCCGGATCCAGGCCGTGGCGGTCTGTTGTCTCCAGGCTGATACCCTCGTGGAGGAAAGCCTGCAGCTCTCTCAGTGTCTGCTGAATCCTCTCCAGCTCCTGGCTGCCACGAGCCAGCCTGCTCTCGGCGTCACACCCCGGGCTACAGCCCCCTCGCCTGCCCTGCGAACCGCATTCCAGCCTCTTATCGGTGTCTGACTCCTGCACTGTCACCCCATCCAGAGTCATTTGGTTTGTAGCGGACTTGGGCTGGGTCTGCTGCTGCTGGATTTGGCTGTGGAGCTGGCTGTGTCTTTGGGACTGGTCTGAGGGATCTTGAGATGATTCTTCCAACTCACTGGTAGAGGCCAGTGAGGATGTCAGCATATGGCTATCTATGGATGTGGACACAATGATAGGTATAGCACCCGAGACTTGGCTGATATTTGAGTCGGGGGAGCATGAAGGGTCGGGCAGGTTGTCCATGCCTAAGGAGCCGAGCTCCGTTTGTGACCTTGTGTGTTTTTCTTCATCTTTGGACTTAGCAGATACAGCTGCGATCTCTCCCTGAGTGGTCCTTTGTTCTGTGCAGTCCTGAGGGAAGCAAAGGGGAGGATGTTCAGTGCTCAGGGGACACAGAGGCAGTCTGCTAGGAGGATGTTCGCCACTGGGGGAATGCACCGGCGACCGCTGAGACGCGGCCATCTCCATTTCCTGCTTTAGCTTCTGCTCCAGCTGCTTGGTGGCCCGCCGCACCGAGCCTGCCGGCCAATCGCACGGCAGCATGGAGGGAGACTGCGGGTGGGAAGGCGGAGACGGAGAGGCGTGCAGGACTTCAGATGTCTCCGCGTCCATCTGATGTTCCGGTCGGATGAGCTGAGGGCTGTGGGAGGATGGAGGGAGCAACGAAGAGGAGGTTGGAAGGCAGGCGGCAGGGTGGGTTATGGCTTCAATCTCCGTGACAATATGGCGGACTGATACTCCGTTGTCATGCTGAGTTCGGTCAGGGCTGGCATTGTCAATGCTGTCGTCCGACTGTGGAGACACCTGAGAGATGAAAGAAAGGGCGAGATAAATATACGCAGATCATTTTAGTCATAGTCCTGTTTTATTTAATTAGTGTGTATGTGCATTTGTAACATTTATTATAAATATTTGTGTTCCTTTTAAAATGATACATAAAAAAAAAAACAGTTTGGATAGCATGATAGAAAATAAGCAAATTAGGAGACAAATAAGTGACATCTATCTATATTATATGCACTATTCTCTCATCTTCCAGCAGGTGTCATCATGCTCAATTCAGATTTAGTGTGGAATCTGTGTTACTGGCTCAGTTCATTTGCTACCTTAGGCTGCATTCACACTAAGCCAAGCGTTGCAGTTATTAGAGCAGGGGTTGTCGACAAATTAACTTCAGATAAGTAGCACACTCAATTGAGTGTTGGTAGAGCTGTATTGTGTCAATTTGGCAAAAATAATACCATAATGCAAAAGAAAAGCTTTCCCTCACTAAACTCTTTTTTGCAGCCGTCTTGAATTTAAAACGCAGTCCAGAATATGAACACAAAGTATGATGCTGCGGTGACAGGTGCGACTTTTATCTCACATTATGACGCCTTCTGCATGATGCAGATATGCTGGCAATATGTATACAAGACAATATGTTAATAAAGTAATGAAGATGAATGATCCTGTACCTGACTAGTTCCATATCCTGGCTCCTCCTCCTCCTTAGTCTGAGCTTCTTCGTTTTCCTCAGATGGCAGAGGTGACCTTTGTTGTGCCTGCTCAGAAAGTGTCCGGGACCTGCCATCAAGGGCCAGGCCCAGAAACTTTTCCCTTGCGCTGAAGAAGTCGATGCTGTCTCCGCTGTGGTTGGACGACCCATCGGCCTCGCCGCGGCCGTCAAAGGCGCTGCCTATCTGTAACTCGCTGGGGTTATTATTGTCATCGCTGGCAGCAAGTGGGAGAACCAGGGGGAGGGAAGTGATGTTGGCAGGGCTGCCTGGGCTGTGTTTGTCACAATCTGATAACGAGTGGTCTATAATGTCAGAGTCAGTCGATCCCAGAGTGAGAGGAGAGATTTCTTCTGAGCTGCTTTGCTCCGGCAGATTGAGGGACAGTTCCATCGGTTTGTGTTTGGGCACTGAAACGGGCAGATGTGTGGGTGGACCCTGGTGAGCCCGCTGAAGTTCAGGAGTAGGAGGTAAGATGTGGAGTGATGGTGGAGGGTGCGGTACAGCAACAGGCACAGTGACAGCCACAGCTGAATTGTCCAGTCTCTCCTCTGGGACTACAGTGGCTGCTCGCGCTCTAGGGAGGGGAAGCAGGAGAGGGGGGTCTCCACAGTCTGACCTGACCTCATCCTCACCCGATGAGTCACAAACACCGTTGGAGTCCGTGCGTGAGTCGGAGGTGTGTGCGGCAATCGATTTGGCAGACTCTTCGCGTTCAACACCGAGCACTTGCAGCACAGCCACGCCCAGGAAGTGATGTAAGGAGGGGGAGGAAGTGTTGTTGTTGTGAGAGTCGGAGCGTCCCAGAGACGAAGGTTTACACGTGGAGTCTGGACGATCTGAAAGGTCACTTTCAGAGTGTGAGCGCCATAGCTTATTATGCCTTTGTTTGCTGTGGAAGCAAAGAAAACACATGTTTGTTTTTTTTAAACACCAAAATGCTCCATAAAGAACATGCATATCCTACAGATGCTTCTGCGTGAAAGCTCACCTGGCCAGCAGGATTCCCTGATACTCCTCCAGCTGTTTCATGAAGGAAGGGTTTGGTTTGGTGACAGCCCGTTTCTCCTTGACATAGTCAAAGGCAGTGTCCAGGTCCCAGCCGTACTCCTTCATGGCGTAGGCGATCACTGTGGAGGCAGAGCGACTCACTCCCATTTTACAGTGAACCAGACACTTAGCACCAGCTTTCCTGAGAGAGACGGAGACGAGAGAACAGTTGCGTTGCATTACAAAATCGAGGCGGGGGAGAAAAGGAGAGTTTAACAAGCTTGTGTGTGTTTAAACCTACTTGGCTTTCGTGATGAACTTGTAGGTCTCGTTCCAGTACTCCAGCAGATTGGTGGCCTCTTCATCGTACACTCTGATGTTGTGGTACTCAAAAGTCCCCGGGAAGAAGTTGTCGATCTCCCTGGTCACATTCAGGATGTAGTGCACGCTGCAAAAGAGAAGGAACAAGCCGGTTAACTTGCTGACCATTAAAAGTCAATGCACCGCTCTTCAGCTCGTATATACAGCAGATGAATGCTTGGCTTATATCACACAGGGTCAGACATTGCTACAAACTATATTAGAGTTCAATACAAGTAACAAGCATCTCCAAAGAACTGGAAAAACAACCAGCTTGTTTGTGAAAGTACTTTTAAAATGCATATTTCAACTGTGGATAATGAAGCTTTTGAAGCAGAACTTGTAAAAAAAAAAAAAAAAAAATGGTGCAGACTAAGATGGTGAGGTATTAATAAAGGTTCATTAAAAAGTGGATTGTGATTATTCTTTTGAACAACTCAACTCATGGACTAAAGGTGGAGTAAATCCAGTGTATGAAGCTTTGCAGATCTCTTACCCGCTGTTCTGCAACTCATCCAAGTTAGAGGCATTCCACTCGGAGCCCTGGAAAGCACAGGTCTAGTTAAGATCAAGGTGTATACAGATATATTAACGCACAACAAAATAAGAATGACTCAGAACTCATTCTAAACATCTACACTTTTAATCACTCTTAAATGTTAATCGAATGCTGTCTTACTGAATATAAACCATGTGATAAATCGCATGAAATCTATCTAAACCAAACTCAGTGACCACATGGTCCATAGGGTCTTACCAGATAGACATGTTCGAAGATCTCAGTGGGGCTGTCCATCTGCCCCAGGATGACTATCATCTCGTTGTCTATGAACTCCTTGAACTCCCTCAGGTTACACACCATCTGCATCTCCAGCTCTGTTCGGATCTGGAACCGTGGTCAAAATTGGCACTTAAGAATCTTAACTAGTAAAGCCACATCTGCCAAACCGAACTGTAAACGTTGCCGTACTCATCGATGGGCCTCTTACCTCCTTGCAGGTGACATTCTCCAGGTCTTTCTGCATCATGATCTCTCTGAGGCGAGTCTTGATCAGCCGCTCTGTGCGCTCCCTTTCTGTCGGCCTGCACATACAGACACAAAGACTTTCATGAACAAAAAACAACAACAGTAATACATTTTCTTTTAGCCGAAAAGACAAACAGAAAGAACCACCTTCACAGGCACAGCAATGACTTTCCTTCTGTTCACTGATTCAATTTCACGTTATTCTCAATGAGATTACTTGTTCCACAAGAGAATCGCCACTTTGTCTGATTCTCAGAAAGAGGGAACAGAAAATCTGAGAGTGTGGCCCATTGGCAGTCCACAACAAAGTCTCCTTGTGGAGTGAGCCTGTTGTTGTGCCTGGCTCTGTTTCCAACCGCTCTGCTGGGGGACGCTTTTAGCCTGACGTCACACCGATGCTACCAACAAGTTGCCTAATTAGCTCTCGGAATAGCTCAGTTTATCTCCTAGATTTTCTAATTGTCTCTTGTTTTGCTTCCAGCTGGATCCTCACAAAAATACAGTGTGGATCAGAAGTCACAGTCAGTGTGGCCTGTGTTGAAGATTCTGAAACGGTCAGCTTGTTTATCTCAACGCTGAACATTTTTACTGACCCCAAGAGAATGATCCACAGTGATAAGAGAACGCACACCTGGTGACATATATACCAACAAGTTTATAGCAAGTATAACAACAACCACTAAACCTTTAGCCTCATAACAGGCCTGGAGTTGCCCACAAAAGTCACGCACAACGGACAGAAAAAAGTACCCATATATGACGACACAAGGAATAATGAGGAATAATGAGCTAATGAGTAACTGGAAAATGGAAATTCTATCTCACTTCCTCGAATCGCTGACAGAGGGGCCACCTACAGGAAATCAGAGTAAACCCCATTCATTAATCAAGTATGAAAACATGCCAACATCAAACCACTTCCTGCTAGCTGAACTTTTCAACTAATAGTTTCACGGGAATAGAAGCCGTCATGTCAACAAACATTGGCAGGTCATGTAGCTTTGGCAGCCTGTGCGGGACAATCATAAAGTGTTGGTGCCAATTTTGATGAGTGCACTCGAGTGCAAACACACTTCCTCCAAATAGAGTGAGTAAAGTATTCCAGGCAGACAGTAAATAAAGGTGTTTCTTGTTTGTCAAGTTTCAAGTGGACCTTGATTTCCTATTCTGACCTCTTTTCTCTCCTGTCATCCAGGGGCATCAGGTGCATGCAGCAGCAAAGTATCTCCCTTAATCCCCCCTAACACTGCCATCTTTAGCCTCCTTCTCTCTGCCTACCACCTGCTTCTGTCTGTCCCTCTGTTGGTCTACCAATTTGTCTCTGGTTTCCATTTTTTCCCCCCCAAACCAAGCCATCTAAAGCCTCAGCTATTTCGGACACTGGAGAAACTCTTAAGGTGTGTGTGTGTGTGAGAATGAGAGGCGCTCCAAATAGGTAGCGAGGCACGTGACTAACCAGCAGAGAGGGGAATTTCCCTGGTATCAGTCAAGACATAAATCCAGCCGCCTGTCACCCCTCTACTTTCTAAATATCCCCTGTGGATCTCTTGACAACTCTGTCTGCACGTGAGAAGAGGTTAGGCTCGGCTAATGTGAGAGTGCATCCCATTTCTATCACCATGTAGTGGCTTTATCTACTATCCTTTTACTTTTAGTTAGTCAGAGTTTAATATGCAAAATACTTACAGTGGATCATGTTCATGTCTATCTGGGTCAAATTCATCACTATTAGCGGATCATTATTACAACTGTTTTGTTTTCTTTAATTATCATGCAGATTACCATCTAATTGAGATGTGTATATATTAATACAAATTAATTAAATGGACAGCTTTGTAATTTACTGAATTTGATTGATCATTTCAAGACTAAAATAACTGTAGGCAAATTATTTAAACAGCATGTAAGGCATGCATCCGTCGCAAGCTCTTTGATCTGTGTGAGCAGTCGATTACTGTTATGATCACTATAAGTGGTTTCCAACATATTAAGAAACAACCGTGGTAGTCTAACTCAAGTATTTGAACAGAAGTCAAACAATTTTGTTAGTTTTATTTGAATTTCACTCAATATTGTTTCGGCTTTTTGTAGAATTAATGCAGTGTTTGTTGTGGATATCCATTCAACACATTTCTGCCAGCAGTGTACTCACTCCATAGGAATTTTGCAGTACACATCAATGGGGGCTGTGCAACTCTATGTCATACAAGATGAAAACGTGAAAATCCCTCCATGTCTGGAATGCCCCACATGTTCCAGATATCCCACCATCCGTGTGAACTGGGGATTTGGGTAATGTGTGTGCGCTCATGCGGTCTCTACTTACAGGTCTGTGAAGAGAACGGGTGAATTGGCACGGTGCGACTCGAGGTCCTGCATGGCGTTCCACTCATTGACGCAGAACTGGTTGGATGAGACCCTGCTCTGGTAGTAGCTGACCCAGGTCAGGAACAGGCTGCCCGGGTAGTAGTTATGGCAGCGGGCTACGTCACACGCTTTGTGGAGGGACTGGAGGGCCGACCTAAAGGCAGACGGTGAGAAGGAAGAGGATTCACAGTTGAGACGTTGCCTCGAGGGGACAAAACCAACTATAGAGTGAAGTTTGGATTTAATTAAATTAAATGACTAAGAGTAAAAACAAAATGAAAGTTAAAAGGAGGGGAGGAATTAGGTGAAATGCAGAAAAGGTGAAAATTGAAAGAAAGTCAAGGGAAAAATAAAACCTGAGAAATATTATAAGACAGGTGGGTTGCATCATCAGAGGGGGAAATAACACAGGTGAGAAGAGAAGAACATAAAGATTGCAGCGATGAAGACATAATACATGGATATAACTGCAGATAAATTAAAACTATCAGAGATATTCAAGAGAGAGGGAGGTCAGGCGAAGAGCAAGGTAACAAAGGGACGAGGAAATGAAGACGGCCACGGAAATGAAGAGGCAGCACTGGCATGTGAGACAGGGAAAGATAATGAAGAGACTGGAAAGCAGAGAGATAATGAGAAAAAGAAGAGAGGAGAGATAAGAGTGGCTAAGATAAAAGGCTGCAGGTCAAAGTCAAAGGGGGGTTAGTCGTTTTAAGGCTGCAACCTTAAGTTGAATGTAACTTCACATAGATGTTATTTGCAGGAAAAATAAAAGTTGTTTACCACATAGCCTGCACCGACACTGGCTTGAAAACATGAACCATGTTCACCGTCGACACACTAAAACCACTGTGAGGAAAGAGAGAGAGAGAGAGAGAGATAAGGGTTAGATTTATTAGCTTATAGTCATATTACAACACCAACAAATCTTCTTACAATGAAATGACTAAACAAGAGTCATCAGAGCAGTCAGTCAGCTGCCCCAGGGAGCAGTAAAAAAGAAGCAGGTAGAGGTCTTACCCATCTCCATCCAAGTGGATCAAAGTGTCACTCCACAGAGGTAGAACCAAACCCACCGTACAGCAGCTGGGAGGAAGATAAACACTTTAAATAACAGCACAACAAAACAAGACACACCGGTTCGACACAATACAGGGATGTGTCCGGGAAACCATTAAAAAGAAAAACAACAATTAGAGGAAACAAGTTGAGGACGTCAGACAATAGCATACTAAGTAGTCAATATTATGGGTAACATGCTGAGTAACAAGTGTGGGGGGTTTCACACATGTTATGGTACTACAAGCTAGAGTGGTTTACTGTTGCTGAGGTACTGACCTATCAGAGGAGACAAAGTCCATGCCGAGCACGATGCTCTCCTCTGTGTCCTGTCTCCCGTTGGTGGAGACCACCACCATGTAGCGGGTTACCTGAGGGTAGGCGCTTTCCAGACGCACAGCCTGTGAGAAAAGAACGATATTACAGGGACTTAGAGACATAGCATTGCATTAGTCCAAGTAAGACTTTCCAAGTCCAGTTTCAGTTCTTTATGTTTCCTAACAAAAGAACTGAAACCCGCCTCTGTGTCTGAAGTATAAGCTCCTTAAACACAATGCAACCTGTGGGGGTGTGCATGTGTGTTACTCACCAGTCGGATCGTGTCCTCCGGCCGCAGCACAGTGAACATGGTCTGAAGATGTTTCTGGAGGTCACCTGGATAGAAAGGATTTCCACATCCTCATTTAGTTTCAGTTCCACTTGGACGACACTGGCATTCTTAGCATTTAAAGGTTGACATAACACCTAGGATAATGTATCGTTTACCCTGTGGCAAGTTTCCAGTGCATTCACACTGGAGCCTCTTTCACTTAGCCCTACATTCGACCTGATATCTGAATACATCTGAGCGAACACATCTGTTATTTCTAACATTTCTGATGCTTTTTATAGGCATCAGCCCATTTCACATCACAAAAGGTCAAACTACAAAGGCTGTCTTTAATCCAGACAGCAGCACATTCTACTTCTCGTGTTTCCAAAATGTCCAAACTTTGTTTTTCATCGTAAAAAAAAATAAATAAAAAACTTGAGATATTCAGTGCGGGTTCTTTGGCAAAATATTTTTCAAAGAATCTAGTCACCACATGGTATGCAGCAGTGAACTCGTCTGCCTTGTTATGAAACAGCTTCGGTGAAGTTAGCACCAGCTGTATCTGATGATGCTGTGGAGGAATGTCCATTTGAAAACACACTGTGCTTTTCAATGTGTAATCCTTCAGTGGAGTTAATTCCTGGGGCCGAGAGTCAGCAGCGGGAGAAGCTGCAGCTGTCACTCCTGTGTGCATGTCTTTACCTGTGTGCTTGTTCCTGCGCTGGCTGATGCGAGGTACAGAGTTAGGCGTGGGGCTGTTTCCCCTGGGAAGGAATAGGGCCGCCCCTTTTACGGTGAGGAAACTCTCACTGATACTGGAAGGGAAGAGGAAAGAAAAAAAAAAAGACATGAATAGAAGTCTCAAACACAGGGACTCCTTTCAAGTTATCTCATCATATTCGGTCTTTCGAGTAACTTATGTAATTTGTCATCACTTTCTTGCACTTACTCTCGTAATGAGCCCAAGATGGGGACATGGAACAGACAGAGTGTTGTCATGGGCTTATGTCAGTGTCACAAATCTCACGATGATTCACTCAGCGGGCCTCTCTGTCTACAAGCGCACTAAATCAGAGCTGACCAGGCCATTGCGAGTAAAACAAGATCCAAGCCCCAATTTGAACTCGGAACACAATGTTCTCTGCTCCTTCACACAGCTGGATCACACGCACGCACTTACTCACACTTGCAGCTGTCGGGAGGGAGGGATGGGGGGATTGTGAGGAGACCGCGGGTCCGAGAGAGGAGACGGAGCAAGTCCCCTCCTCCACAATGAGCGGAGATAAGAGCTGGCCGCCACACCAAAGCAGGTTGTATCAAACAGGGCTCTGTTCCTCTCTGGAACACTTAATCTTATTAACTGTGACTGAGGTCACTGCGTTGAGGAGGAGGACACATAATAAACTGAGGTCAGTGTTTCAACTGAACACCAAACACTGAGTGTGTGTGCATGTACAGTGGCACACTAACCTAAGTCACCTAGATGCCAATGGAACATCTACTTCTGCAGCCACTTATGACCATGTCAAATAACAGCCGTGGGACCAGTAAAACCTGAATGATGCTGAGCAGTCGTGGGAAAAAGTGCTCTGACATTTTAAATAGTGGCTACAGAGAGCACATAAAAACCACAACTGCTAGACAAAACTATGAGTGTGACATGTTGAATCAGGAATTGAAGTAGCACCTTCAGACCCAGGAGGAATCCATCACATTAACAAAATCACACCCGTTGTTTTGCCTCTGCAGGTTTTGCCAAAATTGAGACCACAAGTCAAGCTGGCAAGTACCTAGCCCATCGAGGAACAACATGTGCAGCCACAATCTTAAGCAGCCAGTCGAACCTGGCTCTTAAAATTGTAACAGACTTCTAGAGAAACCCCCTTTTGATGTGGGTAAATATGGCCAGCTGTTCCACATTCAATACCCTACACAGGACATTGGCTAGAAGGTGTTTTTAAGAGGTCAAATTAAGTTAATGTCAATGAAAGTATAAGCTAACTGCAGTTTGTCATCCAGAATAAAATGCAACAAATACTGTGGATGTATAAATGTTACTAAACACTGACATATTTGCCCAACCCAAAGTTGAATAACGCCGGTTTCATGGCCTCTGGGGCCAGAAACTAAGACGAGGAACTGACTCACCAGGATCAATCCAAGGATGGGGATAACATCAAAGCCACAAATATCCTTTGAAATAGTGCAAACAATTGGTTGATATGTATTTGGTGGTTAACTACAGTGTTGGATAAGCTCTCTTGCCCTTTGCAGCAGACTAGAAGTACACACGTCTACAGTTCATCAGGTTCTCAGTTATTCAGTTTCACACTGTCTGCCGTCTGCCATTTAGGCTTCCTGTCATGCTATTTTCCTGTGTAACTTCATCTCTCCATCCTTCCAGCCACCCTACTGTCCTTCCTGAATTTTGCTGAGATCAATGATGTAGAGGACATGGAGACGCATACAACAGAGACAGAGAGAGAGAGAGAGAAAACCCACAGCTTTGAGCTTACTTCCCATACCCACACACCCTTGACCCAGCTGTTTCCTCTCACTCTCCCCTCTGTCACTTCCACTTTTTCAGCATTTCTCACAACTTTGCCCTACTTTTCCTTTCTGCCACTCCCTTAATTCCAGCTGTATCATGTCTCACTATCCTCTCTCTCTCTCTCACACACACACACACACACACACACACACACACAGACACAAACTGGGGGCTCTGCACTTGGCAAAGACCATGTATATCAGTGCTACTGTACAAAGTCGTCTGTAATACAACGCTTGTCCTCCACGTGAAAAATCACACATGGAAGGCGATGCACGTGCATGCACGCAAACATGCACTTTTACTTCTGCACACAGACACACTGAGAAAGTGGAAACTATGCCTGACAGTTGGAGGTAGGGGGCTGTGAACGACTTTCAACTTCAGTGTCTAAAAATACTCAAAGTCCTTTAAAAGTGTCTGCTATTGATAGACTACATTCAGAAGAGCACGGCCGACTTACTGTACAGCTTCTCTTTGAGGGGGCAGTGATATCCTTCTGCAGAGGTTAAACGCTGAAGGCTGCATGTGCACTGAAAAGGGTATAGCTAAAGCACACAAATACACACTACCACGGATTCCACACTAAATCTGCAGCGATTGGTCAATTAATCCACTGAAGACTGACAGATATGTGTCAGTATTTGCTGTTTTTATAATCAACTGGTCAAGTCATTTTTAAGGAAAAATGCCTCACTTGCACTGTGAGAACTTGGTGGTTTCTTGGTTGGTTGATAATGAACTGGATATATTTGGGGTATGGACTGTTGATTGAATAAAACAAGGACTGAACCAGGCCGTGGGAAAATGACACAGTGTTAACTAATTTCTGACATTTTTTTAGACTGTGAATCTCTGCAGCAATGACTATCATGACGTTAGCATTGACAACTTAAATAACACAGCTACAAATATACAAAGAAGGATAATGAACGGGGGGAAATTGAAAAAAGGGCAACAGGCTCAACTAAATTTGACTTCACAAATGAGGCGTATTAGGAATGGGCAGTGAGAGGTTGTAGATAAAGAAAGATGACCCAGTCAGAGTGTTTGGCAGAGTGGGGTGGGTCATCTTTTGGCATTCAGCCATCCCGGGCTTTGGGCAGAAGTGGAGTGGTAGGTACTTGTTAGGGCAACAGACACAGACACAATCATCACTATGTAAGGACCCCTCCACATAGTGGGCACATAACTGACCCCCCTCCTCCTGCCCGTGGCCATATTAGTCACTCTCGGGAGGAGAGTGGGATAAATATAGGGCCTGGCTCTATGGAGGCCGAGCCCCACTAAGGCCCTATGAGTTCACACCAGAGACAGATACAGCCCATGTGAAAGACAGGGAGTTAGCTGGTGTGTGTCTTCATGTCCACAGGTGCATGGAAAATGTGTCACGAGCAGAAAATAGTGTAAGATGGATGAGAAGAGAGGGAAGTCAAGTTTGTGGGGTTTCATGAAATAGAGGCCCAAAGCCCTGTAACATCCTCGATTCATTCTGGCCAGGAACCTCCGCTGCATGTCATCTCACTCGCAACCATTACACAGTCCAGTTATGGCAATTTTGCCCTAGAAATAAGTTCCAAGACTCATTACACTTCCACAGCACATCATTTGGCAAAGAAGATACAGGAAGTTGGAAGTCAGAGCAGAAGAGGGTCAGAGCTGATAAAATGGTAGGAATACCAGGTCATACTAAACATAGACTTTGATCAACTGGCACAAATGCCAGTCAACATGTTGCTCAAAACCCATTGTCTGGTCACGGTCCAAATGTCAGTTACCTTAGAGAACTAAACATACCTTACCCAGGCATGAGGTGCTATTCTCAGGAAGATTCTCTCTCTCACACACACACACACACACACACACACACACACACACACACACACACACACACACACACACACACACACACACACACACACACACACACACACACACACACACACACACACACACACACACACACAGTGACCTATATCCTGCTGCCCATATCCCTGTTCAGCTGCTGAATTCCCACAAACACTTAACTCAAACACTTCAAATTGTCACGTTTCGGTTGCAACACAATCACGATCAAGTACAGCGGAAGAGAGGGGTTTACCGGCATTTCTAAAATTGGTGGTATAACAATGGTGTTTTAGACAGCATTTATCCACAGGTAACACTTAGCCTAACATAGACAGCCTCGAGGCTTGTAATTACTCAGTCAAACCCCGGCTTAACATTCTGGCACGTACAGTCGTTTCCACTATAAACAAACAGACATATGTACACAAGCATTAAACATGCCGACACACATGTACGTGCTCGAGGTGCTAAGGTTGCTAGAAAAACGGGACATCCTAAGCAACACAAGGAAATGCTGATAAAAACGATCAACAGGCAACATGCGACGTGGCCAACAAAAGCAGGAAGTCAGAAGATTCCCACATCTGCTGTCATTTACCAGACACACGTGCTTGGGTGTGTGTGTGTGTTGCGGTAAGATCTTCCCATAAACCTTCATTATGCAAACTCACTCAAAAAAAAAAAAAACATTTCCTTAAGACTGCAGGGCTCAATATTCAATTTACTCAATAACCTCACCAGCCAACCGTAAAACAGCTGAAAAACGATGTGATCAAGAGACAGGCTGTGCTGAACTTCCCTGAAAACTGCCACAGAAGGCCAATTCTCACGCAGGGCTGAAGCAATTACTGACTGCACGGAAATGTTACACAACAACATCAAAACTCACTGGAACAAAATGTATTAATTTAGTGGGAAATTGGAGAATGTTAATTTCATCATCTTTTAATAATCCAGCTGCAGAAATTTCTACGTCGACTTTCTCAAATTTGCAAAGCTTACTCGTATGGAGCTGCAGCCAGCTCCACAAAAGTTTGGGAAAACTGCAACAGGCTTGCCTTTGATCTGTCTTTAAGGGCAAGCTTGTCTTCGCCGCATGTAAGTCAACTAAATCCTTTTAAATACCTCACTTTGTCTACAGACACTGAAGATCACAGGTAACATCACTATAAAGATCGATGGCAACTCCCTCACATCACAGCCTGTAATTGTATATATAAGGTCCGTCCACACAGGGCTTTCTGATCACTTAGATTTGAAGGATATCCATTTAGCAGGATACAAGGACATATATTATTATGATTGCTTCTGGCTTATTTAAAGTTATTTTTTGACTCAATGTTTATAGAACCTTCATTCAACAAAAAAGGTCTCAACTACAACGTAATACCAAGTATGGTTATCACACCAACCTGGACTTGTGAAACTGTAGGATGATGATTCAAACTACATGCAGAGAGCCATTATGTCTTAGGAAGGAGCACTGAGATGAGTCAGACGCTGCTACGTCACCAGGAAATACATGCAACACTGATGTTTCAAAACTTTTTACACATGCTCAGCTTACTCACAGTTTTACAATTTAAAAAAGGGTTGACACATTATTACCAACTCCAATGACGTGGACTTAATGGATTAATATAATTTAGTCCAACCGTAAACTGACTATCCACAATACAAATAACATGCTGTAATAATTTCAGTGTAGTCACGTCCTGGCAGCATAACTGTAACTCCTGATAAATTAATGTGTTGTAATGTATAATAATGACAACAACTTGCCAAAAAAAAAAAAAACTTACAGTTGGTTGATGTTATTTTTTGACACCACCGCGTCGTCGCTGAAGTAGGGCACCATCTTGGCCCCGCAGCAGGAGCAGAAGCTGACCGCCGACGAGCTGTCGGACACGGACACCGCGCCGAGGGTCATGCCGGAGGTGAGCGCGCCGGTGGGGAGGGAAGGAGGGTGTCCGCTGAGAACTTCTACTCCTTTCCCACAGTCACGTGCTCGGTCATTGCGAGACGTCTCAGACTAAAACTCCCTTGGGTGTTGATGGTCGTAACGCAATACACAACAATGACGAATTATTCCGCGAAAGAGGTACTCGTTTCCAAATCTTGCTTCTGTCGCAATGAGTTACGCGGGGCACAGTTTGTTCCTTCTCCCGACAGTGACGCCTGGCCGTCCAGCATTTCCCAATACAGTGGAAGCGACTTCTATACGTCTAACACATAATTCAACAGTATCCTCAACCACGTACAGTACTGAGACATATGACTTGGGTCAAACTCTCAGTGGGAAAGTCATGGGAGGGAGGAGCTGGAGACATGTGTTTTGGGGAATAGCGGGGAGCCAATGGGGACGAAGAGGCAAGTAGCCAGCACCGCCCACATCCTTCTGCATGGACTTGCTGGAGCAGAGCAACCGTGCACCGTGCGCAGGTATTTAATCCTGCAGCTGATTAGTCTGTGTAGTTCCTCCTGTCTGGCTGAGAGTGTGCTCATTAGATAACGCACTGCCCGTTTGTTTATCAAAGCAGCGTTCACTCTTGGTACATGGTTTACCCTTTCATAATGGGTTATATAAAGATGTAAGTCAGACAATAGGTTTCAATCATCTTTATAATATGCTATTACTTTTAGCAACAGCTCATTTGGTGTCCTGGTACAACAGATTCAATAGGGGATGTCCTCATTAAACTAATAAAATAGAGTCAATTAAACCAGAATGGTAAGCTTTATGAGGAGACTTGACTCGTCTCCTCTGCCCTTTTCTCCCAAATACTCAGACCTTGAGTTACATAATGACCAAGAACAAATGACTTACATGCCTGTAGTATCTAGGTAAAGCAGCAATATGCAATGTCTGGTCAGGAAAGCAACAACCTTTCAGATTGAGGTGGTCTGAGGACATCAAGCATCAACCAACATGCTGCTTGCTGTTGCATGGACACAATGTTTTGGTTCGTTTATTGCCAATTACGCATTTTATATTCTGCTATGTAAGCTGACAACACTTTGAAAAACACTGTAAAACATACAGACCTCTCATCATATTCACGAGGGTTTGTGCCAAGACCCTACAAACAAAACGAAAACATCTGTGGCTAATGACCTCCACCACAGTGAAGCTAAGCTTGGTATGGAACGCCTGCTTTAAGTTTTTCACTGTTTTCAAGCAGAGCAGTTACCAATAAAGGGTTT
The DNA here is from genome assembly GCA_029853015.1 of Chelidonichthys spinosus. Classification (NCBI taxonomy): domain Eukaryota; kingdom Metazoa; phylum Chordata; class Actinopteri; order Perciformes; family Triglidae; genus Chelidonichthys; species Chelidonichthys spinosus. Next base: position 10,946,617 of record CM056828.1, read on the forward strand.
TGACTGACAAATAGGGCACTATTAAGTATGCCGTTATGCAACGCACCTTTGGCTCAGAATTCACAAATTTCCCAGCCCATTGTTATTCACTGTAATCTGCAGAGTTTGCTGGTGTTTTTCTAGGTGTATGAACACCCCTGAGCTTTGGGGGAACTGTAGTTGAACTTGATTCTGCAAGCTTAATAAGTGTAGTAACAAATAGAAGAACTCTAACCTAGTGAAAATTACAATTTTTTTCAAAAACTGTAAAACTAATTAAAAACATCAACCTCTTGCGACTAAAACTTAATGTTTTCTCTTTAGAATAAATTCAAATGCAGGAGCATGGATGCTCATTACTGTGTTCTGTTTACATGTGCAAAGCATAAATAATCTTTGCATGTCTAATGTCTGATAAGGTCAGCCCTGGCCATTAATATGTAACTAACCTTATTAGCAATGCTTTACAATCAGGCCTTTCACAATAATTATGTCATTGACTTGCCATATGATATATGGAAACTAACTCAAACTTTCCCCCTGACCTCGATATTAGCCGTTGTGTTTGTTTACACAAGAACATCACCTTACACAGGGCCCTGCAGAAATTGAGCACTTTTTTTTAAGTAGAGCCTGAGAGTCCATTTATTTATTGTTTTGGTTGTGTAGCTTTTTTTCAATATACTATTTTAATATTTGTTTCACTTTCCAATAAAAATGACTGCATATTCTTAAAAATCAAACACTCATTTATCTTTGAAAGGGTGTACTTGACTTATTATTCTTTTATATTATCATTACATACTCAGACTCCACATGTGTTTTGCCCAGCTAATGCCCGATTACATCAGATATAAAACAAACACAACAACACCCTTGCTTTACTCTCACCTTCCTATCAAGAACTCTTGCATCACAAGACCGCCCTGAGCTCCACCAGCAACTATGACCACAACATCCAAATGCACACACAGCGGCTCTCGTGTTCTTGTCATGTGGTTTTGTTTAGTGTTGTCAAACGTTTGAATGTGGGCTGGCTGGTAACATGAGTGTCTGCTGTGGTGTTTAGCCGAGACTATGGACAAGTGGGAATGGGCAGAAACATACAGGTCAAAGGTGCTGGTGTTGTGTATATTTCAAAGTGTGTGTGCGCGTGTGTGTGTGTGTGTGTGTGAGAGAGAGTAAGTGACAGACGAGAGAGAGAGAGAGAGAGTGAGCTCTACAGTATCATCCTGCTACCTCCTTGTCAGTGCAAGAAGCCAGCTGTTTACCATATGCTGAGCTGGAGATGGACTATCATTACCATACTGTTGTTACAAAGCTATATGACTTGCAGCATTATTTAAACTGCATATCCTAAAATCACCCCTCTTTCCCCTCAAAATGCCCATCACACTGGAGGTAAAGATGTGTGATAGAGTTATAGCGGCGGCTAAAAACACCTTGCCTCAAACCCTTAAAACCAACAACATAAAAATAAATGTAAAGACTGTAAACAAAGCAGAGCAAAGAGCAGCTGGGCTACAACGCCTTCAGTTCAAATGTTTGCCGACTACTTATCCCACTCTGTTGCGATAGGAGCACTTAACCTTGGAGAAACAGGGAGCGCTCTTGTGGGCCAGATAAAATGGACAAAGACGGACCTGTGAGCAACGGTAGCCTGGGCACGGTAACCAAACATGTACTGTGCTGCAGCAAAGAAACACTGGCTGAAAATCGGTTATTGGGTTTGAGAACCTTTAGATGTAATCTGTCAAATGCTGGGGCAAGTACCTGACGGGAAGACTTTTTTTTGTGATTTTGTTAGTGTGGTGGATTTTGGAATTAATAATGATCTGGCACATAAACTTGTTTTTGCACTGTGTTCATCGTGGAAATGTCACATTATACTACGAAATGATGGTATTTAATTGGGATTGAATTATCATTAGCTACCATTTGAATGTTGATAGCCATGTCACATTTGTTGCATGAAATACTGCAAGTATAATGTTTACTCCTATACAATAGCTCTCTTTTAGAGGTTTGGAAACAGTCACTAATGCTCAAACAGTGAACACAAGATGGCCTTCCTCCGTTTGGTGTTCGCTTCTGCACCTTGCCCTCCTTGGTTTTCTAATTGCAGACTCATTAAATTTGTGCTCTGCTCGAGTGCATCTGGATGAGACTCAATAACATGCATGCTTTATAGTGCAGAGACTTGCACCATGCAGAAATGATTCAGATCAGAGTCGCAATGTATAACTTGGTTTAAAGCAATGATTCTTGTTATTTCTCACAGAGTAGTTCCTCTTGCCACCCAAATAGATTCTGATGGCCATTAAAGTAATAAAGCAATATGTTTTTTTAAATTATCCCAATGAAACCCTTAATTGCCCCTCCCCATCACATGATATCTCTGCAAATCACAAGAAAGACAGGGAGCAACTATTAATCATTTAAAGATTACATCAGAAAAGAAGAAACATTTCAAATGTTAAGTTTCGTAACTCTGGTTTGAAAGAAAAAAAAAAAAAAACTTTCTCTGACATTGTCCTTGACAGTCGGTGTCAGCCCTGAAGCAGCAGTGTGTGGCAGAGATTCATTATAGCACTGCAGTAACTTTATTCTCCCCTGGTGTGGTGCAGGACAGAAAGAGACGCTGACGGAGACCAGGAGAGAATAAGAGGAAAAGATACTGAATAACTGAAAGAGAAAAGAGAAAGACTCTGGAGAAGAGCGAGAAATCAAGACCGAGTGAAATCATTACTGCACTGTAAAAGCCAGAGCTCCCCTCAGTCTCAGTCTCAGTGGCTCGTACACGATATATTGGCCCATGCTGCTACTTGAATCCATATGTAGGGTGGGGAGTTAATTGTACCTCAGCTCTTATATAATACAAGTGAGGGGTCACTCAGCAAGGCCCTTGGCTACACCCCACATGTCAATGCGAGTGTGAGTGTGTGTGTGTGTGTGTGTGTGTGTGTGTGTGTACACACATCCGTTGGTATGACTTCAGCAGCTGCTGCTGCTTTGTTGTATTACCTAACAGAAAATTGGGAGCACATGTCCTTCTTGGCACTATTGGGGTGTGTTAAAGCCTTGCAGGGGTGATGTCACTGGGTTTCAATTTTCATATATGTGTGACACATAGCATAAAATCTTTTTGAGCATGTTCCACTCTGTTACAGGTTTCATGCACTGCCAGCGCTCCACAAGAGGCCCCACGCTTATCATGGGCCAGCTGCAATCACAAAGTGAAATTATTATTATTACGGGCATTCGATTATTAATTCAATTCAATTATTACCACTATAACCATGACGTAATGCCTTCAGACCAGTTTATCCATATGTTGCGGGCAGGATTTCACAACACGCAGTTGGCCTAGTTTTGGGTGTGATGCAGGAAGTTCACATTAAACAGCAGGGGATATAAAATGTTCTCTACTTGTATGTCTTGTTACTATGCAATAGTGTAGATAATAGACATACGCACATTGCTACCACCCACCCCTAAATGTTTTTACACAAAATATATGATGTCATTAAGACCATTTATTGAATGACCAGAAAATATGCTGTATTGGGATCTATATCATTACCGAGATATGAAATCAGTAATAGATTAGTAGATCTCTTTTGGCCATATCACCCAGCCCAATGTTATTCTGCTGTATGAGCTCAGGACCGGAGACTTTGACCCTACGAACAGCTCTAATCCAGTGGAAACCTGACCAGCTTTTTTCAGATGCATCTGATTTTGCCAGGCAAGGTCATGCTGGGCTCATGCAGTGCGACAGGGTCCAAGACACACATGAATGAAATCCGAGTGTGATCCTGGGCAACAGCCAAAGCCCCAGAGCAAAGAAAAAGATGCAATATAGAAGTTAAATGTCCTTCTGGCAACATAAAACTCTGCTTCGTAGGAACAACGCTCAAATCCAAGACAACATTGGTTCAGTTTTCAGAGTCAGGCCACAGGTGAGATAGTTTTCTAGATATTGTTGTTTAAAAATGGCTTTTCAGAGTATGATGCCAAAAACCTTCTGAATTACCCTTCATTCAATGATTTTTCATGAGAAAACTGTTGACAGTAGAGACCTAATATGTTCCTATAAACAGGTGTGTCTTTTTATTAGAATTTTTACAGGACATTCTGAGATGGTCAGGTGGAAGGCGTTTGATGAAATGACACGGAATGACCCAAATGATATCGCACAACTAGGCATAAAAATCTATTGACTGTTTAGGTTGCACTTAAAGCTTTAATTAGTCCACAAACCACCCTTGCAAAGTCCATTAAGATGTAGAGGCTGTATATACTTTGATGTTCCACTCCTATAAATGATTGTGTCCTACTGTCTCCATGGAGGTATATGTGATAACAATTAAAGTGATAAGAGACTCTGTGTGAGCCTTGAATGCTAAAAGTAAGTCAAACACTCACACAAACACAAACATAAAGCCTGTATGTGCTCAGCTTGTCCTGTGTCATTGCATTTCTTTCAAAGTATGCAGCGGGCCGTGCCCTAAAAACAGTACAATGACAAAGCCACCTGAGTTATCGTAACAAAGAGACATTAACAGTGGTGACGTCCTTGTCTTTTATGATGACACATATACACATCAGAAAAGCAAATCATTGACCGCACCACAACCACCAGGTGGAATCATGCAAATCAACCCCAGTCTATGACATCAGTGTGGTCTGACCAAATATTGACAAAAGTACTCAAGTACACATTGTTTGCAGTTCAAAAAACTCCTAAAGAAATCTATTTAAAACCATTGTGAGCTCGATGGTTGATTGATTGAGACAGGGCACACTCCTGAAATTACATTAAGTAATCGTAAATGTTATAATGACATTACACACAGATGTATAAATTACTTCCTAAATTAAAAATATGAATTTCTTTCTATTGAGGCATTTGTCTTTACCTAACAGGTTTTTCATTTTGTATTTTCTCTTGGACATTATTAACTGTTGCAGTAAGGTGCTTATTGGACCGGGTAACTAATAGAAAATGTACAAAGTTTTAATAGATAATACTCACTAATGGAGAATTAGTATGTAGATCAGCAGGATTCATTTTTGACACATAAATTTGCCTTTTGTAGTTCAAGACGAAGCATCGTGCTGCAATGTATCAATCAATGTAACAATTCCATTGATGGTTACAGAGAATGTGGTTCAGTGAATAGAGAAACGCTGCAAATCTGATGCGCCAGCTCCCTCTACTGGCCTGACTCTCAATTCACTGTTTCTAGTGACTCAACTGAATGGTAGTGTGTGAAAGACCAGAGTAATTCCAGGAAACTGGAGAAAGCGTGTGACAAAACAGGAAGTGGTCTCACCTCCTGGGCTGGGAGCGACGGTCATCCTCACCACTGCCCGACTCCTAGAGATAGACAGACAGAAATGAGAAGAAAAGGAAAAGAATATTCAATACCTGTGCCACTTCAAATCAGTCCTGTACCAGCAGCTAGCATTTCATGAAGGACACACTGTGTCACTTTGATCAAAGAGACCTGGGAGTCTATTTGCATCACATGCTGAGTCAGACTCAATTAACCTTGCATTTAAAGAACGCTAAATTGGCTGGCGGTTGAAGCGGCTACGTCAACCCTTTCATCTGTGACTTCAGTTACATGGCAGGGCCAGCTTGATAGAGGCTCAGAGCAGGGACCAGGGATAAGGCTGAAACATACTGAGTGTCCATACCCTCCCCTCTCTGTCTCTCTTTTTCCAAAATGCAATCATCCTCCCCCACCACTGCAACCAACCAACCATCGCCACACACACACACACACACAAGCAATTTTAATCCCAGCCCTTTCCGTCCCGTTTCAGTAATCCCTGACAAAACTCAGAGAACTTTCTCTTTGGCATCATCTGTCAATCCTGGCTACTGCACAGGCCAACACACACACACACACACACACACACACACACACACACACACACACACACACACACACACACACACACACACACACACACACACACACACACACACACACAGACAGAGGGGGATAGGTGCAGGCATAGGACAATGAACAATAATGAAGACGCCTAATGCTGGTGCTTATGAATAATGACGACGCATGATGATGGATGAGGAAGATTAGGTGAAGAGGTCAGGAGGTGCAGAAGCTTGAGAAGGAGGTTTTCATTTCATATTCCTCGGTCCGCTTCCACCGAGGTGATTAGGCCTGGAGAGGCAGCTGGCTGAATGATGCTCTCTGCCTCACAGCCTGCCTTCAAGGCAAAATATGGTGACACAGGAGAAATTTAAGTCCATGCATTGACTCAAATGCATCCTGCGTGCACACGCACACACACTAAACTGCCTAGCTCAGCAGATTTCAAAGGCAATGTGATACCAGACACGATTACGCCACTGCAAAGCACTCACACATTGATAAATGTAGCCGCTATATACCTCTAATATGTGATTAAAACAACATACCGTCATAAACGCAGCCGTGGCTTATGGCCATGGATATAATGTACAGGCTGATCTCCATGGTTACCATGCCACCACACAGATGTGTAGGGAGTGGTCTTATAGCCAATGAGAACAGGGGATTTGGTGCGCTGCTAGGCAGATTACGCAACCACTCTAGGGTGGCTATTCCCCACTGTGCTGAATGCTAGCTGTATCAATTGACGGGTCAATAATATAAAAACCTGTGTTAAATTGGCCAAAGCATCAATAAAAAGGTATCGGAAGCAGCATGCTGGGAAAAGAAGCCTCTCTCACACTGCAGCTGTGCCTCCCATGATTGTTCATCTTTATTTTTGAAGCCCGTCCCCAGCTATTTCCTCCATACATTGCTCTGTCCTGCTGTCTCTTTTCCTAACCCCATTTCCCCCTCAGCATCAGACATCTCACAAGAGTGCTCACATGGCTGCTTCCCATCAGGAATGGGTCTCATGACAAGCAGCTGGTAACCTCAGCCTTGGATGCTTTCACTGCCTCCAAGCTACAAACCCTCACTGCTGGGACTCAGAATTGATACATTCAGCGTAAATGATAATTAATGTGTGCTATTTTATTTGGTCTGGCACAGACTGCTCATGATGTTAACGGACATGTGTCCAAAAGTGTAAAAAAACAATGCGATCAAATGTGCTACAGACATTAATAAAGACCCTAATCATGTTTTTAGGTTATGTAAATAATTAATGTTGTATTTCTAGGTTGTTGTCTCCGAATTGCCCCAGCACAGCTCTAAAACATCTTCCAGCCATTGTAAGATGTTTTCCTAATCCATTCTCCATCTATTTGCACGGCCATACCATGCGATTCTCCATCAAACTGCGCTGTAACACCTGGAACACAGTCAATCTCAGGAAAAAAAAAGGTTAGATGAGCTGAACTCCTGTCCTGTTGTGTTCACCAGAGGTCAGGATCTCCAGCCTGACAGACTCGCTAACACCACCAAGTTATCGTATTCCTGCGTGATGGCGTCTTATCTACAGCAGCCACACCATCTCCCTCCCTTGGTCTAGGTCAAGAGCCTGAAGCCTGACATGGAAAGCCTCAAAGTGTCTGAGGGGATACAGAGGACTGTCCCACTGCTTCCAACAGGGACTGACAGGCCTGCCACACTAACCTGCTTTCCAGGCAGCTCCTCTCTATCCACTGTCACTCCACTAACCAGTGACAATAGCTGTCAATTTGGAAATGTGATGCTGGCAGAATGGCAAATTGGACGCAGGCACAAAATGCAGAATTGTAGAACAAAACAAAAACGACAGCTACTTTTTACTGACGAGTCAAGCTGCAGCTGAAGGACGTTTTAGTTCGTCTGGTGGTTCCTTTGAACAACATTTGGGTTCCCGAGGAGGAAATATGTTAGCAAAGGAGCTCTAACTGCTAATATTAGCTAGCTCAGTTAGCAACAACTTTAGAATGAAACAGAGCCAAGTGACTTTGCGCAAAACTTGGAAAACACACACACACACACACACACACACACACACACACACACACACACACACACACACACACACACACACACACACACACACACACACACACACACACACACACACACACACACACACACACACACACACACATCCCTCTGCAGGACTGCGATAGGCTACCTTTGGCTTACAGCATGATGCTAACAGCTAACTTAAGTTAGCCACCCACGTACATGCACGTCCATGCATGTACCGTGATCAGTGGAACTAACAGTAATCTTGCCGTGACGGAGCAGCGGAACTGAAACAAAATGTCAAACCACTTCACGGATACTTACAGACACACTGGGGCTGGAGGTAGTGCTCGGCGTCGGTGACCGCTGGACGGTGACCAGCGCCATCCCGGCTTTAACTGCTCAGACCTCGGTCACCTAAGAGAGCGAAGCTCTGGGATACGAGACATTATTTTGGGCAGGAGCAAACGTACAGTATCCCCGAGCTCTCCCGATGTTATTTCTCTGGTCGTTGCTTAGTTGCCCCTCTAATGTCAAGCTCAACCGAATCATTAAACGCATCCGGTCTTTACCCTTTTCAAAATAAACCATGCATTCTGACAGTGTTGAATTAACCAAAACAATACATTATGAATCGGTTTCATGGTTGAGCTTTGATTTATTATTTACACGGGATAGGAATTATGAATCCACCTTTCTTTTGGGGATTAATTTATTAGTCAATAATTCGCCTTGTCAATTCAATGCTTTTATTTTGACACATATATCTCATAGCTTTCGCATTGTTTTGCCGGACAACTTGACATGAGGCCGTCTCGCTGGTGTCGTGCGCATGCGCCATAGCGACCAGCTGTCAAACGGGTTTGCTTGATGAATACCCACTCCCATTCATGCAAAGGTCACAACCAATTGATCAATTAAACTAAAAATAATACAGATAAATACAGTAGGTTACTAAATTAGTGCATATATTGATGTTACATTGTAGGTCACTGTCATGTCCCCATGAAAATCCAACTGTGTGTGTGTATGTGTGCACGTGCGTAGACTGACTATTATATTGGTGACATAGCCTTCATCATCATGAATAATGCATTATCCTCTCTGTTCCTACACAGTATCCTGTGCAGGAGAAGGCCTGACCTTACATCTCATGTGGTGCATGTTTTTCAGTCACCCACCCACCTCTCCTGCGTGATGAGGAGTGGGGTGGGGGTGCGAAAGCAGGGGAGAGGTTTGTGTATGGAGGATGATGGTGAGGAGTTAATACAGCACCTTAACACAGCCCATATATCAGGGATCCTTGAACATAATAATGTGAAGTGTTAAATCAGAAGGATAGCACCTCCCCTCTGACTTTTCATGGTCACCGCATTTTATTGAAAGACAAATTGTGACTGTTGGGGACAGAGGGAGGTATAGATAGGTGTGAAGCTGAGGTCTAAACGAGGATAGGAGGCTCATTTTGATTCACTTGATTGCATTATCTGGGTCATTGCCTCCTCCTTCTCCTCTCTCTGTCTTTCTAAGCATTCCCTCCCCTCCTCCACCATTTCTCCTTCTTTCCCATTTATTGATCATCCAATGAGCTTGCTTTAAAATAAATAATTGCAAATAAAGGAGTGACAGGATGAGTGATGACTTGTCTCCCCCACCCCTGACTCCACCCTCAACCCCACCCCCCATGTGTGTGCCAAGCAGTTGTGCATACGCATCTATGTCTACGTATTTGTTTTTTCAACAAAATAGGAGACAAATGGTGTATTTGTATGTATGTGCATTACTTTTCAGGAGCAGAGCTGTCTGTCTTTTTGGCTGATGACACCATATCCAAACCACATTTATTAGAAGGTGGATGACAAGAACAGCTGAAGAGACTGTCACGGAGAGGGCAAAAGTGTAAGAGAGAAAAAAAGATCCTCTGCAAACAGGTAACCACAACAGGCAGGGAGATACTGAGAAAGCGAGCATGTAGGAGCAAACAGGATTAGGATTAGAGTAGAGGATGTGTCTACTTCAGGGACCTCAGTATCAAGACAGAGACAGTGGGACTAACGAAAATCCTCCTTGTAATTAAAGCTCTGCTATCCACAAGAGATTGCATCACAGACCAGTACGTGTGTGAGTGTGAGGGAGAGAGATATAGTTGTGAAGGGGTAGAGTGCTTTGAGAGTAATAGAATAAAGGCAATACACTCCATTTTGCCCAAGTTTAATCAAAAAGAAAACTCTAAACAAATTCCCTGTTTTCCCCAAATGTACTCAAAGTTTGTAATTGGTTCATATGGTCCAAAATACAGCCATGGACCCTTCCATCCATCCATCTATCCATCCATCCATCCATCCATCCATCCATCCATCCATCCATCCATCCATCCATCCATCTATCCATCCATCATCCATCCATCCATCCATCCATCCATCTATCCATCCATCCATCCATCCATCCATCCATCCATCCATCCATCCATTCATCCATCCATCCATCCATCTATCCATCCATCCATCCATCCATCCATCCATCCATCCACCCATCCATCCGTCCATCCATCCATCCATCCATCCATCCATCCATCTGTCCATCATCCATCCATCTATCCATCCATCCATCCATCCATCCACCCATCCATCCGTCCATCCATCCATCTGTCCATCATCCATCCATCCATCCATCCATCCATCCATCATCCATCCATCCATCCATCCATCTGTCCATCATCCATCCATCCATCTGTCCATCATCCATCCATCCATCCATCATCCATCCATCCATCCATCCATCCATCCATCTATCCATCCATCCATCTATCCATCCATCCATTCATCCATCCATCCATCCATCTATCCATCCATCCACCCATCCATCATCCATCCATTCATCCATCATCCATCCATCCATCCATCCATCATCCATCCATCCATCCATCTGTCCATCATCCATCCATCCATCCATCCATCCATCATCCATCATCCATCCATCCATCCGTCCATCCGTCCATCTGTCCATCCATCCATCCATCCGTCCATCCATCCGTCCATCATCCATCCATCCACCCATCCATCCATCCATCCATCCATCGAAGGCAGTGAGTACAGCCTGGACAGGTCGCCAGTCTATCACAAGACAGACAACCATTCACGCCTACGGGCAATTTAGAGTCATCAATTAAGCCATCAAACCCCAGAGAGCTTGGGGAGAACACGCAAACTCCACACAGAAGGAACCCAAATCCGAAACGGGAATGACCCGGGACTCATTGTGAGGTGACAGTGCTAAGATGAGGATGAGGACCGCACCTCTCACCCACCCACCCACACACACACACACACTCCTCTCTATGGAGCTCCAGTCCCCCCCAGTGGTCCGATTTAATCAAAACAAGCTACACTGATCTATGACACAATACTCCTCAAAACCAACAGGGGGGGATACGACCACATTAAAAGCCATCTTACGCTGGAGACCGGGATCTGAATGCTCTTAATGGCAGATGAAAGAATCCCACTCTGGGCATCATAATGCTTTCTGGGAGTGCTTGCCTTCCACAATGTTTTTAAAGTTTTTATTTTAGGCCTGCCTGAAAAGCTGGAGCCTGATAGGCGCTTGCTGTGTCTACAGTCTAACTAAAATGATGAGGGGGTTAGAGGTTCTACTTGCAGGTCCAATTTGAACACTTTACTTAAGTAAAAACCTTCACATCTTCTATTCTAAAAGTAGTAGTTGAATAATGCTCACCAGTTGCATCCAGTTTCCAACACCAAGGAGAAAACATCTGTGATCATGCATGGCAGACATTTTGACTTGGCATAGCAATAAAAGCACATTTGGCTTAACAGCTTAACAGATAGATTAACGATGGCTATGTTCGGTGCACAGAAACTCCTTCTAGTGAGCCACCATGCACCACACAACTGGCATTATAACACAAGAAATGAATCATTATGTTAATTACTCAAGTCAAAATAACCACGGTTACAGGTAACAGGTAACACACACACCCACAAATGTCAAATGTTCAATATTGACAATTAATATTCTCAACAAAGTTTCTTGTCTGTTCAGGATGAGTTACAGTATGCTTAGTTTGATAATAAAAAGAAAACAGCGCCTGCCCGGAAGAAAGATATACTATATAAAATGTGCTTTGGTGAAAAGGTTAGCAGTGTAAATTTGATGTGATTTTTAGGTCAGGCAATGACCCTTCCTTGACATCATGTCACACAGTACACAGCACACAAGGTCACTTTGATAGGCTCACCGTCACTCCTCTCGCATACTGAGAGAGAGACCTAGCAGAATGTGGGGGTTATACTTTAATGGTCATAAATGTACAAATCCACCTGTATGTTCAAGTTATATCACTTAGCAAGTTCATCATTTCTGTCCCTTTCTTTTAGTGCTTGGTATTTTATTTATATGATTGAATCTGTGTTCATCACTGAAGCAGTATTCACCTCTTCTTTCAGTTTCTGTGGCTTTTACACAAACCGCCATCTGATCTGCTATCAGTTATTGGGAAAATAAATGAAGCCGATGCATGTCAGAGTTACTATTATGGATAATTTCCCTCTCTCTGTCTCTGTCTCTGTCTCTGTCTCTCTCTCTCTCTCTCTCTCTCTCTCTCTCTCTCTCTTTCTCTCTCCTTTCTCATCTCCTCACCTGTAATGAGAAGACAACAGATCAAGGACCTCTCACTGTATCTTGGCAACAATTATATGAACTAAGAAGGCAGTGAAGCAAGCAATGGATTAAGAGGAGAGAGAGAGAGAGAGAGAGAGAGAGAGAGGTGAGGAGGGCTTATTCTGCAGAGATAAGATGGTGTTCTCCGTTCGTGCAAAATGAGTTCATTAGGAGAGTGAGAGACAGCCATTGCTGGGAATGGAGGTTTCTGTGCGATAAAGGGTGGGAGGGAGGGAGAAAAAAAGAGTTTCATTTCCTGTTCTTCAGAGGCAGTATCAGGGGATCAGCAGAGAGGCTGGGTAGGGGGTGGAAATGGAGAGACAGTGAGAGGACAGGCGGAGCAAGTTAGAGAGGTAAATGTCAGGATTTCTCTCTCAGAAAAATAGAGTGACCCTCCGGATCGCTGCGTTTCTATGGAGAACTGAGCGTAGACAGACAGAAAGGGGGTTGAAAGATATGTCAAACTCAGCTTCTGTCTGTAAAATGAAAAGCCAAAAGGGAGCTGCTGCGATGGAGTATAAAAGTTGAACCGATGAGGGATTTCTCAACATGACAGCAACCGTAGACGTATTTGAGAAAGACAGCAGGCACACACTCGGGCACGCAAAACACTGTCCGGGTTGGCTTGGCCAAATTAATATGAGATAGAAAACAGAGAGAGATATGAGAGCTGGGGGGGGGGGGAAAGAGATGAAATGAGCTGCAGGTCTTGATAGGCACCTGATAGGGAGAGAGGCTGGCAGGCAGGCAGCTAGGCAGATGCTGAGATGACAGGTACAGCGGAGCGGAGGTGGAGGGATACGCTGGCTGTGCCGCGTTGTTTAATATAGATCTGCTGCGATAAGGCAGGGCAGAGAACACAGGATGTGTCCATCAGTCAGAGGAAGGGCGCTCAGAGGAAATTGCCACAATAAAGTGCACACACGCACACATGTAGGAGAAACTCGTGTGTGTGTGGATGTGCACATTCAGGGAGGGTGCAATTATACTATATAAAAAAAAAATCTCTATACTTAGTTTCATTTCAGACCTGACAGATAGAACTGCCGATGTGTGGAGACCGAAGAAGTGAAATAAAGTTTCTCCTCAGGATACTCAGTGACTGCGTATGCACATCTGTTACACATTGGCCACCGCTCACAATGATCCTCTCAACAACCCCGAAATCAAATGCATCCCGCTCTTTTGCCTCCTCTGTGTCTGCGAGAACGCGAGGCAGTCTGCTGATTGCAGATGTCAGTCGTGAGGATTAATCAGTGGTGACAACGAAGTCAATTTTGTTGTGTACATATGTAAACAGACGGAGACACACTCGGGTTGACAGGAAAGACATCCATTGTCCTGACAGGTCGGTGAAAGCCAGCATTTAAAGAGGCTCAACGCGGCCTTTGATCCAGACGACACTCACTTCATCCAAGTCATGAATACGGACAGAGCAGGTCATGCTGAGTCGTTAACCTCTATAAACACAGCATCAGTCACAGTGATGCACAAAGTGACCTCACGAGGAGTCCCACAGAGCCCGCCACTAAGAACCTGATCCCGTCGCCACATGATGGCCGCCGTTGTAGTATCTGCTTACATTGAAACTCAACATTTTCCCACCTCACTGCAAAAGCATTCAATCCTGCACATTTTGGGGTAGATTTCGGTGCAGAGATTGGGTTTGTCTTGTTGCAAACTGCAAAAAAGCATTAGTTCACCCATTTTTTCAAAAGAAGAGAGTGGATGGGCAACACTGGTCAAACTAGCAAGTGTATGCAGGACCCAGCCTATGTTGCCAACGTTTACTAAGCAGGTAAATCTAGCATGAAAGCCGCCAAATCAGCAACCAATCAGCTGTTATCACCAGTTAACAGCTAGTGGAGGACTCCGGTGACGTGTAACGAGTGGATGCAGCCAGGCAGGTAGGCTTATTAAATTCTTGTGAAAACCACAAATATCTATTTTAACCCGTTTAGCCATATTGATACATTCAGCTTTATTTTCTGACTTTTTGAGATATAAAAGACAGAAATAAACATCTTTGCAAGAGCAGACAAACTCTCCTTTAAAGAGTTGCCACTTTTTTTTGCCATAGACTGGGCAGAGCATTGGCCTGCTGCAGATACGTGATATATAAATGAAAAGAACGATCGGGGCAGAATCGTGTCTGTGACAGATTGTTAAGTTTTAGTGTGCTGTGGCTCTGGTGGTGATATTAGATGTTAAGGACTAGCAATCATCAATTCAGGCATTGTGTGTGTACATACATGCCTTTTGATATATTATCCTTAATTGGATTGCTGTAATTATTTAAGAAAACTAAATACATGCCATTCACGAAATAAATAAGTTCCACTGTTGGATTCACAACTTCTAAATCTCAACTTTAACATCTCAAATTGGGTACAAGACAAAGAAAAGAATCAACTAACAGATGACAGAGGTGTGTTTTTTATTTCCATATATCTTTATTATCCGTTATTTCCCATATATTTATATATATCTTTATTCTATACAAGTGTATTTCTCAATACAGTCTTTTATTGACATACATATATCTTACATAAGCTTGAAAGGTATGACAGAGAGAGAGAGAGGGAGAGGGAGAGAGAGAGAGAGAGAGAGAGAGAGAGAGAGAGAGAGAGAGAGAGAGGGAGGGGGAGAGAGAGAGAGAGAGAGAGAGGAGAGGAGAGAGAGAGAGAGAGAGAGAGAGAGAGAGAGAGAGAGAGAGAGAGGCAAAGGGAGTTTACTTCCTTCATAAGATATTTTGGCAGTTGACAAGACAACAGGAGATCACATTACAGACACACACACACACATACACGCACACACACACATTTGAAGTACAGTGTACACACACACACACACACTCACACACACACACGGGGCTGAACATCTCAAATCCTTTTTGCACAACCACCCATTTGTGCACCAGCACACTAATCAAGGTGCACACACACACACACACACGCACGCACAAACACTCTGGGAGAGAGGAGACAGGTATTCACAGGATAGATTACACCAATACTGGACTGACTAGCAAATACACATAGTTGTACAGTTCTCGCCATATTATAACTGCTGCTCCTACATACACTCTCAAACACACTCAAACACACACACACACACAAGCAAATGTGCATACACACATACACATTGTTTTGTTTTTTTGGTAGAAAGTAAAAAGCCGTAAACGCTGACTTTCAGACTATGACATTGATAATGTTAATAGCTCTGATCTATATTTGGTTTCTATTACTGACAGTGATGCAATATGATGACAGCGTGCAGGATGTCACTGTGGACCCGTCAGCACTGTGTCATGTAATGTTTGTCATACCGAAGAAGGGTGGGATGTCAACATGACAACAATGATACATTATAAAATAAATACACCTTTTATATTGCAGTCATATAATGAATACACTTGGATGGTTCTGTCTGTGATCCATTTTTCCACGGAACGTTATAACAGTCGTTTTTACACACACACACACACACACACACACACACACACACACACACACACACACACACACACTCATGTCACTACCAGACAGTGCTTCACAGTGTAGGGAACTCAATGCAAACAGTCAACACAACATAACAACGGCTACGATAATAAACGTTTTTAGAAATATAAACAGAAGAGATATCATATATTTGGCTTCAGTAACAGATACCTGAATTGTGCTACATATTAAAATGCATAACTTAACAGCATAATGTGAAAATGCAACCGCAAAGACTGAGAGAGGATTGAAATTTGGCCTTCTTCGACTGATTTCAACGTGCAGTGTCAATGCACGGTTTGTTGATACATGAGGATAGATTGTATTATACTTTACTATAATCGTGTACAATATTAGTCATTTTATAACCTGAAGAAAGGTCGGCCACTAAATCACTTAGGTGACTCGTGTGAGAGGATGTCGGTGCTGACGACACTGAAGCTGAGCTACGGGTTTGTAGCACCGGAGAACTGGACCAGCATGAGGAACCAAATTAAGCAAAGCTAGAATAAACTGCTGCAGTCTGGCTCCACCACCACTATATCTACCACTTCTTCATCACTATATATTGGCGTGAGAGAGCTAAAAACAAGTGTAGCGATGCATGAAAAAGAGGCAAAGACGGTGAAAGATAGCCCCCTTGTCCTGTAGTTTTGCAGTTTGCCCAGACGAGGGCGCTCCATGTGGCTGGAGTGACACCTTCGTTTGGTCGGGGTTTGGTCAGACTGCGTTGGTGACAATGAAGTCTCTGTATTGGTTGCTGCTGGGCTCTGGAGTGATACTCTTTAACAGACGCTGCGAGTAAAGAGAAAGAGAAGTGAGTCAATTAAACTGATAAACACAAACTAGAAACTGACTAGAAATTCCCCATAAAGCAGTCAAATCTCTTTTGCTGCTAATCTCAACGTAGAAGATTTTGACTTAGTCTTTGCCACAATCCTTTTGCAACTCCATGAAATGGAATACAATATCCAAGGATTGATGTAGACAGGAGTATTTGTTATCTCTACCAGGCGTAAGCATGAGAAGATTATGTTTTTGGTAGCGTGTGTGCGTGCATGTGTGTGCATCTGTCTGTCCACTGTAAATCTAACATACTACTGGACAATCTCGTAATTTTTCGTATTTTTTTTTGTTGGTGTGATTTTTGAAAAACTTATAACATATTTTATTGAATGTGTTATACTGTCATTGGCTCACTCTTATCTGGCTCTTGGGATTAGGAATTGTTTGCCATCCTGGGAAAGCAAATGACAAACTGGCTACAACAGAGTGGGTAATCTCAGCAAAATGGGTTGTCAGTCTGATCAACACTTTGTTTTGACCAACTCCCTGCCAATCCCATGGACTTTACCCATGACTGCATTAGAGAAAAACCCATCATCATCTATTGGACTGAAAAAATAGTTGCTTCCAAAACGAATTTTAGTTGCAATATTAATAGTTTATATAATGAAAGATCGATACTTGCCATCGGTGTATCAATATAATACTGCCATGTGCCAATGGGCTGCAACTAACAACTATTTTCTGCCAATTCTACTATTAAATAGTCCATTTATCATTTTGGTTGATCAAATGTCCAGAAATAGCAAATGTATATTGCAATTTCCCAGAGTATAAGTTGACATTTTTAAATGTCTTGTTTGGTCCGACCAAACCCAAAGATATTTAATCAGACGACTAGTCAGACAGTGTATTGGCACTCTGAACCCAACATTAGGAAACTAATAACATTTTTTAAATATTACCTTTTTGTTATTTGACTTTTGGTTCTAATCTCAAATAGATCGGACTTGATCAAAGAATATCACAGAATCGTGAAGAGCAATTGTTTGCACACCTAAAGACGTTTGCACACAACCCCAGCTATGCTACAGAGAAACACTCGCTTTGACCTCGCTCAGCCTCATCTGCCCCCATGAGTTACACTGACAGTCATGTGCACACAAAAAAACTGACGTGTGTGTTGACACTGTGTGTCAGTGTCATTGTGTGGCCTGGCAGCAGAGTCAATACTGGACAACAGCCAGAGACGTCTGTCTACCAGCCTCTTTGATACCCTCCTATCTTCTCTCAACTCTAACAAAGGGTATAACAAGACAATAGTAATTAGAAAATCATGATTATGATGTAGACATTTTCTATTAGTACTTATTATTTAAGTTACAAGCTCAAAATATACTGTGCACCAATTTATCAGGTGCAAGAAATAAAGATCCCTAACTCAAACGGCAAAAAATATAATATGCTATATCTAAAACTTGTCTAATTTAATCATGCTGAGTGCCATAATCCTAAAGCTCTGTTGATGACACAAGCCTGATATTATATTATGAGTGAGTGGTGGGTATAAGGTGTGTGTCATCTGGTTGTCATGACTTTTTTGGCTCGGCTTTAATCTCTGGCCTGTGCATCCTCTGTGTCCCTTTGATCCTGATCTCCAGTCATGCATTCACTGCAGAGGGTAGACCCCGGTGGTGCATAAAAAGGAAAGCAACAGAAGCAATCCCTGTTCTTGGAGAGGCGACAGTAAGAGAACAAAGGTCAGCCCCCCCACCCTTAAAGGAGAAGAAAGGAACTGCTGTACCTGTTTGAACGTTCCCTTGGCACTGAGCAAGTGGTAGACCATATAAACAGGCACACAGATGAATGAAGACACCCCGATGCAGTAGCCCAGGACAGTGGTCCAGGGTGGGAAGTGGTAGTTGAACAACCTGACCTCTGGGGGGAAGGCCAGGAAACTGATGATGATGAACTGCTCACAAGAATGGGGGGAAAAAAGCAAGAAGCAAACATCAGGATACATGAAAAAAAAATGTTTTTGAAAGCTAACAAGTAAATGCTGTACACGAGCCTCACCAGCAGAAAGCAGGGGCAGATGGCCACCCAGCAGACCCTCCAGAAATAACCCGGGTAGAAACCGAGCATGAGCTGGATGTCATTGCAGAAACGGGTGGTACCTGGAAGACACACGCCCACACAAAACACAGTTTGGCGTCAACCCTTACGGTCAACCGTGGTTCACAATAAGGTCTCAAATCATCAGCATAATCAATAATAATCGCTCAAACTTGCCATAGAACCAGGAGACGGCGATGACTTCGAGCAGGACCACAGTGATGACCGCGGGACCTGTAGCGTACTCCTCAAACAGCTTCACCACAAACGCTCCACCCTGAACACACACATTACTCTGATGTAAGAGGCTTCATCTACCAACAATGAAACATAACTTTGCTTAGGGTTGGAGATTAACAGATTACTACTCAGACTGCTCTAATCTGATTTTGACTAATTGTTAACTACAGTCCATCATATTATTAATTATAGCAGTAAACCTGAAGATTCTTTGGATCAATGCTCTCTAATTTATTGGGTTATAACATATTTAAAGATAAATTACGGCCATCAAATTAAGTGTTGGATTGTTTATTCTAAGAAGTAGACATCACAATACAGTTATTACATCTTGGATACGATGAATAATAGATTTATCTCTGGTATTAGAGGTATTTTCAAATCTAGGTTGATATTTCGTGACCTTATAATGATGATTTGATAGGAACCTGTGTGTAATGTGGTCATCCACTTACATATGTGAGTGTGGAGAGAGCCCCGAGGAAGCAGACGCACACCAGGCCGAACACGAACCACTCTCGTCTCTTAGCCAGAACATGAGGGAACTCATCGAGCATAGCTGTGATCACCCCCTCCAACCCTGCAAACTGGAGAGAGGAGTACACCAAGGAGATGAGGGCGACTGAAATAAGCAGAGAATAACTCATCGAAAGATGCAGAATGAAAAAGAAATAATAAAAAAAAAACACATCCATGTAGGGATCATTATACTGTATTGAGAGCTTTAAGACTCTAAATGTTACGTGTTGCTAATTGGTTGTTTGATCTAATCAATCCGTTGTGTGACATGGGAAAACATCCAAAGAAGTGTATAATGACAAAAACAATGAAGAGTTCAAAGCTAAGCTGATCCAACTGGAGTCCAACAGCGACACGTTATGCACTAATATCCTCAGTCATAAAATCGAGGAGCATAGCAACCCAGTCGCCGATTCCAAGCTGATTATCACTGTGCGATAACCGCGTTGCGGGTCTCTCCAGCTGGCCGCCTCGGCGCAGATAAACACAGCCTTATGGAGACAAGATCGCCACAAAGCAATGATATGAAAGTCCCAGCGCATTGTCTCAGCTGACTGTTATCCAAAATGGAACAGCGAGGACAAATAATATCCAGCATCTTTATGTCGCAACGAGTACAACAGGCAAATACAAGTCCGGAGTACAAACAGAAAAAGACGTTTGCCTGTGTGACAAGGCAAATATGAAAGCTGCTTCTGCGTTTGGGCGAGCACACAAGAGCCCTTGGCAACAGAAGAGTTGGGTAGATTATGACAAAGAACATTCAGCCAGCAGAATGCTGACTTAAGGGTGTCTTGACTTTTCCACTTAAAGAAGTATCAACAAAACTAACCGTGCTATCCAGGCCCAACATGATGATCATGAGGAAGAAGATGATGGAAAAGAAAGTAGCAGCAGGCATGTTTGCTATGGCTTCCGCATAAATGATGAACAGCAGACTGGGACCTGGAGGGGAGAGAGAGGCAGGTTAAAAGTCCAGAACTACAAATGTATGCAGTGGATACTCTCCCATGTGTGTAGGATGCATTTATTTAATCTTGTTTCCAACAATGTGAGACTGTTGTTCTACCAGCATCCTTGGCTACAGCATCCACATCCTGATGCCTCATCTCTGCCATGTAGCCCAGCACCGTAAAGATGACGAAGCCGGACAGAAAGCTCGTCAGACAGTTCACAGAGCTGGTGATCAAAGCGTCTCTGAGATGGAAAAAGGAGAGGTGCATGTGGCTGTAAAGCTTCAAATTTTGTAGTGTTAATACTTCATTTGACCACATCTATGGATGGATGTTGACGCAGGTATTTCCACATAAAGAAAAAAAGAACTTCTAAAGGATTTCTGTAGAAAAGTAGTTTTTGGGAGGGTGGAAAAAGGCCCCAAAAGTTGGCTCATTAAGCAGCTCGGTTTGGTTGTATTGTGAAACATTGCTTACTTGTAGCAGTTGTTGTGAAACGGGTTGTAGCTGGCGAAGGCCAGGAGCACGCCGAACCCCGGACCCAGCGAGAAGAAGAT
Organism: Chelidonichthys spinosus; assembly: GCA_029853015.1. NCBI lineage: Eukaryota > Metazoa > Chordata > Actinopteri > Perciformes > Triglidae > Chelidonichthys > Chelidonichthys spinosus. The sequence continues at coordinate 10,967,880 of CM056828.1, forward strand.
CTGAGCTGCTGCATCAATCCACACCTGAGAGAGTGTGGTATCGTTAAACGATGTACGTTAGGACGAGAAATTTTGGGAAAAAAACTGGGAGATCACAGATGGCCTTGCTAAAGTGACTTACTGTCGTGCTAAGCAGCTTCTCCCAATCAGGTTTGAGATAGAAGACCACGCCCCTCCAGGCCCCTGGCAGAGTGGCACCACGGACGAGTAACACCAGGAGGACCAGGTAGGGAAAGGTAGCAGTCACCCAAACGACCTTATAAAGAAAAACAAAATCATTCACTCTTCTGCTGATAAACTCTTGTGTCCAGTCAGTTATAGCCACTCAGTAATCACATTTTGACGGCCTTTCTAACCAACTTCCCTGCCGCTGATGATGAATGATACTGAGGGTGAACAGATGACAGCCATCTTTTTTCCTCTGCTTTTTTGGCTCCATCAATCCATCCATTCACTCTAACTGACACCCCCCATTAGCCATGCAGGCGCCCCTTCGGTTACCTTTCCAGACGTCTTGACTCCTTTCCAGATGCTGAAGTAGACGATGATGAAGATGAAGAGCAGGCAGAGGGCCAGCTGCCAGCTGACAGAGCCCAGCTGGTGCAGACCTGGAGAAAGGTGGACCTGCAACACCTGGCGCCTAGAGAGGGAGGAAACGAGGCACGGAGGGGAGTTGAGATCGAGAGGTGATGTCGGGGAGGGTGCAAAGAGGGGTATTGCATACGGGGAGGTTACGTGAGAGATAGAGGGAAAAGTGAAAATCAAGGAAAAGTGGGGGAGAGTAGGGGAAGGGAGAAGGTACAAGGGCAGAAGAAGAACGTGGAGAATAATAATAATAGACACGGAAGATAAGATAAAGTGAGAATAAAAAGATAAAGTGGACAGAAGGGATGTTTGCAAAGCAGGGGAAAGGGAAAGCATGGAAGGAAGGATATGTGATACAGAAAGGAACAGTAAGAAATAAAAAAAAACATCAGAAGGTGAGAAAAAGTAGAAGAGAAGAAAAAGGAAGGTAGGAGGGCGGGGGGTTATAACAAGACAGAAGGGAAAATATAAGGGTATGATGTTTTCGTACAGTAGAGAACGATAAGAGCCCATGAGAAACACACATACATGACGCATACAGACGAAATGTGCAGTAATCTAAGTTCATCTGCAGGGAAAAGGAGGCGAGAGAGCCTTGACTGACTTCTTAGCGGTTTACACAAGCTGGAGTGCAAAAAACATTACAGGGCAAAAAAAAAAAGGAAAAGAAAAGAGGAGGCTGAAATGAACAGGGAGGTTAACATCTGGTCACAGGTTAAGCACACAGAGCTCGGACGATAAAACAGAGACGTGATTTATGTTGAAAACAGGAAATTCTGGCGCCAGACTCAGTTGCGGAATTTGTTACTTTAAAATCTGTATTAGGAAAAGTCAACTACAGCTAAACCCTGAATCTGTCTGAGCGCGGTCGAGTGAGCGGCTGATAAAATTAAGCCAGCAGTGTCAAAGCAGTGAAGGATAAGAAAAACAAAGCTCAAGTTTTCCACTACGGTAAAAAAAAAAGATTGGTTAATACTTAGAAAAATAATCAGTTTAAATTTCATGCGAGAAATGTTATTTTTGTAATAAAAGGGCAAGTTCGTATCTGGAGGGGATTCGAGGAATGGACATTCTTTTTTTTTTCGTAGTTCAAGTCTCACTTCTCATCTTTTTCATCTTCCAATAACCCAAAAAGCCACCAGCTCTCCCGTCATAAAGCATATTGCATAGTGCATATTTTGGAATACTAATATAGTGAACCGAGAGCATGTTTTTTATTGTAATATCTGTTTGTCGACATAAGTGAAAGTGGAATCACACTTTTACTTTTAACATTTAATCTAATAATACAGATACACACTATGGGCTAAGTTAACTGAGCCTGATTATTTGCACACTCATATTCAATACAGTTCAGGTTTTTTACAAAACTATCTATATTTAATATGCAATTCATGCAGCGGTGTAAAGGAACGTTTATAGCACACTTTCAAGAAGAAAATTATCATTCACCATCACACAGGTAATTATCGTCCAATGATTTCACTAGGTTGGTTTCCTGTCATCCAATCATCATAAACCACCTTCACTGTTTTATTTCTTTGCTGTCATTTGAGTCTATGCAGGTCCTTAGCTCAGCTCCTCCACCAGTACCAGAGTCAAGACCTTGTCGGGGCCGCACTAAGAGGAGCTCCAATCGACTGCTATTTATAGAGCTCCATCCGCGTAAATCGAATTGACAGAGTCAATGCCAAAGTCTATCAAATGAAGTCTATCAAATAAAGCTTCTGCGTTCGACTAGCTTGTGTTTGTTGTCTTTCCTGATTGAGTCTACCTTTCCACATCTGTTCCACTGGTACAAACGTCGGCTTTGACTTTTATGTGTATCTTCAGTAAACTGTCGCAGTAAATACGACGCGTGAGGAGATGTCGTATATTTTCACATGTAACTCTTGTATCCGTCCCGTGCTTCCAACCATCTCAGATGAGATCAGCGATTCTGAAAACTTTGCAACCACTGATCCAAGAGGATTTTGGAGAGGGACGTGGTAAATCTGTCTGAGGGGCACTTAAAACACCAGAACCAACCCTGCAACCGCTCTCTGGAAGTCATCCTCCCTCTTTCACTTGACCTGCTCTTCAGCTCTCGCCCCCCCTACGCCTCTACATCCGACTTACGCGCACTTACGTATAGAACTCCTCGGCGGGGGAGGTGGAGGAGTTGGACCATGACACGTTGTGGTCGGTGGACATGTAACGGTTGCAGTTGGCCGTGTTCCAGCTGTTGGTGCAGGTGGTCCAGGGCAAGGTGGGTCGAAACGACGACAGTAGGTAGTACAAGGCCCAGGCCATGATGGTGTTGTAGTAGAAGGCTATGTAGAGGGCTATGATGCAGATGGCAAAGCCGATCCCTGGGGGAGTGGGAAAAAAATATCACCATTAGCATAAAAACAACGTGATCGTAAACTTCACCTTTATGTTTCATATAGAGAAAAAAAAAAACAAGATATAGTGTGCAGTATGCAGTCACTCAGACATCAGTGGTGTTTCAAGCTAATTCAAGTTGCTACAGGGGTAAGTGGGTGACATTTCCAAACAACAACAACCAACATACTATCACATTTCTGGTCATCTGGCATTTGGCATGGAAATGTGACAATTTCCATAACAGAGAGTCAGTATATCTCATTAGATGTACAAGACGCTCCCGGATGCTCTGTACTGCACTGAGGGGGGCAAGGAGGTTAAATGAGCTGTCTCTCAGGCCCCGGCAGCTCGACACTGCCTTACTCAGGCTTTTGGTTCTCCCACTGCCAATTTTCCCAATCGTAAAGCACTCGTTCTCTGAAGTCCTCTCCTTGCCTTGTGTCCAAATTATTGCTGTTAACTCGTTTCTCCATCTGCTCTGTTTTCCTCTCCGCTCCTTCCCGTTACCTTTGAAGATGGGGCAGATGTGTTTCCAGATGGAGATGCAGCCGCTGCGGTGGAACTGGCCGAGAGCCAGCTCCATGTAGAAGAGAGGGACACCTCCAAACACCGCCATCAACAGGTAAGGCAGCAAAAAGGCACCTGGGGGGGGAGACAGAACGGAAGGCATATTGAGGGGGGAAGTGGTGAGATAAATGGTTGGAAATGTGGGGGATTGATGTGGGGAGGACAGCGAGGACAAGCAGGAGTATGTGAGATGGGAATACGTTCTGTTGAAACAATAAAAAGTCAATTACACTCCCGAGGAACGCTACCCGTTCACACTCCATCTGTAATCTCAGCAGTCCCCTCAATAACTCCCGATCAACAAGGGCGATAAAAGGCACTCTGTCAAACCCATTAAATATTGTAAGTACCCTATCATTTATATCACCCTAGTCCATTCAAAAACAACAGTATGTGTGGAAACTCTACAATGACAAATTAAGACCGCTGTGATGTTGGCTGCTAAGGAAGGAAAGTATAAAGTGATTGAAAGGGGACTAAGAAGGCCAAACAGTGAGATGCTGCTCGACTCTCACAACCCACCATGCAGATTTTGAAAACACACATCTCTTTCACTCTCTCCGTCTTTCCTTTGATCCGATTATCAACTCCCTTCACGTGCGTGTGCACATTTGTGTATGCGGGCGGGCGGGCGGGAGTGTGTCTCGTGTCTTTGTGACACAAAAGCAAAGATAAGGGGGTTGATTGAGCAGCTGCCTGGGAGACAGGTTATTAAGCAGGGAGAGAGAGAGAGAGAGAGAGAGAGAGAGAGAGAGAGAGAGAGAGAGAGAGAGAGAGAGGCCGAAGGCATTCTCATAAAAACCACAATTAATACGGTTGCCTCTATCGAGTGTCTCCCGGTCCCCATCTCTACCTCGCACTGTGAAACACACACAGAACACAGGAAATTGCAAAGATTTTATTATTTGCAAATTCAATAAAAGTGGAGAGGGAGGACCAGTCTGCCATTCGGTGAAGTCTGTGTGGTAACAGAGCACGGGCAGATAGTGTGTCACTGGACACTGAATTCCAATCATTTACATTTGTAAATAATATAATTGTTTAATAATTGCATAAAAAAAAAAAAAACGGAATTTAAATCACGCAATTTTAATATTGTATCGTTTAATGTGAAATCCTGCGTTGAAAAGCTCAATCTGAACGACATACTTTGAAATCCAATGCAATCATTTGGAGCTGAATTCCAATCAACATGATACGGAATGCAATTTGTATTCAGTCGCTCACTGAAAATCCAATTCTCTATATACTTCCATATGTAGTTCTCTCAATTCAAATTCAGTTCCTGCTAGTTCAATTTCACCTTACCGACGACACAAACAATGGCCTCCTGGGTGAAAGTCCTGTGCTTGACCCATCTTACCATCCCCCCAACCAACCTCCCTGGAAGACCTTTGATCAAAACGCATTTCTGACAGATCCAGCTGATCCTGTGAAAGTTCACAGGTTTACACATAGCCCGATGTCATCCCCAGCGCTGAACAGGAAGATTCCTGATATATGCAAAAATGTAATGTTTTCTGCTCTCCCCACCTGGAAAAGTGGTTCCTGGTGGCAGGAAGGACAGAACAAAACACGACAACAACTTCTGAACTGGAGTTCTGTGAATCTGCACTACATTGCTCTTCCACCACGACATTTAACATCTCAGTTAAATTTAAATTAAATTGCAAGACCTGAATTTGAATTGTGAGAACTGAATGTTGGAGTATAAACGGAGATGCATTTTCAATGTGGATCAAATAGAGTTTCAGAGCCACTGAAGGTAATTTAAAAATGTTATATTCAGTGTAAAGTTTCAGCTTCAAACCAACACATTCAATTTCAGATTATATTATTCAGATTTTTTTTTTAATTATTCAAATTAAATGAGTCAAATGCAAATATATACGACTCAAATTAATTTTCAGGTGACACATATTTACCACACGGTCTTTTGGAAAACATAAGATCACCTTTTTGTGCATTAGATTTAGCAAGAAATGAGCTGAATCAAGTATGTTAACAGCAGCATTCCTTTTACTTTTTTATTCAGGCATTTTTATAGAAATGATGATATACTAGAGATAGACTCCCCCTACGCCCTTCTCCAATGAAGGGAAAGTAAACTGACTTACCTCAGCTGCTACATTCATTGTGAAATATGACTATGACTATTGTAAATGCGGAGTGCACACTGCAGCAAAGTTCAGACCATGAAGTACCTTGTCTCCTTTCTAATCCTTGACATGCTGTTTACTCTAGCGTGGGATCTCCCATACGCTGATCTCCACCCCAGTCTTATCTCTCTCTTCCCCTTTCAAACATCGTTTGCCTCCTCACCTCCTCCATTTTGGTAGCAGATGTAAGGGAAGCGCCAGACATTTCCCAGATCCACGGCGTAACCGATCACGGAGAGCAAGAAGTCCATCTTCTTGCTCCAGGTTTCCCTGGGCCTCTCCAAGCTGGTCTGTTGGACCACGAGAGTCCTGAGGCCTCCCGGTGGCACCGAGGATCCGGTGCCTCCTCCAGGCCCAGTGGCTGTACCTCCAGAGCAAGCGGCGGTCCCTGGTCCCTCCCTGGGGCTTTGAGGGGCGGATGTGGTGAAGCCATTGGACACCTGCTGTCCAGAGCCAGAGTTCAGGCTCTTGGGTCCTCTCTCTGCGACACCATCAGCCAGCATCAGTCTACCGTTTTCCTGCTGTGTCCCCCCCTCTCCTTCCCCCAGGTCCTCTCTCCCTTTCTCCCGCTCTCCCTCATTCTCCCCTTTGTCCATTGTCAACATGTTCGTCAGCATCATATCTTTTGTCTCCATCAGGTCGCGTCGGTGTTGGTGCAGGCGATGCGGTTAGGGACGGAGAGAGATCCTCTGGGACGATGACTGGAATGCGGCGCTGCTGTCTGATATGGCGCCCATCAGGGGAACAGAAAAGTTAGGAGGGCGAAGGAATGCAGCAGTGGTGGCGTAGTGACAAATTTGGCAGTAAAGGGAATTGTCTTCGTTGGGACAGGTATAGTAGGCGGGGGGGACAGGATAGCAGAGCTAAAAAAGAAAAAGATCGGGGCCAGAATAAAGGACGTTTTGTGTATGCAGGAGAGGACTGAATAAGAGCAGGCAGCTGGGACAGACAGAGGAGGGTATACAGGAGGCGAGATGTGTTTGAACAGGATGTGGCTGGCCAAAAAAAGTTACAAGAATCTTGGATCTTCTCCACAAAGTGCTCGTCCCCTCAGACACTCAGTGATGGGACAAACTGCAACACAAAGAGGGAGAAATGCACAGATAAATCACAGGAAAAGAGCAATTAAGCTAGGAATCATCCGAGTGAAGCCACGATGTAGAGTTTATAAAGCAAGTCTCCTTCTTTCTACGCGGCTTAAGCACCTGAACTGTGACGGTGAAATACAATCACGAAACGCAACATCTGGTCTTGTCTTCGATGTTTTAAGTTTTATTGTAATGTATTTGAAGGGACTAAAACAATAATGGTACAATTTGAGGGGATTGGTCTGGGACATGCTGATTTTCTTAGCTTTTGCTCATTTCCCCACTATCTCTCAGTTGCATAACCCGTTTTGACACTAATCTGATCAAAGCAATTTAACACAAGACAGAAAAACTTAAGGAGAGATGTTGACATGTGCAGAAAGTACAAAAGAATATACAAGATAGAATTTAATATAATACATAAAAGTTCCCTATTTTTGATTGTTACCAAAAGCAATATAAAAATAATTGAGGCAAAGGATCATCATCTGTCAAATGCTGAAGGTTATTTGCTCATCAGGATTTTCCTTTTTGGGGGGCGAAATGGGGGAGGAGGGGTGATTTTAAATTTTAATGAATTATTTAAACTCTTGATTACCTTAACACCTTATATTCACTGTATTTATCACTTTTTATTTTGGGTGTTTCCAGATGGGGAAAATTCACATATACTGTTTATAAATGCAGCACATTTAACATCTCTATTTTGTGTTCAAATGCTAAATTCTAATTACCCGATATAGTAAATCTATAACTACAATGCAGAACTTTCATCAGATCATCCAGATCAGAGGATATTATATGCAAGTTTTTTTTAAGTTTTCATTCATATTAAGTGAAAAACCACACTTCTGAAACACTTTAATTCATTTTTTTGAAATACATGTTTAGCATTGACAATATAGTACACTTACAGCACAATATAGCCATCAATTTTCAGCAGAAAATTCACATACACTCAACATACAATCCAAAATCCTACCACATGAGTAATGGGTCGAACGGAGGAGAGCCATTTATAAGTATATTCGATCGTTTACAGTGTTAGCTCAATTGTTAGCGAACAACCACCCCTCCCCGTTTGAAACGCGTTGTGAGATTAAACTTGACGGAATTCTGACCATTTCACTAAAGATAGCACTTAAGAAACGACAATGTATTCTTTTAAACTGTATTCACAATTAATTATAAAGCGAACAATGTGTGTCAGCGGTCACACTTCCTCACAATCGGAGGTCAAGAAAAAAACAAACATAAATAACTAAATAAATGGAGACACACTTAACCAGTGCCTGAAATAAACAAAATATGAAGCAACAGTTTTCTATTTAAATAATATTATTATTGCTTTTTCCCCCCATTATGAATTATTAAAAAAAAACTCTACAGAATGACGGCGATTCACTTCAAAGTCACCAGTTTTTACTGGATATTTAGAGGCTTTTTTTTGCGTTCCACACAATTTTAATAAAGAAAGACAGAATAACATGATAGCATCAAGATTCAAGCAAAGATAAACTCAAAGAGGACGTGCGTGTAAAATATTAAAAACGAAGACACTCTTTTTAGCCATCTCCTATCATAGAGAACTCTAAACTTTAGATAAATCATCAGGCACCGCACTGACACTTTGGAGGCAAATACACGTAAATGAACAGCAAAGAGTGGACACAAAACGTGTTTTATCCCAACTCACAAGCATCCCATACATTACCTTAAGAGATGGTGAACGATGGTGAAGACGAGCAGAACCTGTGGAGGCTAAAAAACAAAAACATACAGCAGCAGCAACTTCTACCAGAAACTTAAAGAATCCCGTGGTGTTGCAAAAACTTGCCAGAGAAACAGCGTGCACTCGCACATCAGGACACACTGTTTGCTCATTGAGCTCTAAAACCTCTCTCATGTCTCTCTCCCTCTCTCTCTCCCTCCCTCCCTTGTTGTCCCCCTCTCCCTGACTTGCAGCCGCACGCACACACACACACACACACACACACACACACACACACACACACACAATTACACACACACACACACACACACACACACACACACACACACACACACACTGCCTTCAGAGCACGTGCGGCCGTACAGACATATGTGGAGATGGATGCATGCGCTCAGATGGAACAGCTTGGCCTGATACATACAATAACACAAACAGCAATAATAATCATCATAATAATTCTAATAATGAACCGTGGTGCACAGCTCTGACACAGTATGGTCACGGCGTAACTGTCATTAAAGCACGCACACACACACACACACACACACACACACACATTTTTTTAACTGCTTTTAAATTCTCCCATTTTTTCCTATACGTTCCAAGTTCTTTCCTCATGTCATCATGCACACCTGCCGAGGAGTGTGTGATGGCCACGGCCACAAACACAGCCAGCAGCGGTAACGTTGCCCACACCCTAACAAATTACTTTTTGAAATACATGGGTTCATTTGATTCGCAGTTCATTTCCACATTAAAGCACACATCATGCGGCTTGTTTGGTATGTAATCTATTTACTTTCAGCCTTACACTGTTTAAATGGCATGTACACATTTTCACACCGTCGGGTTAAACAATCCATTTTCCCTTGTGTTAATCATTATTTCTCCGTCCTTTGAGTTAGAATGTGAGGTCCCTTCCTGGTGGAGCAAAAGGTGTGACATGGGTGAAGGACTGTTAAATCCTGCTGGCTGCCCACCAGGCCATACCATGTGCTGCCATGTTAGAGGGGGATTCGGGTTTAATTCGTTTTTCCTTCGTATTAGTCGTAGTTGACTTCCATCCCGTTTTACCCGTTGTTATTTGGTTTGGCCAAGCCAGTTTATATGTTCCCTCCTGTCTCAGTTTCTTCAGTTAACACCGTGTCTCTCTTTCAGATGCCTCGATATTGTGTTGTGATAGTATTTTGCATTTTAATTTAAGCGTAACTAAAGTTTATATATATTTGTGAGCACATGTTGTTTGTGTGCTTTTTTTTATCTTAAGGCCACAAATGGTCACATTGAAGAATAAAAAGTTAATTTTAAATATTATTTCGTTTTTAAAGGTATACTATGCAGCATTGTTGGTTGCCGTTTGTAGCCGAAGAGCACGCTTCATTCTGCTCTTCTAGTGTGCGTTTGTGTGGCTACCTGCGAAGCCCAGAAACACCCTGAACACGGCATAATGAGAGGAACAGAGCTTTTCAAAATGCTGCATATTCTACCTTTAAAGATATGTAAGAAATAAAAAAAAAATACTTTGTGAAAGTGGTGCACAACTCTCTGCCTGTGGTGCATTTTAACATCAATTCAGCCATCATGTACACAGAAGTCCAGACAGACACGGGCACAAACACTTTCTCACACACACCCATGTTACATAAACTACATTTGCAATCACACGGTGGAGTTAGAGCGATCCCAAGTTGTAATTAAAACTCATTTCATGCTGGAATTTGAAAGTTACCCCTCATTATGAACGGTATATCAGTTTATGAGCACATCCCGACGGACGCCTGCTCAGTGTATCTTTGACTCTAAAACAACCGATAAAGCTTTAAGCCAGCTGTGTAACACAGACCAACAGTCTGACATTTGTCATGTACAAACACAACACAGGAATCTATTTACTTTAATATAGTAACTTATTAAATTGACTTATTTCATTTGAAGCACTACAAAGAAACCTAAGGATCTAAAAAAAAAAAAAATATATATATATATAGGATTAATAAAATAATAATTTTATCAATAAGGCTGCATAGATAACTGTGGAGGAAGCAGTGATGTGCTTTTAGTCAAACATGAATAGTTTGGGAAAATGAACAAAACACACACACACACACACACGCTTTACGGACACACACTACTGACGCTAACATTTTGTCTTATTTGCATGAAGAGCGGAGCAGCCCTCTCTTTCATTTTCACAAATGCTTGACGTTCTCACTTAATACATTCTAGACATGCACACACGCAGCAGAAGCACAGAGAGAGAGAGGGAGAGACCAACCTGACAGAATAATTATTGAGTAATACATTTATATATCAAAATCCTTGCTTTACTCCATAGGTTTTTGCGCTCCACAACTTTGGGCTATATTTTCCCATGACCACCTGACATCATGCCAACTTGAGCCCTGGCTAATTTAAAAATCAACAGAGCAGACAGACATGGGAGGGGGAAAGCATTTAGTGCATTTGTTTGCTAGTCTGAGAGCCTCTACCCTGCTGCCACATCTGCACAAACAACACTTAACTAGCCAGTGGAACTTGTAGTACTTCAAGAGGAAACTACTCCCTGGAGAAGAGGAAAAACACTTTTGGCTTGTAAGCATCCCAGAGTGTCGGGCAGCCTGAAAAGTAGACGTGCAAACACATTTTAAGTGGCAAATTGTCAAGACACGCACATAACCTGCCCTGAAGGAGAGATTTACTTCCTTTTGCTGTGCAGCCAGATGTCGGGGAAATGTGAGAATTGTTAATGTTAAATTATGGCCATTTTGCTTCTGCCATGACTGTGTGAAAATCTGGTTGGTGGCCCGTCATATGCACCCAAGACAACTCTGAAAATACTCCAACAACAGTCACCCTCGGAGATTGGTAATATTTAACGCCATGTTGTTGTCACGGCCAAAAGAGGGGCTGAAACACACATCACCAAACATAAAAAAGGACTTTCTACAGCATGTTAACCTTGCACTGTTTCAGCTTTATGATATCATTTTTCAACATCAATTCTCCTGGAACTTGCATGAATATCACAATAGTCCTAGTCTAACCCTTTTTCTTTTCTTTTTTTTTTTTTTTTACAGATTTCTACACTCTTTGTCTTTTCACCTTGGTCAATCAAACAGTCTCAAATTAATAATGTGCCTCACCAGCAAAAATGCAGGAATGTTCACACCTTTTAATACGAAAAGACAATTGATTTGACAAAAATCCCCCGGACTATAGGCTTTAAACTATATTAATGCAAGCAAGGACAATATGTTTATTTATGCATATAAATAATAGCATTAAATATATTTGTAAGTTTTTATCTGCACTTTTGATGGCAGTAGATGGCTCTATCAGCTTTAAAGAACCGGCGATGAATGCATAGCATTCTGCGGTTGCAACTGCACACTTCAAGGACACTATTACAGACTTTTAGATTGTGGTACGACTAGGCCAAAAACAATGTGGGCGCCAGCATAAGCCTGATTTCTTACTTATGCCTTCACTACTGACAAGCTCTCCCTTGAATTGACCAGCATCCTCAAAACTAAGGCAACCCAGAGGGCATCCAAGAAGAGAGATGGTTGCTCATCTGAGTGCAATGACGACAACAGTTCAAATACTAAAGGTTCAGAAGGACAACCGTGGGCCACAAATACAGAACACATTCATAAAGTTAAGTAAAAAAATAAATAAATCAACCAGTCAACTTAGATGCTACAAACACAAATGCTGTCAGTATTCATTACAGAACGAAAGTGTCTCTCTATTTAACACTTAGACATCACGTGAGCTAGGATATCAGAAATGTCAGAACATGTACTTAAAGAAGAAGAAGCCGGGCAACATGACATGAGAACGCTTCAGACAGAAAAATGTACACTCTCAATGAAAAGTTTTGAGTATAGGCCTGCATCCTGAGGCTAGAAGGAAATATGTTTTTGCTCTTTGGTGTCAGCTGATGTTGAAATTCACTTGGCACCATACTAATAGCATTAGCATTAAGCCAAGTGCATTTTTGCCAAGGTTATAACTAATGGCTTTACAGTCAATATGTGACTCTTTCTAGGTGGAAGTGACATTGTACACATTATTATCGCCTCATTCATTATTTGAGATATCATTCTAAGGGCGTAGGCTATGTACTGTACATTTCTCCCATAGAGAGGATGTGAGTATTTCCTTTCTCCAACAGATTTCTGAGAGAGGTTTCATTCATGTCCCCGCGGCTGGTTGAGGGTTATTGCTTGCATTGTGTTCATTCTTTTTGGATTTCTTAGAAGCTGAATGGCTTTACGCCCACATTTTGTGTGCTAAAGTGAACATTTTCACATGATCTAAGAGGGTTTCAAACACATCGAGATCAACTCGTCTTTGTGCTTTAGCCAAAATGAACACAGTGAGCTTTCATATTTCCCCCTCTTTGAGCCTCTCTTGTGACATATAACAGACATCCAAGTATAGTAGAAAACAAAACATACTTTTCTTCCCTATTTTACTAAACGGAGGGAATCATTCACTGTGGGGAAATGACAGATGGATTCAGGCTTATCTGTGCTTATCTGCTCACACATTCCATCTGATACATTAAAACATAATATATATCCCTAATTAGCTCATTTAAAATCTGTCTTTATATATATAATTTAAAACTCACAATTAAGCTTAAACAGAAAAACAGCTCTCACCTAGTAAATGGTGCTATGTGTCACTGGTCCCTGGCTTATGCTCACACACTGCACACGTACATATCTCACAGAGGTAGCTATCAATATACGTTTAGAGCCAAGAACTGATTGGAGCAGTGATTGTAAATGATGAACCTGCAGGTAATACAATTATGGGTTGCGAAAAGACAGGCAGCGTGGTCTTTACCTTGATATTTTTAGCATGACAGCCTGCGTTGTCCATGGAGCGTCTGGTCATCCAAGACGTCGCCTATCAACGCGGCCGAAACCGCATCACAGAAATCACACATGCCTGGGCTTACAGCAGGCCGTATTCTGCTCTGCCTGGCTTAAGACACAAACACACACACACACACACACACACTCGAGCATGCATGCAGCCACTCACACACATGCTCTCACCCAAACACCACACACACACACACACACACACACACACACACACACACACACACGCTGAGCTTTAGAAAAGGATCCCTGCCCCTAATCCAAGACTCCTTGATGCATATTTATAAAGAGGGTCAAAGAGGAATAAAAGGAAGGCTGTAGAAAATGTCGAAAAACCAGAAAGGGGAAATATATTATGAAGTGTGCGTAAGAGAGAGAATATATGAGTCCCAGCCTGTCTGCGTCGTGGCCTAACTAACCCATTTACAGCCATTGCAACCTGCTGGGCCAAAAGGCACCATGCCAGGTACAGTAGTACAGTCAGCCTACTTAGCCTTTGTTGTGTGTGTGTGTGTGTGTGTGTGTGTGGATAGAGATTGAAGAGACGGGAAAAGAAGGCAGCTTGGGAAGAGGTAGGCAACGTCATACTGACATTCAATTACAATCAGTGCGTCTCCTTTCTTTTGGTCTCACCCGAACACAGCGTCCTGTCTGGTCTGCTTGTTAAAAGCCAGCCTGTGTGTGAGCGTTGAACGTCATTCCAATCAGCATGAGCCGAAGTACTAGGTTAATCCTCGTTGCAACACACACAAATTCAGACGCAGATGCACACACACACACACAAACTGAAAAGGGGGGAGAACAGAGGAAAAAGTGGAAGAGAATAATTAAACAAACTGCCCTGTATGGGTCAACTGTGGGCTAATTCCTTCTGTCAAACACAAACATGGAAACTATCATAAGACTAATTTTTGACGTAATTTTCTTTTCCAGTCTCGTAAGCCTGGTTGGGCAGGTTCAGAAGTTCACGGTCCTACTTTGTTCTGCGTCCCTTACCTGAAAACATGTCCACAATAAGCCGTTTGCCTCCACAGGATGCCTCCAAGAGAGGAAATGTGTGAGGCTGTGGAGGCCGTTAAATCTGTAAGCCTATACTGTTTAAACATACACTGTGCAGACTGCACCTCCAGGAAAACTTCAATGTGAATGTCAAGTCAAGTCACTTTTATTTATATAGCACACTTAATAAACAACAGTAGTCGACCCAAGGTGCTTGTATATAAAATAATTTTGTGGAACAAAAAAATACATCAACAGTAAAAATTGAATAAAAGGGGATTAGAATTGCAAATAAATACAACTCAAACATTAGTATAATAATAAAAACAAGATTCAAATAATAGTAAGGCTAAAAGGGTAACGCATGAGGCAATAAAGCATGAAGTAAAGACAAAACTAGGATATAAAAAAATAAAGAATACAAATAGTAGCTAGTGAGATTGGATGATGAAGCAGAAATAGGAAGGAGAGGGCTTAAGCTGGGGCGTTTCATCCGGGCCTCAGGCCAGAGGGAAAAGGATAAATAAAAAGAAAATGTTGTTTGCACTATTGCACATGCCCATTTTTTCATCATGCTTTACCTAAATAAACTGAATACACAGTTTATTAAAGCTTTAAATAGCTACCTGACTGCTGTGCTGCTTATCCCCAGACATCTAAAGTTCCATTCAAGTTATTTCAGAGTAAAATGAATACAAGTGAGACAGAATCTTACAATATATGGGACTGGGGACACTATTTAACGATGAGTTAATTCACTTCAGGTGGTAAACAGTCTGGTCATGTTCTCTTTCTAGAAGGACTAGGCTACTTTATTTTGAGATGCCCCTGGAATCCCCATGTTTCTTTCTAGTGTAAAGCACACGGGACATCCAACAAATAACCATCCGTGACTATAATCATTTCATCACTTCTAGACTGAATTTAATTAATGCATTCCATGGTTAAATATACCAATAAATACCAATGGTAAAAATACACATTGTCCCAAACGTCCCTTTGCCCAAACATCCTCATCAGCCTCATTCACAAACACGTCAACATTCAGCAAAAGTGAACTATTTAATGTTTAATGAGTTACACAGTCATGTATGTATTTACATGACATATAATAAAGACACTGTGCTCACTACTAACCTGTTGTAAACACTGAGTCCGACCGACTCACCTGTTGCTCTGTTGTCTTGCGGTTAACGAGAGGCGTTCAAGGACCGCCGGAAAGTTGATTTTTTTTACCCCCCAAAAACATATTCGGGGCTAATTAAATAATATCCGGTGCTTTAGCCCCGAATAAAAGAGCCTAGTGACGCCACTAGGCTTGAGGGCTAGAATGTGGGCTAGAATGTGACTCAGACAGATCAGTTACCTGGTCACCTACATTTCACAAGCAAAAGTCAATTATGTGCAAATATGGTATACACATACAATGCCATGAGTCACAGCCATCAGGTCGTGAACACAGTGACTGCGCCCTGACAACTCCACCACAAGCATTAAGTAGCTGCTATAGCGTTGAGAGGATGTTATACAAACCTTGATTCATCTTCAGGAAATGATTAGTATCCTATGTTGAACTCCTTTGCCACTTTTAGGATTTACATCTATTACCTGAGAACTGACCTCCTCCTCCTCCTCCTCTTCCTCCTGATTGGCTGTCTGATATGCCACTCATACCCCTTTTCCACCAACGCGAACCTAGTTCAAGAGCCGGGCCGGTGCCGTGCTGGTTCGCAGTTAGTTCAATTTGCGAACCGTCCGAGAACCTGTTTGCGTTTCCACCGGCTAGAGAGCCCAGAGAGCCACGTCATTACGTCACTGTATACGTCTGAGGTTTCCCCGCAGCGCCCATTTCAAGCATAGCAGACATGTCTCTTCAGAAAGTGTTTATTTTGGCAAATAATACAATAACAATAAAATACACAAAATACTATATACTAAATCACAACATTTTTTACAGTGTAGAACAGTGTGTGATCAATAGATCAGAGTGTTTGATGTTTAGTTATCTGCAGGTTGGACCTCCATTCAATATCGCCGATGTCCGACAGCTCTACAAACACAAACCAGAGAACAGCGGTTTAATCACAAACGTGTCCACGACGCTGCGAACACAGATGTTAAGTTACGTTTGTAGTTGGTAACGTTTAGTGAACCAACGGCAGTCAGAAAGTGGCATGCTAACGTTGTTGTTAGCAATATCCCGCTAGCGGGCTAGCTAGCCGGTCAGCTTACATTACCCGAGGAAGCAAAGCCACTAGTTGCTGCTGTTACGAACGTAATCACTAGCTTGGTAAACTAAACAGAAATGTGTCGTTGGTTTGCAACGAGGTGAAACAATTTAAAAGTGAAACTTACCGGGAAGAGTAACGTTAGTAAAACTCCGCACTCCGCAGCGGCGTATTTTCCCCCGTTGCCTCGAGCGTTAACCCCGCCCCCAGCCCCTAACGTAAGCCGGGCCCAGTTCCAGCCCAGCAAAGAGTTGGGGCCGCTCGGGAACCAGTTTTCCAGGCCGAGAGCCGGCTCTTTGTCTGTGGAAACAGGAAGAACTGGTTCGCGATTGGGCACCGGCTCCGAACCGGCCCTCAAAATGCCTCGGTGGAAAAGGGGTATCAGTGCACACAACTAGCCTGTATCGCACTGTTAAAGCAACGCATTAAATGTCTTACTTGAAATAAGATTCATATCTCCCATGTCACATGAAACCCAGTGGTTTGCCAGCTGAGATTTACAGTGCACTCTCCTCTAAACCAAACCCAGATAAGAAAAAAAGAAAATACCATTCCTCTGAGAGAAGACTTCTTGGAAAAGACTTTGTTGGGCAAGCTTTCAATTAACACTTAACACCATCTATCTAGCTTCTGTAGCACGTACATTAAAAAAAAAAAAAAAAAAAAAACGGCTTCACAGGTCATTCACAAAATGGCATTGGGTTTGTGTTTGAATCCACTGAGCAGAGGGGCATCCATTACCAACCGATGTGATGGATGGATGGACAGCTGGGATAAAGTAGAAGAGGATATACAAACACATGGTGTGAGCTACACATAAACGCACAGGAAAAAAAACAGGACAGAGGAGGTAATAAGGCAAGGCAAGGCAAGGCAAGGCAAGGCAAGGCAAGGCAACTTTATTTGTATAGCACATTTCATACACAAGGCAGACTCAAAGTGCTTCACATCATAAAAAAAAGTGAGAAGAAAAAGGAAAAGAAAAATAGAAGAATTAAAAGAAAATAATAAAAATTTTAAAAATGCATTACAGAAAGAAAATAGAATAAAAACATATTTGCAATAATTAAAAACAGTGCAGACATTAAAAGATTTAGCAGAACGCTATGGTGAACATAAAAGTTTTCAGTCTAGTTTTAAAAGTGGTCAGAGTTGGGGCAAGTCTTACATCTTCAGGAAGTTTATTCCAGCCATTTGTTGCATAGTGACTAAATGATGCTCTCCCGTGATTGTTGTTTACTCTGGGAATCACTAACAGATTGGTCTCAGAAGATCTTAGTGGTCTAGAAGGCTTATGTAGTGGGAGCATATCAGTGATATACTTCGGTCCTAGACCATGTAGTGATTTATATCTTAGTATCGTAGTGATTCTTATAAGGAAAGAAGTAGCGAAGATGAGATGGTAAAAGGACGTCAGAGTTACAATAGGATGCATTTTTCAGGATTAATCTCATGTTAATTTGTCTCCGGCACACAATTCCATGTGACAAGAAAGATGCATATCACAACCCCACATTCCTTTCACATTAAACGCTGTGCTATCCCAGGTCTCCCATTTACCTCAAGTCAGCGATGCTGAGTGGGTCATTCTTCTACAAGGGCGAGCAGACAAACAGCTGGCAGGTCAGAGGTCATCCTTACCTCGACAGGAGTGTCTTAAAGCAGTTAGATTTGGAACGTCACTGAGGAATGATTATCAAGTTTGTTCAGTAGGTGCTTGGATCTTTGGCACTGCCATGTAGCTGTTCTCCATAGAAATGAGTAAGTATTGTTGAAGTATGACGCTTTCCTGCTTTTAACATTCCTTGATACCCGATCCGGGGTGATACAGGGAGAAGATATGGACAAAATACACACATTCACACACTTATGCTATTCTTCTGGTTTATATCATGTTGTTTGCAGAGAGAGGAAGTTATTCTGTAAGTGTTATTCCAAGAGCAGTAAATCACTGCTGTTTTGCTTTTGTCAAAGAGGTGAAAGATACGCAGGCACAAGAGAAAAACATGATCTTCAATCTAATCTAAAAATATTTTGTTAAACTCTGGACCACACTGGAGTATGAGTGGAATTTAACAGCAGTGTTGACTGCCTTTTACAGTACTTATGGGTATATGAGCTAATGTAAATCCACGTCCCAGAATGCAGTTATACTTTAAATTCTCGAGTTTGTGACGCTGCCCTTGTCTCCAAATGAAAAGAGTGTTTATATGCAATGATTCCACATTTTAAATGTTCAAGTCCAGATACAGTGAAACAAGGGAAACAACAAAAATGTGCTGTGTGATAAAAAAAAAGAGGCAGGCAGTCTAGTAAAAAAGAAATCAAAATCTTTATTATTTTGTCTAGAAGAACAGGCCATTTTGGAAGTAGGTATTGGGGGGGAGGGATTGGAGGGGTATTGGAGAGGTAAAAGGAGCCGAGGAATAGGGCGGAGTCAAATAGACCAGAGGTTGGGGCTAAAACCTGGATTTCTGTAGTTATGCCAGGGCTCCCATGGGGTCCCAGGCAGGAAGTACAACGGGCTCCTGTTGCATCACTTCCAGGACATCAGTGGAGAGGAACTTCTTGTCTACCACCACCTCATACACGTATTCGGAGAACCAATCGTCCGTCATGATCAAGTAACCTACAGGGAAGACAACCAATCAGACATTAATGTCAGTCTGAAATGATGGCAGTCGAGCAGGGATGACAGAAAAATACAACAAAACTTGAAATCAAGCCAACATGCTTCACGTGGGGTAATCGGATTCTTTTTATGGTCTAAAGTGACATATTTGCAGTTCAGACACGTACTAATCATAAATAGAAAACCAAAATAAACAGATGAACGTGACACAGAGGTATACTACGTATCAGGGTCCAGCACAACTTCATGCCAGATCTCAGAGGGATATCTTCATAATAAAAGGAAGGTTACTCAATCATCCAGTAAGTCTGCATTTCCTGTAACTAACATTAGAAGTTAACATTTTTTTTTTTAATTCATAAGAGTGGAGCTCCTCTAAATTTGAACAGAACTGTACAGAATCCTCATTTCAGACGCTGGTTTTTATTCTCTACAAAAGTGAGTGGGTCCAGCCTTTGAGCGTGTCTTTACAAAAATAGCACGATTTGAGGAAAAAGGCCAAAGTCAATCGGTCAGTTCACGGAAAACACATTCTTTAAGGGAGAAACACTTGATTCCATAACACATCATGTCGCTAATTAAGCCGATTATCCT
The DNA here is from genome assembly GCA_029853015.1 of Chelidonichthys spinosus. NCBI lineage: Eukaryota > Metazoa > Chordata > Actinopteri > Perciformes > Triglidae > Chelidonichthys > Chelidonichthys spinosus. Next base: position 10,987,729 of record CM056828.1, read on the forward strand.
TTCAGTCCACTTTCCCTGAAGGGGAAGAGTGGGGAGTGCTGTTCAGAACAGTTCAACAGTGGTCAAAAGCACTTCGTCCATTCACACACATTTTGATTTCCTTAAAGGGCTCTTTATCACTAAACTCTATTGTTGCAACAGGCAGAAGGGTGGAGGACCCTCGTGGTTCACACTCCCTCCACCCTTCAGTACAGTATGCATTAAACACGTCTGCCATCGCCTCTGCATGCCCACCCTGATAAAACTAAACAATGTCTGTCTCTGTCTCCCTCAGAGAGAGTGTGTGTGTGTGTGTGTGTGTGTGTGTGTGTGTGTGTGTGTGTGTGTGTGTGTGCAGTCATGCAAGGTCAATGTGTCCGAGTCTGGCAGGTCATGAAACCTTGAACTTGCACTGACAGTGGACATGTTGGGATAAGCCCTTTTTTGGAGGAGGATGTAGCCCCACTAGGAAATGATTAATTTAAATGAAGATGTCTGCTGGTGTGTGTTGTACTTAAAACAACGGAAAGACTTAAAGTTTAGTGAACTTTTTTACTGAACTAACACAGATGGATGAGAACTGGAGACCAGATCTTAGCGTGAATTACAATGGCTTTAAATGTTCTCGTCATTTCTTCTTTTCACCTCGTCGAGTTGAGCGAAAAACAAGCGCACCCCTCCGACTGTCCAGTTGACGCATCGAAGACGTCAGGGTAACCGCAAGATCGTGCTACAGTTCAAAACAATGTATTAGGGGTGGCGTGTCTGGGTGTGTGTTGTGTATGCGTGTTCTTCCAAATCTTCGATGGCATGTTGCCTGGTTCTCACTGCGGTATCCGTGTGTGTGTGTGTTGATGTGAGCTTCCTGGAACCTGCGCGTTGGGTGGCATGGTGCTGTGTGTGTGAATGTTGGGTGTCCTTATTTGTTTTTAGGGATAGGCTGACTGTCTCAGAACAGATGGACGTACTAGATTGATGCAGCCATCTTGCTTTCCAACTTGAACCATGACTTTCCTATACGTTTATGAATTAAGGTCGACAATGATAAAAAAAAATTAAAAATCAAGATTTTTATATTTTTCCTTCTCAAAATGAAATCTCAACTGAACCGCTGGGAGTCTTAGCTACTCTAGTGGCGTTGTCAGGCTGCATTCAGGCACAGTGGTGCTTTGAGCTTAATGTCTGCATCAGCATGTTAACATGCTCACTATAATAATAATGTTAACAAGCAGTGTATGATAGGTATCATTTCTACCATGTTGGCCATCTTGTTCATTTAAGTCATTCAGGTATATCGTCTGGGCACCATGAATGTATGACAATATTTCATGCCAACCCATGCAGTAGTTGCTGGGATATTTCAGGCCAAGTGACGGACATTTGTATCCGTTGAACCGTGGCGGTAGCACAGCTAAAATCAAAGTTTAATATGGAAATTAGGACCTTAAGGAAATAAGAATTGATGTGGTACATATGAATAGATGTGGACACTACACCCACAGAGCTATGGTAAGACAACAGAAAAAGCATTTTTCAAATGTTAAGAAATCCACCTCAGGCTACAGTGCTATCAAATTGAAAATAAAAATCTCGAGTTGCCAAACATTTGACTGAAACGGTGTAAAAGCGCTAGCTGTGGAGTGAGCAGGGTCGGCCAACGGCGGCTGTGTGAGGGCTTGAAGATGGAGGAAAACAGAAAGTTAAACCTCTCCTGAGACACTCCTTCAGCGGTTAGGAGGAATATGAAATGATGAAAAGGCCTAAAGGGAGAGGTTATGCCTTTACAAACCTTATGAACGCACACTCTCCCTCTGGTCTACGGCTATTACCACTCTTCTTCCAAATTCTCCTCTGTGGTCCATCCAAAAATAATCTCATCGTCTACTTTCCTTTTATTTTTCCTTATTTATAGTGGATTCTACCTGCCTGCACTACACCACAATCTCTGTCTCAGCCCTCTCTTTCCTCTTGCGTGCTATCCTCTCCTTTCCCCCCACTTGTGCCTCTTTCCCCCTAAGCTTATGTCAAACAAACAATGTCCCCAGATTTCAATGTGAACTCCACTTCTTGAACTTTTGTCCTCAAAAACGTTATTAATTTGGCTGCTGATGAGCTGGGGGGCTGCTTGTGTTTATGGAATAAGATATGCATGAAATAGATTTGATTTGACTGAGGGGTTTTCACATGTTTTCCCAACAATCATTACGGTTTGCGGGTTCAAGCAAATATTGTGAGGAACGTGTGTGTGTCTCTCTGTGTGTATACTCTTCACTGTATGCGTGTTGCGAGTTGACGCATGAGTGACCTGAAATACTCTCCTATAATTTGCAGTGGAATGTGGAGCCCAGAGATGAGATGAGAGGCAGAGGGGTCAGGGGAAGACAAGAAACAAAGATGAAAGGACAGAGGGAATAACAACAGTAGACAGTAAAGTCTGGGGCAGTGATGTGGACTACCTGCTGTGCTGTTGGGCCTGTTACATAAAGACGAAAAAGCCTTACTTACTTAATGACAACATGTTTCCCACATGCCTCAAAATGGCTTACTGGTACCTAGCCTGAGACATTTCACAGCAACAGCAGAATACTTTTATGCAAATTAGATGGTCAGCGGTAATTCCCCATCTAGCTCTGTGAGCAGTCACTGTCACCAAGCCAAAATAACCAAATATTTTGAGGAATTTCACTGTGCTACTTTAAAAGGATTATCTCATTCTGTAAATACGTTTATGCAATTTGACCCAGAGGCATTGAGCTCTAAGGACACAATAAGGGCCGCTGTGCCCATGTGTGTCTGTGAGTCTTTATGAAACAGGACACGGCCAATTACAAGTTCATAAAGCAGCAACAAGGGGGAACGTCTCAGTCTAATCCTGTCCTTAATTCAGTCGACACAAACAGGAGGATGATGATTTATCACGAGGGACCGCATTGTGAGAAGGATGGAAAGAAAGATGGGGAGGACTTGACAAGAATCAGGATGCAATACATTTTGCTGGTAATTGGTATTACATACTAAATCAAAAGAAAATCAAAAGGACTGAAAGTGGGAATTGTGTTATTCATCTCAACTTACCTTTGTTCCCACGGTCATCGCCCCAGGAGTTTTCCACCCTCCACTTCTCATAGCCCTCCTTCCCTTCCTGAGGCAGAGAAAGGGATGATGGGGAGATAAGATTAAGATTCAGAGACTGGAGGAAAGAAAGTGTCCTAACAGCTGGGGTTACTTACAAGGGGGGAAATTGACATCACTATGAAAAACTGCAGCCAATTAAAGCAGCGTAAACACACAGCAAGGCTTTGATGCAATAAACCCCGGAAAACTCTGGATGCGTGTATTCCTGTCTGCCTGCTTGTATACGCGCTGTATGTTTGCTGAGCGGTCACCCACCTGTGCTGTATGTTTGTGTGAGCGTACCTTGTCTGTGACAGCAGTGAGGATCATAGCGTGGGTCATGAGAGAGTCTCCAAATATCAGCCGCTCTGCTTTAGAGAGGTTCTTCACCGAAACTCCAAACACAAGCTCGTGGTTGAACCTGCACTCACACATGCACATGCACAAAAATCACATTACACTGCCTCCCCAGATAAGAAACAAAACACAGCTCTTGATTTCTCCTGGACACTTATTGATTCGAGAGAAAATGCAACATTTTCATAGCTATGGCTTGGATAATTCCATATTATATCCCATCAATCCTAATATACATTTCTTGGTGGGCTAGGATAGAAGGTGTCATAACCATAAAAAGCCAACAGCAAAATCTTCATAAGTTTGGGATTCTACATGACCTAAAAGACAGCTAGTCTTTTCATGCCTTTCTCGAATACGACGGCAGAAACAAGGCTCCATTAAGCCTCAGCCTCATTCCAATTATAATCCACCAGAACAAGAAAAGATCTGTGTGAAAGATGAGCTTCAGCAGAGATGGACCAGATGTTTGGCACCATGCTGGTTTGGTTCAGTGGGCAATTTTAACCCTGGCGCCAGCAACTCAGACACAGATACCGCTGCACCTGAAGGACAAAGATAAGCAACTTTTTTTTCCCCCCTGTGGACTTGCACCTCCTGAAGGTTGATGAGGTCTGCTCATGTGAACCCTGGTGTCATGGCACAGATAGGACAGGGACACAACGATGCCAAGCAGAAGTGTGCCAATAGACTGGTAAAACAGATTGTAAGCTAGTTGCTGAAAGTGGTCCAAATCACTTTATGAATGCTTATGCATAGAAATCATTTCACGCCATTTGATGCCTTTGATTTCTACTCTGCAGCCGATTGCAGCCGACCATGAGTGTCGGTAGTCTGGCCATCTCCTCTGAGCAGACGGTGCTTTGATTCGAGTTGGTTTATATCTTTCACACTTCAAAGTTGCATATGGAATAGTTATGGCTCGCGTTCACAAATAACACTGCTGGTTTGAATGTATATCATAAGTTGGATCTATGGGTAAAGTAGAGTAAATCATTATTACATTTTTACAACTGGCTTCAATTCAACACTGGCGTAGCAGCGGTTGAGATGTGGCGAGGTACAGCAGTCAGTGTGTATGCTGGTAGTTCCGGTTAGTTAGCTGTTAGCCAAACACACCGTCCAAAACGATAAAAGTGAGCCGTAGAGCAGCGGCCGAGAGGCATGCAGCACTCTGTGTGCTGGTAGCTCAATTAGCCACAAACTATTATAACACACACTGTGGGTACAAAGTACGTGATAATAAGAGGGGTCGGAGATGCACTCAGCTGTACCGGTCATGGCTGCTTAACAGTACCGGATGAAAGGTGTTTGAGAAAGTGTGAGTCCTAACTGACCACCCAAAATATTATGCTGTTCGCTGCAGCAGAATGCAAGATTAGACATGGGCGGACACACACACACAAACGCTCAAAGACTCACGGTGTCACATGATTCTCCTGGCGGAGATAATAATAACTTTCAAGTAATGTCTTATACTCACACATTCATGTCATTAATGCCCAGCTTTCCGTGGAAATGCTTGCCGACGTCACAACCAAACCACACCGCCTAAGAGGAAAAACAGCAGCTATTTGTAGATTTATGGAGTTCACACATGCCAACACCATTGAACATTAAAATGTGTGTCTACCGCTACACCTGTTTGCCCAACCTACCTCTCCCTCCTTGATGGAATCTGCTGCAGCCTTTTTAAGCAGCGGGATGGCCTGGTTGTTGTACTGAGTGCTGCGGCCACCAACCATGTTCCCTAGGAACTCAACACTGTAGAGCTTCCCATAAGGGTTCTGGGGTCGGGGGTCGTTCACAAGGCAGATCTGAGGATAGAGTTACCATGTGGGCTCAGAAACAGTACAACATCCCATACGGAGTGAGATACATCAAGTTACACAGTCCAGCTGATGTGCTTAATGGGTGACATACTTTGTCCTGAATGTTGTATAGAGGTTTGACGTGCTCCCTGTAGAACTCCAGGGGTGTGAGGGGTCCCATGCGATTAAAGTTCTTGTCCTTGTCCCTGTACTCCCAACAGATCGTCTCAGGGGGGCTGCCTAGACAAACACTGACCACCCGGAACACCTGCACAGGACACAGTTTGAACGTCATCTTCTTTACCAAATCTAATCTGTGTTAAAACACATAACTAAAGGATTAATTCACCCGCTAAAATGTCCATTTGTTTATCAAGGAAAACAAGGGCAAGAGTGGTAAAGTTGACAATTATATTCAAATGGTCATTTTGTGGGTGAAGTTTTCCTTTAACATTTACAGACAAGTCAGTCTAACCAAAAAATAAATAAATAAATAAATAAAAAATCAATAATCATCATGAACCAAAAGTATCCTTATGTTAATAAAGCCAGTCTGCACCTCCATTGCAGTAAAGAGAATCATCATGAGCCAAACTGAACAGAGACATTTGTACTTCCCTGCCTATAGGGAGGTTGTTGGAGATGTTTGTAAATCTAATTTCCAGCTCATAGTCTTAATGTGCACGCTACTAACCCCTCCAACACCATGTCTGTTCTTGCATACACTCATCCATCAGTGCTGGGGCCTCTCAACTTTCCCAACATTTCCTCCTCTTTTTCCTCTCTACAGTGCTTTCCCTCCCCTCCATCTTTTTCATATCCCTACATTTCCCCATTTGCACCCTACACTCTTTCCCTCCCCTCCCTCCATGCGAGTCTTCCTGTGGTGCTGGAGTTCAGACTGAGTTCCTGTGGGTGAAATCTGGTTGTTTGGACTGGGCCGTCTGTCAATCTGGCCCTTCTAACCTCTGATATAGTTATCTCAGGAATTTCCCCCTTTTGCTTTTCACCTCTCCCATTCTCTGCTGTCCTCTCCCAGGACCCAGCGGATACTTTTCCTATCAAATCCAATTAAAACAGACTGATCAATCAGAATGTGAAGCGGCCCATTGTGGGAGATAACAGTGTGTACTGCTCGAATGTGAGGAAGAATGGCGATACATCACACTCTCACTGCCTCGACTACGAGTGTCAGAACGCATTTAATTGACTTCGGCGACTGATAGCCAGACAAATTCAAATTCTGTCTAGGTGAATATAGAGCTGACGGGGTGTGATTATTTTTGGCTCGGCTTAGTGTAATATAGCAGCCACGGCAGCAGTTTCCCATGCTTAGTCGACACATTAAATGTCCATACATAAAGAAGACATTCTTGCTCTCTGGGTAGTAGACACGGAGCACACTGAGACCACCATTCTTACCCCAAACATACCAGGGCACATTCTCACACAGAGAGACAAACACACAAATAGTGTAAAGTCAAAAGTACAGACACACAAAAATACCCACAAGCAGAGACAACAAAGGCATCTGTTCAACCCTCCGCCTTTCAACTACTTTGTTTAGACTGGCCTGTGGTCAAGAAGTCATGCCAAGGTGTCCATCCCCTTGTCTGGTCTGTGTTTGCCCAGATGCCCTTCTCTCCGTTACCCCTTGACCCCCGTTCTTTTCTATTCATTCCTCCTTTTTTCCCTCTCTTTCTTCCAAGAATAACTCTGCTCTCCAGGGTAACTTTAAACCTTTCCACTCACTTTACAATTTGTCTTTCAGATGCCCCGAGACGTACTGTAAGCAGCGCTCTTAATGCAAGTTCAGCCTTGCGCCCACTCATCCTGTCCTGGCAAGGTAAATAAAGTAGACGTGAGGGAAAGGCTGGGCTTAAAGTGGGACCTCGGTCAGGGAATTAACAGCCACACTGACTTTCGTGCAAGATCAATATTGAAACACCTGCTGCTTTAATGACAAATATGTATGAGTGACTGAGAAAGAAGGAGGTGAGAGGCCACCACATAGTTAACTCTAAAAAGACTTACACTTTGGGTAAAGCAAATTAACTTGCAGTGAATACTAATCAAACTGTATCATGGCTGCATTCTAAACACAGAATTTACAAATGATCTGAGCCCACGCCTCTGGGTTCTTCATTACTTCAACCGGCGCAATTCATTACCTTGATTGAACTCTTGACTTCAAAACATCATCTCTCTCATATCTTAATTTTCTAAACAATAGCAAATCAATAAAACTGTCAACAGGTTTCAAGAAGCAGCTGTTACAAGAACATGTCAACAGGCAGCTTTCTCTTCAACTCATCAGTGTCTAACAAGTCCACCACGGGCCAGTCTCAATTCTGTGACATAACGAGTGTGCGTGTCTTGCTATAAACAATAAGCTGACTGACTGCACGCTATTGGGGCTAACTGCAGCTAATGTTTGATAGCATCTGTGCTCCAGTGTTGAATGGCTGGCATCCCATTGCACGTTTATTTGTTTTTTCGCAACCCAAACAAATCACCTGCAGTTAGATGTGAGCCCAACACATACAGTAAGCAAACCAAGCCAATAGTAACACAAAAAAATATCTGGATGCATGGGTAACCTTGAGCAAGGCAGTTCAGTTTAAGATTTCAGCCTCCCCTCTCTCCTGGACCTGGAACTGTGCGATCCACTGACAGCACTGAAGTAGTAAACATTGCTTACTGCACTGTCCGTGCTTTAGCCACACGAGAGAAAATCTCAAGCTCTGTATCAATATCTTACCAACTTAGAACAAATTAAATTAGAGCAATAAAAGGTTTAATGAAATACATTGTGCTGGGGAAAAAAATGCAGCCAAATTCATTTAAGTAGACATAACACTTAGGGTCTGAATCTGGCTGTCAACCAGTCCGTGTCATATTGAGGAAGTAAATGTATAACTGTTGTCTAGAAGCTGGACTTGTGAGTGTAAGCAAATGACACCATGCAAACAGTTTGGATAAAAATGAGCACGGTTTTGATTAAACGGCCATGTTTTTTAAACATGCAACACATGTGGTCAGTGTTCAATTCTAACAATGGTGCAGAGAAACTCGAGAAACGTGAGTGGACATCTCTGAACTGGCAAAGTTATTGTTGCAGCCCTAACCATGACAAATCTGCAGGAACCCACCCACGTCGGACAACATATATACTGAGTCAATAGCCAGCGGCGCTGACCCTCTGAGCTACAGCAAGTTCCTCTGTGATTTGATGGCAGTCTCATAAATTAGACTCGTCTGAAGAATCACTCTGCATGCATTCAGAGCCAAGACCAGAGCTGCACATGCTGTTTCTGATTCCATGACGCAATGGAGCATGGAAGGGCTACAGTTGTGGCGTGAGGGATACCATCTGTGTGTGTCTGTACTGGTAACTGTATGTGCATGTACAGTTACCTGTGAATGTGTGTGTGTGTGTGTGTGTTGCCGACTTGTCTTTGTAAGTAAGAGTAGAAGAGCAAGGATACACACCAGATACAGCATGAAAGAGAAAGGCTTTGAAACCTAAACTGATCCGCTCCGCCTCAATGATGGAGCATAAGGATACCGTCATCCTAACAGCCTCTTTAATGACAAACGTCGCATGAGATTAGCTTGCTCGTTCTTAATGTGGCTTAAAATGGGTTAAGCTGCTATTGCTGCTATTTTTTTATTAATGTGATGTACAATGTGCTTGACCACTGTGAACAAAAACAATGGATTCTTGACACGCGAAGGGATCCATTTAAATCAAGTGCACCCTGGGTACAGTAAGTGGAAGCAGAGACGTTGACCCTGGTTGCCTGTCATGAGAGTGTGTGTGGGGCTGCCGTGATGAAGACCAGTGCACAACAAGGTAGGGTGGGTGGACAGCATCACCTCCACACACACCAAAGTAGGACTGACATGGCACTCTGACCCTGAGAAACACATGTGCACACATAGATGTGAATGCAGGTCAACATGTAGAGGAAACCATAGTTTTCTATTTGTGAGTCCAGGGACAAAAAACACACTATGTAAGCCTGCACACAGACACACAGGGCACACGTGGACAGCAATTAAGTGCAACTCGGAAGACGTTTGCCATTGACAAAGCTGTGAAATTATTATCAGTGCTAGTTTGAATGTGCTCTGTTAAGAAAGTGCTGTAACACCACAATGCTCAGTACATACTGAGATGCCCAAGAATGCATCCACTGTCATATACTAGCAATCAAATTATTGTTGATCCAAATATATTTTTAGCCAATTGTAAAATACAGAATAGGTGATAAACATTGTTCATATTTCATTGATATTTTTTCAAATGATGAGTAGACTTGTATTTCATTTGATTCATGATTTATAACAAATAATAACGAAATACAGAATAATACATGATTTGATGTAAGAATTACCATTTTTGTACTGGGATGGGTGTCCAAAAATGTATGAGCATTTTTTAAATGATGCTGGTAAAATGTACTTGCAACAATATCCGTGAACAGTTTGGCTCAATTTACGTGAGCCCTTCATCTGACATGACCGAATCCTCGATCACCACCGGCCGTGACGGAGTGGTGTTTCGCAAAACAAACCACTTCCAGGTGGACAAACAAACACACTGACAACCCTTTGCTCGCCGCCCTGCAGCGCAGTCTTTACTGTTACACAACATATGCTCGAGTGTGTGTGTGTGTGTGTGGTCATGGCTGGGCATCCACAGAGGAACTGTGAGATACAGGCGACTGTTTAAACAAGCAACCTGCCAGCAGCACAATGCAACCAAACAGCTGACAACAAAGGCTACAGAACCAGACCCCTGTTCTGTGTGTCGGCTCAATGGGAGGCTGATTGACTGACTGGCCACTCGCACATTCACACCCAGAGGCAGACACACAGGAAGCGTATATAAAGCCTGTTATGCAGACACACCTACACCATGTATCCTGTCCGCGCCACAACAATGCACCCATATGACTGCAGTGTGTGTTTACATGTGCATGTTCACCTATTATTTTAGTTTTAGGAGGTGAATTTGTCTTCACGGTGCAGCAGATGATCTGTGATAGACTGTTCCATAAACAAGATTGCTATCATCAACTTTGTGACACAAGGGCAGTGTGCATGGGCTTAATTTGTTGCCTTTACACACTCTGTAGTCAGGAAATTACGTGTGTAGCTTATACAAATGCACATGTATACATTCACATATTAAAAAGGTACATTAAGGCATTATAAAGCGATTTTATTAGAATAATTGTTAAACCTTATTAACTACAAAGAAAACAGCATAAATATCTCCCTCTTTTTTTGGTGGTAATGATAAGACTTTCCTATTGGCTGTCAGTATTGAATAAAGCATAGATTACCATTTATTTGATCACTTTAAACAGTTTTGCCTCAACCCTTATCCCAAGATTAACCCAAATGCTGATTACATGCAGACTGCTTTTAGGCATCGCTTCCAACTGGCTAAACATTGCTGCTCTCAGTTATTTCACAGCACCCTCTTCTGGTAAAAATCAGACATTGGAACAAAGTTAAACCAGCTGTGCCATTCTTCACTGGCCACTTTATCAGTAATACCTCTACCATAAATTCGACTTTTTTGTTAATAAACATTGCAAGAAATATCTGTACCGTATCCTAATGTTGATACCAATGTCAGACAGTGCGTCCTAACTTTGTGAATGAAGCTGCACACAGTTGCAGCAGCCACAGGGTGCGTTTGTTTGCACTGATAGTTCTTGACCCTATGGAAAGAACTACAGGTACTATTTTAGGCACCTGAAACTATTCTGGAGGAACTCAATTTAGCTCCTAGTCCCTCTAGTCAAACATGGGTTATGTTCCTGAGTTCCTCATAAGGGTTCCTGGTTGCCTGAGAAACTTCATGTGGTGGAAGTTCACCATAGTATCTTCTACTGGAAACAGTTGTATGTTCAGTCTCACCTCCTCTATCATGGTGTCCATAGCATCCGACAGTTCAGCTTTAGTAGCGTCACTGGCCACCATGTTCCTCAGTCTTAGGCAGTATTCTCTCAGCTGTAACACACAGTGAGATAAAAACAACGGTCAGCTCTGCCACAGATTACCCGACTCGCTGCTATGTGAGCTTGATTAGTTTGAATTAAATATGTGAACACACACCTTATGATTGAGGATGTCATTCATTCTGCGTGAGGCCTCTGAGCTATGTGACTCTGGAAAGCATTTCTTTGGGATGACGCCATACTTTTCTGTAGAGAACGTTTAAAACAATATAGTTATTCCAGTCAAATATCGCTAATGTTCCACCAGTGTTTTCTTCTGCAAAAGATGACATATTTAGAGTGAGTACAGTGCACTTTCTCCATAACCAAATACCACTGCACACATTTCACAGCTTAGTCAATCATTCTACATAAACTTATTGTTAATGTCATTATGTGTCATGATGAGAACCAACCAATGAGATTGACCAGCATGTCCCACTGTCCTCCGTCATTGGTTGGATTGGAGAGGAGGAACTGGACCAGGCGTCCATCTACCACCTCCTTCCTCTGTGCCGTCTCCACACAGGCCTGGAGGAAGTAGTAGCAACGCTCAACCTGGAGACACAGACAGACACAGACAGACACAGACAGACACAGACAGACACACACAGACACACACACAGACACACACACAGACACACACACAGACACACACACACACACACACACACACACACACACACACACACACACACACACACACACACACACACACACACACACACACACACACACACACACACACACACACACGTCAGAGAATTATGGAGACTAAATAGAACATCTTTGCAGGGCTGTACAATCCAATAATGTCACATTACTCTATGTAAGACAAGTGTAGACTTAAGACACAAAACCGAGGACTGAAGACTTGACTAAGACTTCACTTGCGACTTGAAACATGGTCCACATTCAGAGGCCTGAATTGCTTGCTTTGCCAACACAAGACTTAAATGTGCTACAGACTTGCTAAATACACAGCTGGCTGAAAGAGGGCAAGACATTTTTCAAGCTCCATTTTTACCATTTATGTGCTTGGAGCTTATGTCACAGTCAGTGTTTTTCCCAACAGCTGGCTTTTGTTAGAAATAAATGTTTATTATTCAAGGTGGGACAACCAACTGTCTAAACATGTGGGAGAAGAAGACACATGGTCATACAGAGAAAGAGAGCGATAAAAAAATCCGGCCAGGTGTCACTGTGACGTCAGCCTTGGAATTGAACTGATCACAACACACAAAAGAGGGTTTTAGTTGGACAATGACTGTATAGTTGTAGAATGCTGCATAATAACACTGCATCAATGCAGACACACGCGGTATCCTGACTATTAAACAACAAAAACATCAAACACTAATAATTTAAACTTGCAAATTAAAACGTGAAGAAACACCCAGAAGAAAACAGAGAGATTAAATGCACCGTGTATCTATCAGAAAGAATGGATATGTGGTTCTACATCTTACCTTGTCCCAGAAAAAGAGATAGGACTGACTAAACTCAAACTCCTCTATGTTAAATTTCTTCATGAATGGAAGTCGCATGACGTTGAGGCACGAGAAGATCCAACATCTCCCTGGTCATAAAGAGAAGACAAAGACAGAAACAGGTCAGTGGGGATAATGCAGCTTGCCATCTACATTTAGTTACTCTGATAGGCACAATCACACAACTTCATATATTCACTCATCACTTCTAAACTTTGAATGCTAGAGAGTCATCAATTTATTAGATTCCTTCACTGAACAAGAGCTGTGCCTGAGCAAGACTTTTTTTTTTTAGTTTTAGGGAGTGGTGAGTGGAAGATTTCAGCCAAGAAAACAGTAGATTTTAAAAAATGACATGTATTGTAAGTACCAGATTTTTAGTGTGAGCTTCAGATTATAATGCAAACTCGTAACAATTGGCAACTGGCAAATCACAATCTATGGGAACCTCCACCATCATGCACAGAAACTATATATCAAAAGTCAGAGCATGCTTATCCATCATTTGTGATGGATAATTGTAGTCAAGAAACAAACATTTTGCAGCCTGTCCACTCATTAATACGCAGATTTGTTAGGGCACAGGTGTATGGAAATGTCCGTTAATTCCGAAATTCAGAAATACCTTCACTTACAATGCACGCTAAATAAAATGTGTATGTGCTTTATATGTTTGCAGTGAGATCTTAACTGCGATATCTAAGACATGTGTGTGATGACTCAACACAGCTGGAACATTCACACAAACCCACACATTGACACATTTCTTTTTGTCAGTCATGAAAGCTATGATGTAGGCAACTGCACCTTATGTTTGGAAGCCGTTTCACCTCTCATCCAACAGGCTCCTTCAGTTCTTCTGGGATGAGAGGTGAAACGCCTTAAAAAAACCTGAAGCAAGTCCAGCTGTCTATGCTAAAGCTTTCAAAGAAAAGGTATACTTTATATATCATAAATGTGATGATAGAACATTATGTCCTACCTGAGTTTTTCTGGTTGGTGATGGGCTTTCCCTCTGTGGGGATAGAGTGCTGGAAGATGTGCACAGTATCCTGGACCGTCTGCCGGTGCAGACAAACCTCCAACGGGTCAATACAGGTTGAAACATTCTGGGCCAGCAGGTAGCGTGGCTCGGCACGCAGCCGCTTAAGGAAGGTGGTTACCTTCTCTTGACTCAGACCTGGAGGAGCAAGAAGGAGCATGTGGAGAAAGAAAGGTGAAGGGAAGAATAAAAGACCGAAATTAATGGCAGAATGAATGGTAAAATGATGAAGGTATAAGTGAACTTTTAAGAGAAAGATTTTCACAGCTAGACAGCTGACTGCAGCTGGGGGAGGGAATTTCCTACTGGCCCAATTCCCGTGACTCATCTGTGCACTTTAGGCATACACACTTCCTCTTAAGATCTGATTTATGAGCACTTACATACTCAGATGTCCCAATAATGCCTGAAAAAGACCAGATCAATAGTCATATACTAACAGCACATAATTTATTGAATACTACAACTGTCTGTGGGATGCTTTTTCCACCTTCCATCCAGAGAGAATAGTGGAGAATAGTCTGATCACAATTATGATGAGGGCTCTGTTTGAGAATGACGAGCAGACTTGGCATAATGCAAAATACAAGACAAAGAACGATGTAATGAAGAACACTTTTGTGGTATAAGTGGCCCTGTAGGGAGCAAAGGGCTGATCAGAGCTCGCTACTATCACTCATTCGGCTCCATCTGTGTGAGGAACACACTGGAAAGCTTGTCTAGTTGCGCTGGCTGGGGGGGAAGATGCGGCACTCATACACTTTGACAGAACAAACCGACACTGATGAGTGGTTTGTAATTCCTTCAAATAATAGTGCAGAGCAATTAGACATCGAGAGGGACATTGCCTAATCACGCATGCTGCCTAGAGTTCAACCCCACTCTCCCTGAGCTGCATTCTGTTATTTTCCATCAACACAAATGCACTTACGGCCACAGAAGGACAGCGTCAAACTTCATTAACTGTCATGTTCACGTTATCAGAAAACAAGCACAACCAAGCCTAAGGCAGAGACGATTCCAAGAGCAGGCCTGCATAGAGACCTGTACCAACACAACACTGTTTTTCTTGTGGCACAATAAAGACGAGTATGGATAGTAAAAGGGGAAACAGTAAAAAAAAACTAATCTTCAATCTGTAGCTACAAAATGACACAATACAAGAGAGGTGTTGGTGTTGAAGAGCACTGTATTGAAAAGGCCTAACTAGAAGAGTAAGTTAGGTAGTTGGTCTGGCTGTTATTCAACGAGGACGCACCACTGCTGAGAACATACATCACAGTGGTTTTCTATGGAGAGGGGCCAAGCACAAGCAGTCAGGGTGACTTGCAAATTTACACACCAGTGGTTATTCAACTGGCTTCTAAGCATTTTACGCCCTTCATTCCTCCATGTGCAAAGGGCTGAACTACAGTTGGCACGAAGCCAGACAGTTGAGGCACATTGGACACACACACACACACACACACACACACACACACACACACACACACACACACACACACAACAGTAGCTGAACAAATCACAGTTCAGATATCTGAATGTCACGACACTATCAAAGTTATCTTAAAGCATAGATATGGAACAACGAATCGGTATAACAATTCATTAATACGTGTCTTCGAAATAACCATCTGACAAGAGCCAACAACTTTCCCTACCGACAAAAGTGACGAAATTAAACCAAACGTTACTAAGTAATGGCTTGGCTAGCTCTAGCTTAACTTACATCTTTATTTATTGTTATAACATATTACAAGCGTGGTTTAATAGAGGGGAAACTCTCCTGGTCCTTTCCGTGGATGTATGAAGTGTCCTTCCTAACGAAACCCAAACGCTAACTTACTACTTAAAAGGACTTTTTTGACAGCTTCGGGTATTTCCATTCTTGAATGGTTAGCTACACAAGCTAACGTTTCCGGCTCCTGAAGCAGACACCGGCTTTAAACTTAAGGTGCGTTGGCCGCGTGCGTCGCCAGTTTGGATATCGTGAGCTTGCTGACAGAGTATCGGAACGAAGCGACAAACCTACATAAGTTACCGACGGCAAAGTCATGCTAGCGGGTTGGCATGCTAACGCACTGAATGCTAACTTAGCCTGTTAGCTTCCCCAGCTGTCATCGTCTATATGTCAAATACAGGCTGCGCTCAGGCTGCCGACGACACAAACCGCCGGGACCGAAACGCCAGGAAGTAGCACTCGACCTACCAGTGTCCATGTTTCCGTGGAGCTTGAAGAGCGTTGTGTGTTTTCCTGGAAAGTCGCCGGCTCTTTGTTTATCTCATTCACCGACAGTCAGTCAGTGTGATTAAAGGGTGCGCTCGTTTGTGTGCGCACGCGGCCTGTGTGTCTTTGACGTGGCGGCTGGGCGGCGTTAGCTGGTCGGACGAGCGGCAAAGATGCTGCACCAGAAATAAAGCCAAATTAATGTAATATACTTGCTACATTAAAGGGCCCAGATTGATTTTTTTTTAATCAGTGTTTGCTCTAATCTCTTTACTGTTCCAAGTTCTGGTTAACTTTAACAGAGTACCAACAGAAAACATCCTGACTGGAAACTGTACAGACTGTGCAAGGCCCCTTGACAAAGCAGGCAGTGGAAAAGAGAAAGTAAGTGCTATTTTTCTTTATTTTATCTTTATTTTTTATTTATTTTTTCGGCGCATTTCTGAAAGGTATGCAAATGTGTCATGTTTTGGTTTCACAATAAGAGTGGAAAGATTCCTTTAATTTAAGTAACTCAAGACCATGCACTAAGCTTCAATTAAAAATAATAATAAATCAAAATAAATGTGTTTTCTTTTTTTTAATCTTAAGCCATGACTGTATTGTATTTTATATTTTCAACAAAAGGATTTACAGCTCTTTTTGTACTTACACGTATACATGGCACATAATTATGTCTACATGTTGTTTGTTTTAAAACAAAGAGCGCAAAATATTCTCTACTGCAAATGTGTTGTGCTGTCTAGTGTAAAATTGATTCATAGCTTTTATAGATTCCACCAAACAGAGACTCACAGTGATTAATGTCGACTCGTCATTGAAGGGTTGAGAAACAATTATCCTAAAAATATCCTGAACTCCTCCTTCTCCATGTTGAGCCTCTCTCGTGCTCATCATGATTAATGATTCATGCTGTGAAAGTAACCGAAACTGAAATATGCTGGAGGACTTTCCAGCTATTACATTTTCTATTTTTATCCACAGGGCGCCACTGTGTTCACTTCCTCCGCACATGGACGTACCGTTATTCCCACACATCACGTGGGTGGTGGGGCAGAGGGGCAAGGTTAAACGAGCGCGCCCAGAGTCAAACTTGACAGGATAATTGCGTATTAAACGTCCGGTTATTCTTTACAAAATAAAACCCTAGTCCATTCCATCACTTACATTGGAAGTTAATTTCTGTTTGCTGCTATATAAAGTTGAAACATTTACATGTGTTGTAATGTATCTGCTTGCTCAATTGAATAAATCAAAAATTGCATAAACAAAGTAAAAACATTTGTTATTTTATTGCTCACTGAAATGGACCCCTTTCCTTTTGGAAAGTTTATATTCTTAACCACGAGGCCATTTCTTTCCTGTAATGTACTATCTGAGCGTGTGTGTGTGTGTGTGTGTGTGGAGGGAGGGTTGATTCTTGGGCAACTTCCTTCCTTCAGCCACTTCTGGCCAAACACAGCAGTAAGGAAATACACTGTTTAGCCCTCTTTGAGCCTTTTATTACAGACAACAAGAAGGGAAAGTCACAGAATGGACGAGCCGATGGACTCACAGCTACTGTGAGGCCAGACCAACAACGTTACAGTCAGACATGTGTCACAATCTCCTCAGTGCCATCAGCTACCTCTGCCTTCTTCATACCGGTGAGTAAGAACTTTTAGTTATCGCAAATCTGAAGTCTTGTTCAAATTGTCTTATAAACAATTGAGAAACCTCCGCCATACATTACATTGGATTTGAAGTCTTGCCTTTGAATTCACCGTGGCAGCTTTAGTGACGGTAGGTAACTCAGTCTGTAAGCTTTAAAATGAGTTGCTATTTAAATTATTGTTGATACTTCATGAGTACACTTTTGTCAATGTGTGTATATAAAATGTTTGTCAAACTCTAAACCCTCACAATGTCGCTAGACAATATCTATTTCACTCAATTTTTAAGTTGAACTGTCAGAAATTAATAGTTCCCCTTTTCAGGTCTCTGCGCTGAAGATTGCAGCCAGGTTGTTCTGGCAAAAGCGTGAAACATTCTATGTACCAGCAGGAGGCAGTCTCTCTCTGTCCTGTGTGGTCCAGCACTGTGGGGGCGCCTGGACGGGCAACTGGATTTGGAGAAATTCAAAAGATGACAAGCTTAGCACCAGGCACCATCTGACCAAATCGACACTCTCAGTCAATCAAACTCGGTTAATTCTGGATATCCGGAGTGTCAACCAATTAGATGAAGGCTCATATGGCTGCATCGTTAAATGGGCTCATGGTGACACTGGGCAAGGTCATTTGAAGTATGTGAACGTCACTGCAGGTACAATCATGTATTACTATCATCATCATCATCATGGAAGGGTACACTCACTTTTGGTAATTGTTTATTTGTGTCCTCCCCCAGCTGTCCCCTCTCACAGGAATGTATCGCACAGGGTTTTGATTTGTGCCGGTGCTTTTCTTTGTCTTCCCATCATTTTGGGACTGGCTCGTTGTCTGAGTTCAGAGGTCAAGCCTCAGCCACTTCCCAGGACACTGTCCACTCACTCGGCTATCTACAGAGACCAACCACACACGGCTCCACAGCCTCTGCCTCGACGCCCCGTACCTGAGAAACGTAGCGCTTCCTCTCACAAAGGTATCTAGTAGTCTTACATTGTAGCATAACAGTAATAAAAAGCAACTGTGACATCATCAAAACTGTTCTATTCACTGTATTGGCTTTTTTTTGTTTGTTTTACAGCTGCCCCCAAGTCCCATAAGAAGACTGAGGTGGGTGAACATCCTGTTTGAAGACAGGATGCCCTCTGCAATGTCCTCACATTGTTTCCCCTGACCTTGAATATGCCTGCATTCCATACACTTATGAGCACTTGACTAACTTTTTGATTTTTTTCCCCACAATGTTACAGGTGGTGTATGCAGATATTTCCCAGGATGCACTGAGACAACTAGGGGCCCCCAGAACGCCTGACCAGTCAACTGAGTACTCATCCCTCAAATTTCCCTGACTGCAAACGAAGCCGGTGGAAAATTGTCTGCTGAGGATCAATTATGTGGATTTGGGATTTTTGAGGGTTTGTGCGTGAGCCTTGACCTCTACAGGAAACCTTTGATGTGGACTTGTGGAACATGGGAGCTGAGGTGCTTTCAAAATCATATTAGTTACATTTCAAAACAAAACAATTGTTTTGAAACGTGACCGAGGACAAGCAAACCCTTAGATTCAGCCCATCAAATGTATAAGCATTATACATGTTTAAATTGTGAAGCTTTATCTATATTATCTACCAATGTGGTCATGTGGACCTATGGACCCCAGAAGACTAGATGTTGCCTTGGTAACAGCTAAGGGGGATCCAAATAAACAATAACAATGCATATAAAATATGAGTATAAGTATGAACAAACCCCCCTGTGTTGTGCTGTAAATGTTATGAGCTTTTAAATAAAATGACATACTACATAAATGACACAAAATACAACGTTTTATTTTAGAATAAATTCTCAATGGCACGTTACATAACCAAATATACATATACATGTTTCGACATCTTTTAAATTAATATATTTCCTTTAATCATTTTGACCTTATTAATTAGCGTACTCTGCAGTTACATTTTTTTTACATGACATCAATGCAAAAGAAGTTACAATTTGAATAAATTAAGCATATTAACAGAGGAAAGGCTGCAGGGCATTTAGGCAATACCTGCTACACACTAAATGACATCCGGACTTCCTGCGTTTGTGTGATTTCGGTCCCTGCGTCCCTTGCTCGAGGTAATCTCTGGCCTACACTAACTGAGCACAGTGTGTATTAGTCAATGCTGTAAAGTTCCTTGAGATACTTATCAAGGGACATAACGGCATTTTTAAAATTTAAATAAATTCACCTAAATTACAGGTTTTGGTAATTTGGGTGAACTGATCCTTCAAACCCTTTGAGATTTGAGTTTCATGTGACAGAACTCCACAAACTGTCAAGCCATCCAGGAATGGTTCTCTCCAAAGTAGGAGCACATAGACATTCTTCCAAAGACCTACCAGCTTGGTTGTTTGGTCACATAGAAACACCATTGTTGTGTCTTTTAGGTTGTTTTTTGTCTTGATTAGCACACTCCCATTCCGCCCTGCTAACTGAGTTTGTGCAGCTCCAGGCAATGTTACATAGACCTACCTGTTGTGCTTCTAAGCAACTGGCTTTGCAATTAACGTCTAAGAGACTTTGTAATGACAACTAACAAAGCGTCAAATCAAAAATACAAAAATAATAAAAAAAAACAAACAAAAACGCCCAAGTTCACATTCAAAGTGTTTTTGCCAAAGTGTGGTTCAAAGGTTCATTTAACCTGAAGCATCTTTTTTTTTTTTTTTTTCAAGTCATCTTCATCAGCTCACATGCCGGGAAAACTTTAAACTCCCTCTTCAAAAGTTCCGCCAAAAATAGACATAGATACATCGAGCTAGCAAGCTTCAATGGGAGGTATCACAAGGTGAAATGTTTTCATTAAGTGCAAAGTCTATTTTCAGCAAATGTGGGTGTTAATCGGCTACCCAGAACTGTGCTGTAACCGGAGAGGATTCTTGTCCGCTCACACAGTGAGAGAGACAGACAGAGAGAGAGAGAGAGAGAGAGAGAGAGAGAGAGAGAGAGAGAGAGAGAGAGAGAGAGGAGAGAGAGGAGGGGGGGGGGGGGCATCAGTGGCAAAAAGGGCTTTTGACAGATTGTAAGGCGCAGCTTTGGCTAAAATAAGCTTATGGCATAATGTGTTGGCAGTGTCTCCTACTGTGCCCTATGTGAGCTACTTTCCACCAGCCAAGCACTTGAGTTCAGGGATTTGAAGTTACCCTCACAGGTGCAGAAATGCTGCCGCAGGTATTGGCTGGGTTTCAGCAGCGTCGTGTTTTACGGTGCAGTAGGCATGATGCTGCGGCTAGCAAGGTTACGAAAGCATCTTTGAAAAGCATAGGGTGTTCTTTTATATGCAAAGGATGAGCCCAGATCCTATGGTGGAGACTGAGACTCACGGTGCTGTCACCTCCAAAACGCTGCTGCTGTCAGCCTACAATATGTTTCTCCGCATGTGTGTGTCCAAGTGCTTTTTTTTTTTTAGGCAAAAAAGGGGAACTGTTGCCAGACGTACCATTCAAGGGCAAAGGCAAGTTCGGCCGTAGTCTCATGTTAGCGTTCTTCTAGATCGCTGAGTTCCTCTATTAAACTACACGCAAAGAGTAAAAGCTGAGGCAGAGTCTAACCCCTGCCTACACTCACAGTATAGCAGCCATGCTGGGATTTCATGTGAACTGTTAACAGCTGAGCTGCAGCAGCTTGTAACAATCGGCAAAGTATTGATTCATTTCTGTAGCCTAAGGTTGGTTGAAAAAAAAAAAAAAAGCGCCGACATGGCAGGTGCTTCTCCTCACTATACACTCACCATACTGTCAGTTCGTTGATAGTGGATAGTGTGTGGGGACTCTAGTGCAGTTGGTAATCTTAGCAGATTATCCTTAGCGAATGGAAGTGGTTCTAGAGGGATTCTGTGGTTGTTGTTGTTGTGATTTTTTTTCCTTTTCTTTTGCAGCTCCGTCAACCCTGCCGGTCCCTTTGTTGTGCAATTTCTGATATTTCCCATTCCGCAGAGCTACTCGGACTGAAAGAGGGGAAAAGAGAACAGAGCGGCCGGTTAGAGAGACAGCATGCATCTTTCAATTTGGGTTTATTACCCAACACCTGTTCATCAAAAACACACACCAGGGGACTTTTTTCTTATTACTTTCAGCCATTTCTGCTTAAGACGTTAAATCATTTTGATTGTACCTGGCTGCATCACGTCAGCACTTTGTAACAAGAAACACGCTTCAGACGATTTAAATATGCTGACCAGAGAGGTATTTCAAGACTTACAGTTGTGGACGAGTGGCTCATTTTGTCAAAGCGGAACTTCAAGTTTGACCTCGGTGACGTCTTGCTTTTCACATCTGACACACAAAGTGGAAGAGGAGGAATGGAGAAGACGGGAAGGAAATGCTCATTAGATAAACCGTGTTTAAATCGGCTGTGACCGTTGGATGTGAATACTGTGTGTCGTTTACCTGTTGGACTACGACACATGATGACAGGGGTACCTGATCCCTGGCTGTCGACACTGAGGGAAGGACTAAAGGCAGATGAGGATGCTTTCGAGGGATGGCTGGCCTGGAGGACAGACAGCACAAAGACATTTAACATGGAGGAGGAAAGAATCCAGGAGGTGATATTTTGCCATTGACTTCACCCTTCTTTTCAGGAAGTACAAGTGGAAAGGACGCTTTGCAGGGAGGAGCCACCAGAGCAGCATTTCTCTCACCCAGAATAAAACAACATTAACAAGCGGTTCCATCCGATCCACAGAAACCGAGCAAAGCTGTAATCATTATAATCAATGTGCTGCTGCTCAACACTCTCTGGGGAACCACTCGGTAATGCTCTCTCCGCTTTCCACCCCAAACACTCAAAGCTTGCTTTGTCGAAATAACTGTGAGTGTTTCACTCACTGTCTCGAGTTCTTCAAGGGCTTCGGTTTCTCCCGTGGTGCTGCTGAAGCTGCTGGTGCTGGACGAAGAGCGAGAGATGTTCGGCCTGCCGCTGCCACACTCTTTCAGCTTGATGAAAGGCCTGTCAAGGAGCAGGGACAGAGATGTAGAGAAGCTAAACACGAGAGAAGATGAGTGCCTTTAGCCTTAACCCTCTACAGACTTTAGTGGAAATGTTCTCCGAGAACTGGTATTGGTTCTGACCTCTCTTTGTTGGGGCAGATCTCGGGTGAGCTGGGATTGGATGATGTCTCTGACCTCACTTCTTGGGACAGCGGGCAAAACTCTGCAGACTTTTGGTCGCTGCCGACAAAAAAGAAAAACACACAGATGTTGGAGTCTGTGGGATACAAAGACCGGCATGATATTGAACAGGAAACGCAGTGACATTAAAAAAAAACACATTAAAAACACAAACACCAACCCGCGTGTGTGTTTGTCTGACGTGGATTCTGTGCTGGAGTGGAGACGAGGGAAGAGGCCTGAGCGCCGTTTCACCGGGCTCTTCAGAGGAGACTTGGCTGACAATACAGGAGGCTGAAGATCACAGATTATAATATTAGGGTTCTCTTTATGAAAAAAAGAAATAGGACAAAGTCTAAATAACTAATTTAAATTCAATTATTTCTCTTAAAATTGGCATAATTCACTGGTTGACATAGAAGCACCACATACTGTATCAGAGATAGGTCATTGAATTAACTAAAATGAAAACATAGGTGTACTTTTTTCCTATTACCGCATTATAGTACTTATATTACTCACAGTGAAGGTGCTCTTTGTGCATTCGCTGGTGCTCTGCGGCAGCCCTCCTCCACTCACACTGGCCGGGACGCCACCTCCTACCCCGGGGCTCCTGTGACGGTGAGACCCCACCATGGTCTCCATGGAGTGACTCCTCACGCGCATGGCTCTCTGGAGGAGGGGAATGAGTGGATGAGGGAGAGGGAGGATAAAGCAGATGGGTAGAGAAAAGTCAGCGACAGGTAAAGTGTAAATGGAAGGACACAGAGGCGAATAGATGTGGGAGGTAAAATTAATTTACATGATAAAAGTGTGTTTTTACGTGCTTAAATGCAGCATTCATTTTAACAATTACTTTATAGATGTTATAGCACAGTGTCATCACTAGGGGGTGCAGTTCTCCAAGAAAATAAGTTGGAGTGGATGAATTAACATGTTGAACTGTTCCTTATAATTATTTCATAGTCATTCATTTCATTGATAACAGGATTAATACAATTCGTTTTTGTTGGGTTCATAAAATAATCCAGCAAGTAACATTTAAATTAAACAATACTGTTATATAAAATGTTTACGTTTTTGTCTTTTTACTTTACTACTTTGCAACAGCATGAACTGCTTATTGACTCTGGAGGCATGAAGACAGACAACATATAAAAGAACGTTTATTAAAATTGTGGCCATCCTCCGTTTACACACAGGTAATACACAATGGCTGCCACTACAGCAATGAGAACAGCACCCCCTGGGACTGACTGCAGGAAGTACAAAGTAGCTGTCCATAATGCCTGTGAAGAGCAAGAGACGCAAATTGTCACATTAGTCACATGCAGATACACACACACACACACACACACACACAGTTGAAATACACATTGTAATGGTCCTATTAACAACAATTAGACTAGAATTAGCCTTTAGATGAAGAACAAAGAGTATGAAGAGACAGTTAGACAGGGAACGACAGAAAACTGATTCCCAAAGAGAAAGGGAACACTTTCTTTTACAGATGGATAAGCCCATTTGTGTTTGCATTATTTTTTTTATCAAGGTCATACATTTTACTGGAAATTTTGGGTGTCAAAAAATTAATTTCCTGCACTCTGGTAAAGTAATTTATGACACAAACTATAATGTAGCAAGGCTTTCGGGCATATGTAAATCTTTCAAATATCTATTTTCCTGTAGATAATTTAATGTTCTCCCTGCTGAGTCAACACACATTTAGACATGATTTACTCATCCCTCCTCTTTTTTGTCTTTTGTTTGTGGAATTTACCTCCTTAAATGTGCATGTGGCGCCTATTCACATATTAAAATGTATTAATGAACCCATGAGCTCCTTTTGCATTTCATCAAGATTTCTGCTCATGTTCAAGACTTTCTGTGGATTCAAAACATGCTCCACGTATCTGTGTTCTACGAGGAGTCGTAATATTTTGAGAAAGAAATCTTACGCTCAAAAAGTTTTAACTAATAATAAAGTCATACTATACACACACTTTGGGCATAAGGTAAAAATCCTAGAGTGGAGATAAAAGTAATCTTGTAGAACTGTGACATTTAGTTGACCTACGGCAACAAAACATCACACGCTTGTTCTGTAACGAACGGTGGTTTAATACATTTAAAATGTCACAGAGCTGACAAAACATGACACGGCGTCACGTATTTCTGTCCAGGCTCATGTTCACCTTGAAGGACTCCAGCAGACCCCCGTGTCCCCCGTTCTCCAGCTTGTCCTCCTCCCCGGCCTGGCTCAGGCCCAGCGTGGCCTGACTCTGTCTGTGCAGCTCGTCGTGCAGGTTGTCCAGCAGCGCGGCTCGTGTTCGACCCTGCAATGAATTCACACAAAGCTCATGTAGGAAAACATAAGGCGGTGGCGATGACGGCGATGGTTATGGACGAGGCTGAGCTGTGATTGACGGGCATGCTGTGGGGGCAAGCGTGTCACCTCTAGTTTGGCGAATTTATCGGATTTGTAGCAGGCGTTTTCAGCATTGATCAGCTTTGTCAGCAGGAAGTCTCGAAACTCTGGACCCTGGAGAGAGAGAGAGAGAGAGAGAGAGAGAGAGAGAGAGAGAGAGAGAGAGAGAGAGAGAGAGAGAGAGAGAGAGAGAGAGAGAGAGAGCAGTTTCCCCTTTGTGACAGTGATCTGATAGAATCGTCATGGCTAACTGTCAAAACGCAACACAGAGAGGAGGCTTACTGTTTGACTTTTTTCAAATAATTACAAGCTGTGGTACTCCAATGTAAAAATACTCCATTACAAGTAAAAAAAAAATTTATCAGCTAAATGTACATTAAGTATCAATATGACTTAAGTGCAGTTCTTGCATTACTAGTATAAATACTGACTTAAGATGCAAGTTCTTGCATTAAGTCAGTATAGAAATGTTACATGTATTAAGCCAGAGACATTATGGCAAGTGGCTTTTTAAATTAGCTTTAAAGGAAGTCAGATCAGGTGTCTTATATACAGTTGCAATCATAGGCAATTTCTGAGCTGAATTAAAGTTGTTTTTTTCTTGAACACATAGTCCAAGCAATAAGCTAAGGTATTGTTTTTTTTTACATGACATTTAAGCCAAGCGAAATCTCAATTCATTGATGTTCACGTTAAAAATGGAGAGGCAAATCATTATTGAATGTGTCAAGTCAAGGTGGTCTTATTTCCGACTCAAGTCTATAATGTGATTCC
Source organism: Chelidonichthys spinosus (assembly GCA_029853015.1). Lineage (NCBI taxonomy): Eukaryota > Metazoa > Chordata > Actinopteri > Perciformes > Triglidae > Chelidonichthys > Chelidonichthys spinosus. The sequence goes on from CM056828.1 coordinate 11,013,771, forward strand.
CTGTACTGTCACAGCTCTTTCTCTTACCTTCCTAAAGACAGCTGGGTTCGGGAGTGGGGGTCCAAAAGGAGGCACATCCTCCCTCGCTGTAACAGACACCTGTCGACATAAAGCAAATAATAATAACACTTTATTGTCTTCTATTCCAGGAGGGCTCGGGTTTCAAGCTGGGAGGATGAAACAACGTCCGGGGAAGACTTGAGAACACGTCTCAGAAATAAGACCACACGGGGCTGGTCTGTACCTTGTATGTTGTGAGCTCTGTGCAGGGGTTCTCGACCTGCACCAGCACGTAAGCATGCAGGAAATTGGAGGCTATCATGTCTGGAACAAATGGTGTGGGCCCTTCCTGGAAGACCGTGGCCACAATGTCATTTCCTATGTGCCTTTTCCTCTGGAGCTAAAGAAACAGAGGGAGAATTCATAAGATTACAAACTCAACTTTTAAAATGAGAGCACAATTTATGACGCATAAAACAATGAATGCACAAGAGATTCATTTGTCACTGAGGGGTTTTATTGACTTCAAATTGAATAACATTTAGCCGCAGCTTCCACAATGACATTCAAGCAACACATCTGACTACTTTAATAGGGGTATTTTTTAGCCCACTCTGCAGCTAAATTCCTTGAACCTTCAGCGGGACAATAATAATGCCGGCATCACAGTCTCGTACCTGCTGGACGTCTCCCTCGGTGAAGGGAAGCTTGGTCGACACGTGCAACATAATCTCTCTCTGTCTGAAGACGGTGTACACAGATTCAGATCCTGTCTGTCCGTGGGACACATCCAGCCCACCACGGAACCTGTCAAATTATCAAAGCATGCATGTCACATTCTCTGTGCGGCCTTCAGTAATAAGATAAGATGATGATATCTGATGTGATTAAATGTCTGTTTAGTCACATGTCAGCTACAATTTGAAAGCCTGTGTAAAAGTAGTGATGCAGTAGGAGAAAAAGACTTGCCCATGTGGCACTTGCTTTTCTAGAATCTGTTTCACTAAGCAGTTTATCCCAGTTGCATGCTGAGGCCGAAATAACAGGACATATAGCTCCAAGGTCAAAATAATAAAACCCCGTTATTCTGCTATATTTCAATTTCAATGGAATCCTTCTTTTGATCCTTTCGGAACTTTTTCTTTCGTCTCCTTTTATTTTGATATTACTAAATCATGGCTTCCTTTTTTTGGAGCTTTAATGTACTTTACTCGGTTTATTTTCTGTAATTAACTTGTGTTCTTACCCTTTAAAGTCCTGGAGTTCAATATTGTCGCCCAGGATGCCGAGAAACTCCTTGAAAGCTGGCGTCTCCTCATTGTTCCCAAACAACTCTTCCTCTGACGTCTGAGAGGAGCAGACATCATTATGGTGTGAAGGAAGATACAAGGGTAGGAGATACATGACATACACTGGAAGGATCAATACGATGGCTCACCTGGCCAAACTTTTGGTAGACGACTCCGAATTTGAAGGTGTTGTTCACCTCGTGTTCATCGTAGGCCACTATCAACTGGGATCCCTGTACATACATATACACAAACTCAATGTGTTGCACGTTTTGTTCTCGCTGCGACACGTTCCCCCGTTCTCCACCATGTCCCCTGGACACGTTTATTGGGCCCCCCTGTTACGTAAGGCTGACAAACTTTCACGGCCCTCAGCGAAGGCAGCGAACTTGCAGACTGAGACGCAGATGGCTTGTTTTTTTTTTTCCTTTCCTGAGGCACAGGCTCCATCTCCACTCCTCCGCCTGGCTCACAGGAGGGGAAACAGATCCATCGCATCAGTTTATGGAAAGTTATCATCTGTGAATAATGTGCTAACTGAACAGGTCAGATGATGGAGTGGTAGGAGGTAAATGAGGGCAAAGTGTTAGAAGGTGTGTGCTGTTTTCCTGGTTACGAAGGGGATTGAAGTGAAGGGTTAGTGTGGTAGGGATAAGTGAAATATGCTGACTAAAATAACAATTAATGTTCAAGAAACATTTCTACAAAGTTTCTGTTGGAGGTATAAAGCCGAGGATATCATTAATTGTAGTATTTGCACTCAACCCTACAGTGCCCCTTTGTCACTCAACAGACAGGGACGCGGGAAAGTACCTCAAGTGGGCGTGAATGAATACATGTATAACAGGTTAGATGAGCTGAGGTCAGACTGGTTATAATGAGGCTGTAAGGTGGGAGTTAAGGAGAAACTCACCCGAGGGTATAACGCAGGGTTGAACTTCAGCCCCGTGACATCGTCACACAGAAGCTGAGAGAAGAAAGAGACTGACATTATTTAAGAGAATCTCAGTCTACAGTATGGAAAGTTCCCCACTATAAGATACAATGGAGAAAGGTTGTTTCATGCTCTTGAGTCAATGCACAAAAGAAACTGAATATATTTTATAATGTTACCTGTAAATGATGTTTAAGTTAATTGGTTTAGCTTATTTTACTTGTATTACCGTTGTTTCTGTTTGTGGTGTTACCTCCACTGTTGTTGATTGACCAACATATTTTGTCATGTGTTGCATAATTTTTGTGTTGAAAAAGTGCTAGTTAAGAGCCAGCCGACCTCCACGTGTTAAATCCGGCACTTCAGCTGCATGAGGTGTAGATGTTGTTCTGTATACATGGAGGGTGTAGAGGATTGATGGGAAATGTCCTACTTCCACACATCGTTACCTTGGCAATCTGCGGTACACTAGGCAGCTGGCTGATGCCTGCTAAAGAGATCCTGTCATGGACTGTTTTGATCCTCGACCTGCAACAGAACAAGAGGGATCCGATTGTTCAGAGATTTGTTTCATCAGCTTCATTAATTGTTTCACTTGATTGTAATGTCTCCACAACTATTGCTTGGATTGGACATTCAATTTAGTACAGACATTTGTATTAGGTTAACTTGATGGTGCTCTGACCCTTTTATCTAGCGCAACCATCAGGTCACAATTTAAATGAGACCAATACATTGGCCATCGGCTCCAGCTATGTCTTTTTTGCTGACAAACAAAACAAAGAATGCGAACATGTTTACCATGCTTAGTATCAGCACGTTAGCATCGTCATTGGGATGACAATGATAGCATTTAGCTCAAAGCATCGCAGTGCCCAAATACTGTACAGCCTTGCACCACTGCTGGCATAGCTGTAGACTGCTAGTCTAATTATTATCATTGGTGTAGTAGAGGATGGAATGAGGATGAGTAGATGGAAAAACATCGACATAAAAAAGATAAAGACAAAGATACACGTTAAAGATGTACTTTTATAGACTACTAAGCAACTAGTGCCGAAAGTGAATTTCCTTCAAAGTACCTCAACATGATGCGTAGGAACTCCTGTCCCTCTGCCTCCTCATGTTTCAGAGACATGATGAGGTTCCCTATGCTGCTGCCAGTGCAGTAATAGTTCATGTGTTCCTGGATGTCCAGAGAGAGAGAGAGAGAGAGATCTTAGGTCAAACACAATAATGGTCTTCATTTACATGGTGACACTGACAGTGTGTGAAGTGCAGTGAGAGTGTGAAGTGCAGTAAGCGTGTGAAGTGCAGTGTGTGCAGTGCTTGTGTGAAGTGCAGTGTGTGTGAAGTGCAATGAGTGTGTGAAATGCAGTGAGTGTGAAATGCAGTGTGCGTGTGAAGTGCAGTGTGCGTGTGAAATGCAGTGAGTGTGAAGTGCAGTGTGTGTGAAGTAGAGTGAGTGTGTGCAGTGCAGTGCGCGTGTGAAGTGCAGTGTGCGTGTGAAATGCAGTGAGTGTGAAGTGCAGTGTGTGTGAAGTAGAGTGAGTGTGTGCAGTGCAGTGCGCGTGTGAAGTGCAGTGTGCGTGTGAAGTGCAGTGAGTGTGTAAAGTGCAGTGAGTGTGTGAAGTACAGTGAGTGTGAAGTCCAGTAAGCGTGTGAAGTGCAGTGAGCGTGTGAAGTGCAGTGAGTGTGTGAAGTGCAATGAGTGTGTGAAATGCAGTGAGTGTGAAGTGCAGTGTGTGTGAAGTAGAGTGAGTGTGAGCAGTGCAGTGCGCGTGTGAAGTGCAGTGTGCGTGTGAAATGCAGTGAGTGTGAAGTGCAGTGAGTGTGTGAAATGCAGTGTGTTTGAAATGCAGTGAGTGTGTGAAGTGCAGTGCGCATGTGAAGTGCAGTGAGTGTGTGAAATGCAGTGAGTGTGTGAAGTGCAGTGAGTGTGAAGTGCAGTGAGTGTGTGAAGTGCGTGTGCTGTACGTGCAGTGCTCATGTGAACTGCAGTGCAATACACACACTGACCTTGCCTAGGAAGTGTTTGCGGTAGGCCCGGGCTGTGCTGTTACACTCCAGGCGGTAACTGTGTCCACCACCAGGGCTCATGCCCTCTCCTCCATCCTCATCCTCACAGAAACTGGACTCCGATGAGGAAGGGGTCCCCACTGGTGCCTCCACATCTTCAATCCAGTAACCCCCGAACTGTGGCAGGATTACCTGGGGGTATGGGCCACCTTTCTCCAGGACCTTGACAACATAACGGCAGGAGGGAGGCAGTGAGGTAAAAATATATAACCAAATATAGTAGCCCTGGTTCAAGCCAGAATTGCACCTTCATAAGTTGGCTTGCAATGATAAAAAAAAGAAATATGCATTAAAGCCCTTCTACTTTAAATGTATTATATGTTGTCATTAACACTACAAGCAAGTGGTTACACATGAGATGCTTGTAAATGTGTAATGAGAGAGAAATTACTCACATCTTCGATCCGTGGGTAGGGGATATAGTCATCCTATCAGATAGAGGAAACACACACTGTTAAGTGAACTTCACTGACTTTCACCACGGCGATACAGTTAAGAGCACAGTCACACACATGGGAACAGAAAGGTAAACACAACTTATTATGCAAAATGAGAGTCTTAGGTGATGATGCAACAGCCTGAAATGCACAGTCATCAGCAAACATCGATGAGGGCAGGTCACCCCCCGATGATGTCAGAGCTGCTTTGATTCAGCGGCCCCTGGGTTTAAGAGCTGTTATGAGTCTGTAGTCGTTTGGCAGTCTGCTAGTGTAGCACAGCTCCAGTGTATGACCTCTAAATACTGCTGAGGCCCGTCTGCACCGCTGAGGGCGCAGCGCTACGGTGAGCCAGTCATTTATATTCAGCAGCAGCAGGAGTCAGGATACTGGCAGCCCAGAGAGGATCAATTGACATTTGGAATTCATTCAACTTATAATCAATCAGATCAGAAGACTATTGATTTTTTTTTTTGTAAAAAAGCCCTGAGAAAAATTTGAAAAGCGTCCACAGTGGGGGGGTTTGCATAGGCTGACAGACGAGAACGAGAACAACCACAGAGCAAACCAGGCGGCACGATGAAGCAGTGATGAGGGGAAAACATGCAGAGATTTAATCACATAAACGGAGCAGAAGTGTACAAGTGCATGTCTCGGTGTCTGGTCACACCTTCCATCTTTTGGTCTCTTCAGCTTTAGGGACCTAATTAGTGTCCGCACGCAGCATGAGGACGGAAAAGCACAAGGGTCAAAAAGCAAGTTTTGTTTAGTTAGCATTTAAAAAAAAAAACTGTCTAGGAACACGGCACTCATTCTCAGACCTCATTGTCCCTGTTGCCAGACGACAACTGGATGAGTCATACATTGCTTTATAACAATCACCTTTTTGTGGGACACGCCGGGATTGAGATGTGAGCCAATACCACGTTGTTGATATATATATATATATATACACGCAGATAGGAAAAGCCAATCTGGTAGACATGGAGTAAATTGGCCAATTATGGTATGGGCCCGGTGGAACAGCTTGTCTACATGACTGAGCATAGAAGCGAGGACATGAACACGTGTGGGGATTCACAATGCTGAAGATACACACCACCACCATCCCGTCTAATGCCACCAATCATACTCATTTGGCGGTGCAAGTACAGACTCATGGACCCACACACCACACACACACACACACACACACACACACACACACTTTTCAGTCTCGTCTGTAGTGGTGCGTGTCTGTCTGAGTGCAGATCGATGGAGCAGCTGTTACGGTCACGGGGGAGTCATCGCCAGCGATACCAGAATGATCACACACGCGCTCTGAAGAGGCTTTCATTCTCCGTCATAGACCGAGAGACGAAGATGAACAGAGAGAGAGACAAAGGAGTGAGAAGGAGGCGGAGGTGGAAAGAGGTGAAGTTAGACAAGGAAGAAGAAAGGAGGGGAAAATAGCAGATGAGGGATCAAAAAGGTGACCTTCATCAGCACCATCCAGATTACAGGACCGAAGCACACTTTGAACACTGAGCTCCATATGCGGAGTTAGAGGCGGCAGAGCTAACGAGAGCAGATCGGTGCGTGCTGCGGGTCGGAAAAGATGGATGGGGTGCACAGGCTGTGTGTATGTGTGTGTGTGTGTGTGTGTGACTCTTGATTATCACGCTGCATTAATTGTCATCAACCAGTCAAACTTTCCAAATAACTTCCACTGATGTCTTCAGACAGCCTGTCCTTCTGCATCTCCCTTTCCTGCTTTCTTCTTTCATGAAATTAAAGGGGAAATTATCCTTATAAAGTCATAGTACTTTTTGTGATACTGTATGGAATATTAATTGATAGTTTACATGCAAAGGTGGTTCATTTTGTGTTGTGTTTTGATGCTGGATGCTACATGGACTGTGATAAATGCATATACAGATCCCACAATTTGTTTGATCAATCGTAACTGCTGTATCATGATGATACGTACTGTACAGCCAGACTGTTGACTATATAATGCTCTAGTATAAGGTTGGCCTCATTCTATATTTTTGTCGATAAATCACATCAAAAGTCCAAGAAAGTTTTAGTCCCAACCTCCCTACCGTGTCTGAGGTCTCAAATATTTCCAACAGCAGATTAATAACCATTCGGTGCTCTCATGAGTCTTCAGAGCAGCAGGATGCTGTATGTGGGATTCAAAATAAACTACAGTTTACAATGTTTATCCTCATGGAGGAACATGTCACCGAGTGCAATGAAGGTCTACGGCAAAGAGGAACAAACTTTATCAGCTACACAGGTGATGTTTTTTATGGTTTTTATTATTCTATTTTCAGCTGAGGAACATTTCCAGTGCAAATAATAAAACCCCAAAGAACCTGCAAAAAAGCACTTCTTCTCTTTGTATATTCCTCTGGCCACTCGTTCCCCTTTTCTTTTTATGTGCCTTTCATTCCTCCTCACACCTCCCTCCTTGTTGCTCTCCCTTTTTTTATATCCCAATCTGTCCTCAGACTCCTCAAAGCCTTAGGGACCCAAGGGAGGCAGGGGGGACACAAAGAAGTGTCACACAGGGAGCGAAAAGACTTTTAAAGAAATCAATGAACTGAATAAATTCCACACAGAGAAAGAGAAAATTGTTATGCCACTCCAGATCTTTCCCAGGCTATTCTTCTCTGCTCCCAGCATGCCTATCATCCAATCTGAGCAACAGACTGAACCCAGCGGGTCGACCCGCACTAATGGAATCACGAATATCCGTCTCATCCTTGTGTATGTTAAATCCATCCGCGGTCAGAGAAAAGGAGAGAGGACAGACACCGTCTCGCGGTAAGTTTGACGTTTCACTCGCAGACACGATGCTACACTGCACATAAGCAAATACAAGCACTTAGTCAAAGACAGGGGTAGATTAAAACAAAGGAGGGAACAAAAGTTGTGAGATTAGAATGAGATATAAGGAAATAAAGTAAAGTAAATAAAGTTTTAATAAGAATTTCATACCTGCATCCTCTCCAGCATATCGAAAAACTCTGCAGACTGAAAAAGACAAAGAAATATCACAGAAACGCGTAAGACAGGATGTAACACTGCTGAACTTTGACCTTCAGAGCACCACCAAGATCTATTGACACCAAACACAAAACCAGTCAGTACAACAACTTAAATCATTCCCCCTAAGCTGACTCTCATTTACACCTCAAACAAGTGTTTTGACACTCAAAGCAAAGCCAAAATGTCTGAAATTAAAGATCTTACATCTGTAACTGTGGCGCTGACAGCAGCAGATCTTGCTTGCCAGCCCGGGGCATTCGATTCTGCTTAGCAGGATAAACCTAGTCTTGTCAAGTGGGGAGGGCAGGGCAGAGACCTCCAGCCTCTCACACCCAGAAACACACACACACAAACTGATAAGCAACCACTTCCTTAGAAAGTAACGCACGCTCACACAAACACATGCATCCTCCAGTGCATTCACACATCTCTGTCCTCAGGGCGTCCACCTTCACACATAAACAAGCTGCGAGGGTGATAATGGTCTATGCTTTGTGTCCTTCTGTTCAGATTTCGGCACATGCATCATGTGTCAACCCAAGTTTTGTGTGGGTCAATTCAAAACTCAAACTTCCAATTTAAAAAGGAAGAAGAAAGAAGTCTGGTTAAAGGGAAGAGATCCATTAAAACATCCCTGGAGTCTATGACAGTAGTGTGTTGCTTCCTCTTTAACAAAGACTGTTGTTGAAACAATGAACAAAAGACTTTCATTGATAAAATATAAATATCAGCTTCCCTATTTTAAATGACGTCAACGATGTCAATCCTAAACACTAACTTGCATTATTATACTTAACAAATGTAAAAACAGTCTGGGTGCATCGCTCATAAAATACAAAACAAGAAGAACCAGGAAATGAATGCCTTACCAACGATCTGCAGCTCCTTAAGTGGAATTTTTTTTTACAGCCGTTTAAACGACTGTAATAAAAACGAAAAGTATTCCCTGCATGTATAATCACATACACACACACACACACACATACACACACGTACACAAACACAGCTTAATATTAAGCTGTTAATTTTAACCATTTAATGGTTGTAAGTTGATACCGCACTGTAAGCTGAACCTACAGAGTCAACACCAGACAGCCAGACCAACAATAAGCACAGCTGTCTATATCTGTTAGATAGCAACTTTGGCAGTAAGCATTCCCTCTTAGCCAACACACATCTGTGTGTGTGTGTGTGTGTGTGTGTGTGTGTGTGTTGTGTTATGGTTACTGGGATCATATGAGGGCGGTGAGAGGAAGGAAGGTGACTTCCTAAAAAGCAGGTTCTGCCACTTTTGCTTTTCTTTGAATCTATAGAGATGTGAGTGTCACGTCCTCAAACTGGGCTCTGGCAGTTTAAAAGGCGCAACCGGTGCAGCTTGTCCTGGCACTGTTTGAGGTGGATCCTGCAGCGCTGACCAGTGCGTTCAATCATTTCCTACATTCCCTGCAGCGGCCAGACAAAAGGAGCAAGGACAAGAGACACCTATCTGTCTTTTCTCTGCATCGCTGTCAATCCAAAACAGCACCCGGATGTCTGTATTATCTGTCCTTGCACTTTGTTCTGCCTCTTGTTATCTAGGTGGCTCGCTATGCTAATTTGTCCTCTCTCTCTTCTCCTGACGCTCGATTATCTTTTTTTTTCTTCTGATTTCTTCACCTTTTCTCCCACCTCCTTTCTCTCCCCTCTTTGTGTCTCTAGCCCAGCAACAACATCTGCATCTCTCATCTCCGATGGCAACCAGCCGGGGCTATAACAGACTGCAGGCAGACTTACTGACAAACATTGGCTACTAGAATTCACATGGACAATCACCCGCACATCGACAGCAATTCTGATGAGTCACAGCCTCGGTGTCTCATCGGAATTAGAGGAACATTATAGAATTTAATTTGATCAAAAAACACTGACAGAAAGCTTGCGGAATGAGATAAATTTGCTCGGTGGGTTGAAAGGTGGAACGTTAATTATTTATTTTCTCTTCTCTTTTCACACTCTTATCATCTCCACAACAGCCACTTGTTGTTTGAGTGAAGTTCACTTCTAACAGCCGTGTTCAAAAATACCTGCACCTCAGCCAAAGCCCTCTCTCCTGCCCACAACACAACTCCTTCTCGGGGTCAAAAGCTGATGGGTGGATGAAGGGATGAGCCTGAGCTGGCAGTTCTGGCCTATACAGCGTCCACATGTACTGTGAGACACAAACACCCTCATAGCAATTGTTACAGCATAGCTCCTTCAGATACCTGGAACGCTGGCTGACATCTGTATTTGATACATCAGTCAACACTGTTCTGGCCTCATACCTGGGTGCCAAACTATGATGTGAAATAGGCGTGGGCGCAAATCTGCTATAAATACGTCACATCACTGCCGAAGTTAGAGATGCAGCTGTCCCCTTGCAAGCTTTTAAGCGTGTTAAGTTCAAGAATCAATAATCCTGATATGTGATAATTGTTCAATTTTGAATTAATGTGCAGGTACTCTTTAAGGCTTGATCTGGAAACATATCAAATTGTTCTCAGTAACAAATTGTCTGTTTTGTTTCCTTTTAAATCAAAATGCAGACTTACCTTAGCAATAGCTGCTAAAACATCCGAGCCCACTGATTGTCTGATCATTCCTTTTATTCTTATCCTCTTTACATTTCCAAAGTTACTTTTAAAGCCTAAAGTCGAATCAGGAAAGTCAAGTCACGCAGCAAACTGAATCTCATGTTAGCAAAGAACAGGTTATTCCAGTCTTGAAACAACTCACACACGCATGCACACACACATTGTAATTAGGTTGGAATTACGGTCAACTGTGAGGACTTTCACAAAACCCATTTATTCCCTAACCCTATTTTATCATTGTCTACTGAGTATGTTTACCCGAGCCTGTTACCTGACCTGCAAGCTTAAACACCTGCCATAAGCACTGAAAAACCCTCTCAAAGAGGAAAGGAACAAGAAAATGTCCACACAAAGCGCATGCAGCAGCAGCAGCACACTGTGTGCTCCCGGGAGACTCGTCTTTATTGCCACTCTATTAGAAGCAGCAATGCCAATAACTAAGCTACGTAGCAACGACTATAGTCTCTGCAATCAGATGTGTATGCTTTTATGAGTATTTACGAGTAGGCCTAGTGCATTATCCAGCGCATGAAATGCACAACTTAGTTTCACATTGTTTTTAACATGTTTTGGGTTGATGCCAAATTTAACTTCCTTTTGGTTGCGTGAAGCAGGACATGGTTTAGTCTGAATGTGTTAAAGTCCCAGTCGGAAAGTCTGGCAGATGGAGGGCACTCTGTCAGATTTTGAATGTTTACAACTCTCAGGCTCCTCCCCCACGACCACCGAGCTACTCCCCCCCGACTTCGTGCCCTTTGAAATCCCTTAGATCACGCCATCTTTGAAACGCGGGGCCGAAGTTGACTCGCACAGAACTTGTGCTCGCTATTGTTTTGCACATATTTTTTTACTCTTTATATAATAGAAAGAGCAGCATCAGGGAGGAGAAAGTGGACCAGAGGCCAGCAAGGATGATCATGCAGGGTCACAGGTGAGAAGAGAATATAACTAGCTGAGAAAAAATATAGATAGCATAAAAGTGACTTTGCGATTAATTTCCACAGCTATGTCACCACTACTATTCTTAATTCTATTTAGAAATCTTGCTTCGCACATTTATTATCTGGCTACTTACCCTGTAGATGTTAGAGAGTCATTCTGTGTCAACTCAGCTTTGGATTTTAGATGTTGATAGTTATAATTCTAAAGAACTAAAGTCGCTCCCCTGGTGCTGCTGTGCTGTTTGTGGTTATGTGGTTCTTTAGCCACTAAGGAGAGGTGCAATTGAATGCGAGAGGATGATAAATCACTCAATAGACCTCAGAACAATTTGTCCCCCTCACTTCTGAAATGATGGCTACGCCCCTACTAATAATACTCTCCTCATTATGATCATTTTGGGGGGGAGTGGCTTTGGAAGGAGGATCTGTTTTGTCTCAGACACAATGCATCCAAGGTTTTACAGTCTCTTGATGGCTCATCAATTATAAGCTTTCATAACATCTTTACCATTGTGTGACATTGATGGTGAATATATGACCATTAGACCACTCTAGCTCGCAGCTAAATTGTGGGTTGCTGATTGATAATCAACTGAAATCTGCCACACATCGAGAGGAAAAAATATGTTCTGCTCATGGTTATATTTCTGTAATAGATTTTATTTCATATATTTTCCTGTCTTGGCCTGACAACATTTTCAGTCAATCAGTCTTTCTCACCATGAGCAAAATTTGACATTCTGTTCCTCTCCTCCTCCTCCTCCTACTCCCTCTTGTGTTAGCAGATTCAATAAAGATGGCTTAGTTCAAGGTGACAAACTGCAGAAACTGTCTCCATCTTGCAGTAGCTGTCGTTTGTTTCCTGTATCACCCAGCTAATCTGACTCCCCGCAAAATGTATCCTCTCTTTTATCACGCTAGAGGAAAAATGGAAAAATCTTCAGCGGTGGAACAAGTGCAATGCAGTGAATAATGAACGTCTGAAAACATTAACACTTTGCGATCTCGCTTAAACACTCAAATGCCTTCTCTATATGTGCAGTGCAATGTCACGACTACTTCAATCAATGTGACAACAGAAAGATGATCCTTGTCTACAGCATGATAGACCTTATTCGTATTCATATTCAGTTTGTGATCGTATTTCTTTTTCAATTTGCCGAGTCACAGCCTTGGCCAAAGATTCCTTTGTTGCCACAGGTTCATTGAACTTCACAATTTGTGGTCAGGATGGCGACTAAGAATAAAGCTTCCAGCCATTTCCTACTGTAGTTGTTCATGAACAAATCTATGACAGGATAATTGAAATGGAATTGCTTTTTCATAATAATCTTTTATTGGCAATAAGAAACCCAACGCAGATCATCACACCACAATGGCAAATAAAACCTTCCAATAAGTGGAAATCACCAGATCATGATCAGACTCTCTCATCTCTCATCAAGCAGATGTTGATATATCACTCTTCCAGCATTTAGAGCAAAACACAGAAAAGTGGGGTTCAGTTTGCAAAATGCTGTTTTCTCTCTCCTGCATTATTTGAACCTTGTTGACCTTGAGGTTATATACCATACAAAAATTGCATAAAAACAAAACATAATTTATTAATTGGATTTCAGTATTATACAGCAAGTAGTCAGAAAAGAAAATACTGCGGCGGCATATAAAAATAAAATTGTTGTGACATTGTGAAAATACATAATCATAACCTGTAGTGATGTGTCATGCTGTTCACCTTAAGTTGTCGTGACACTGCAGTTTGCCACTGTCTCCGAACCGCTTTGCTTACTAAAAGGATTCCTCAATGAGGATAATGACAATCAATAGATTTTCTATCAGGCCTAGAGGGCATGAAAAACTCTGTAAATCAATATCTATTTACATTGTGTGCGTGTCCCATCACGTGTGCATGTGCACATTAATGTGTGTGTGTGTGTGTGTGTGTCCTACCTTCATGCTGGGCGGTGCAGTGCGGGGCGGAGAGGGGGGACATTCTCCCAGAGGGACGTTGGTAATGTTCAGCAGCTCCTGTTTCCTAAAGACAAGAGGACAAAATGAGTAGTAAGCAAGATTGATTGATGCTCATGTCCACCGAAATGTTCTAAATTTTACAAAAGGTCAACGTTCCTCATTTGCGTATGCAATGCACTTTCACAGTAATTTGATTAGGGCTGGTGCACTGCCCCTGACTTATTGAAATGTGTGGCTAAATGGCATTTTAGTCCACTATTTCGACTCTGATCACCCCCTCAACTTATTTATGGCACCATTAGCCTTACTGCAAGGGACGTCTCATTTTGTAGAAGTTCATTACCCTTGTGTCACATCGAAAAGTTGCACTTTTATACACAGTCAAAAATCCCCTGAAGAAATGGAAAACCAACTCTGAAGTTTTGTCTGTGAAAAACAACAACTGTTGTATTTAACTATTAGAAAAAACATTTTAAAATGTACCTTGCATAAGGAGTGCCAAAATGTCTGATGATAACTATCTGCACAGCTCACTGGAGCTAACTCAATGAAAAGAGTCTTTAACTCTGAGCATTACCGGCCTTTTTGAACTTTTATTGTAACTATAAATTAAGGTTTCAAAGCGAGTCACAGCGACTGTTGGGAAGAGGCAGTAAAGTATCAGGTGGCTCTCTGCTGTTTTCTTATGTCTCATGGGCTGTCAAGGAGACTTTAAGAGATGTCCTCTGGGCTCTTCTCCTCTCTTATTTAGATCCAAGTGTTTTTAGATCCAAGTGTTTTTAATAACTACCGACCTGTATCCAACTTACCATTTTTAAGTAAAATTTTAGAAAAACTGGTTTTTAACCAAGTTAACGACTTTTTAAACAGAATTAACATTTTAGAGAAACATCAGTCTGGTTTTAGGAAAAACCACAGTACCGAGTCAGCACTTTTAAAGATTCTAAACGACATCAGGTGGAATTTTGATAATAAAAAGCTCACAGTGTTGGTTCTACTGGATCTAAGCGCAGCTTTTGATACAGTAGACCATCACATTTTATTAAATAGGCTCAGACACCTGGTGGGCATCTCTGGTACTGTTCTTAACTGGTTTTGTTCTTATCTCACAGACCGATGCTTTTATGTAAGTATGGATACATGTTCCTCAAGAACCCATGAAATTGGATGTGGGGTTCCCCAAGGGTCAATTTTAGGTCCACTTCTTTTTAATCTTTACATGCTGCCCCTTGGGGACGTCATCAGGAGGCACGGCATCAGCTTCCATAGTTATGCTGACGATACGCAACTGTACATTGCCGTGTCTCCTGATGACACAGGGCCAATTGACGCCCTTTTTAACTGTATTTTAGACATTAAGTCATGGATGGCAGAGAATTTCCTACAGCTCAACCAGGACAAGACTGAGGTTTTAGTTATAGGTCCTGAAGGCCAGAGAGAGAAACTTTTACCAAAACTACAAGATCTTAAACCAGCACAGTCAGTAAAAAATCTGGGCGTGATTTTTGACTCTGAGCTGAATTTTATTCCACATATCAATAATATGACGAAAATAGGTTTTTATCATCTTAAGAACATAGCCAGAGTCCGCCCGTTTCTCTCTCAGGCCAGTACGGAGGTGCTGATGCATGCTTTTATCTCCTGTCGTTTAGATTATTGTAATGCCCTGCTCTCTGGTCTTCCCAAAAAGAGTACTTTAAATCTCCAACTATTACAGAACTCAGCCGCACGCGTGCTGACGAGGACCAGAGGGCGGGAGCACATTACACCAGTTTTAGCGTCGCTGCATTGGCTCCCCGTACGCTTCAGGATCGATTTTAAGGTTCTTTTACTCGTTTTTAAATGTCTTAACGGCCTTGCGCCCTCTTATTTAGCTGACCTGCTTTTACCATATCAACCCTCGCGGACCCTGAGGTCCTCCGGCACTGGCCTTTTATCCATACCAAAACCCAGAACTAAAACCCATGGTGAGGCGGCATTTAGCTACTATGGCCCCCACCTGTGGAACAGCCTGCCAGAGAGCCTCAGGACCGCAGAGACAGTTGATATTTTTAAAGGAAGGTTAAAGACACACCTTTTTAATCAGGCTTTTAACTAGTATTTTAAATTCTTTAACGTTCTTATGTGATTTTATCTTATTTCATATTTTTGCTTTTATCTTGTTTTTAGATGATATTGATCTTAAATAATTTTAGTTGTTTTACTTATCATTGGTATTGTTTTATGTTACTATCTTTATTATCTTTTATTAAGCTGGTCACTTATTTTTTCATGTGTTTTAGTTTTTAGCTTTAACTCCAGTGTTTCCTCAGGGGGGCCTTCCACACTGGGAGCTGTGTCTGGGCTGCTGCTGGGGGCGCTGTCCCTGGGTCCCTTCGGCCCGGCTGACTGTTGTCTGTCGGTGTCGGGGGGCCTGGGCACTGGTGCCCCCTGTGGCACAGCCTGCGACTCCTCCCAGTGTGGATGGCCCCAAAGATAGCGTTTCCTCAATCATCAGTGTCATGCCATGTCTCCCTATTGTCAGTAGTGAGAGTGTGTAGGTGTGTGTGTTTGTGTGTGTGTGCGTGTGTAGTATGGAGGGTCGGAGGGAGGGGCTTTATTTGTAATTGTTTTTTCTTTTCTTTATGATGTGTAAAGCACTTTGTGTTACATGTTCATGTATGAAAGGTGCTCTATAAATAAAGTGAAGTTGAAGTTGAAGTTGAAGTTATGCTTTTTCCACCCCTCCGCAGCGTACTCAGAAGCCTGAGTGCACATTAATGATCCCAGACACGACAAGGTTGAGCTGTAACTAGGAAACAGCCGGAAGATTAGCTTAACCACAGAGTCCTTCCATCTACATGTTTGGATCAAATCCAGTGTTTTTGCAGTGGAACGACTTCAGCTATGACACTCGTGGTAGTGGACTCCTCTCATGATGAGTATGTGCTCAAGATTAAGATCTACAAAGAAATAAAGACAAAGAGAGCATGGACGTACTAAACCTCTCTAACCTGTCTTTGTAACTGCAGGAATCACTCTCTGCCTCCACATCTACCAACCTTCTGGAGTTATACTGTATATTGCCTATACGTCGTCCCATGACTGATCACTTTGGATTTTATGGGTGGACGATAGTTTGTCCCCTTCTTTCCTTTCCATCATGTTGTCATGTCAAGTGGTCCAAAGCACACCAGCCTCACCAAAGTCACTACACACCAAGCCCACATTCCTGTTCAACCCCACTCATCTCACTACCCAGAGAAAAAAAGCCAATAGCCTACTGGACAGGTCTTTCAGCAGGTTCAGCTTTCACACAATGCACCAATGTGTCCTTCTATGCATCTAATGCTGCAGTATAACAAATGTTTAAATGTGCATCAGAACACACTGGAGTGAAAAAAACATGGTTTTAGCTGGACACTGTCCATTGTTCTCTTTGTTCTCTCCAGCTTGAGGTTAGGAGGACACCGTGCTTTTACCAGCTGCTGACCTGTGAAAAGCCAAAAGCTTCTACAGGCCACTGTCCTCAGGTCAGGTCCCTGCTGTGAGTCTCAAGCTGCCCTGTGTGAAAGTATCTCTTTGTAACTACGCACTCACTCACACCTGTACACAGAGAGATGCTCTCTGCAGAGGGAGTGAGCATTCTCTGTGGCGATAAAAACAACAGCTACATCACAGCTATCCAGGAAGGGAGGGAAGACGTGAGGAGGGAGCATGCATATTGGGACAGAGGGAGGGAGGGAGGGAGGAAAGAAACAATTTAGGAAGAATAGATCATGGAGAAAGTGATTGCGGGGGAGGGAACTGTCGAAGGGGGCTTGAAGAAGCACCGCGAGCATCATCGAATCTAAAAGTTTATATTGGACCATTCAGCACCTTATGATTTATGTCCAGTACCAATACTGACTGCCGACGCAGGACATCGTGCATCATTTACTGTATGTAAAAAGGTGGAAAGTAAAGGCGTGGTGGATGGAGGGTGCAGCACATCAGAATTTCAGTTACTGATGAATTGATGTTAATTTCCATTATTGGATTTTGTTTGTGTTGACCTATAGGACATACCTCATTTCAGGCAACCATCTTTGTTTAATTGAGGAAAGAAGTTGTTCCTTGGGAAGTCCTATTTTATTTATGGAATATTATTTCATCCAGATGGTTCAGCTCTGACTTATAAATGTGCATTTGTGAAGAGGACATTTTTATCAGTTCTGTTCTGTTGATACCGTCAACGTTGCCCTCCAGGGACTAAGCACCTGGGCTGTGAAATTAAATCACAAGGTCAGATTGCATTTAAACCTCTGGCTCTGAACCGATGCGAACAATGCGTGGCGGACATTTCCCAGCGAGACAAAGTGCAGCGGTTGCCACACAATTACATTAGTCTGCAGGGAAAATGCAGCAGCTGTGTTGGTTTGTGTGACCCTCTCTGGCCGGGCGCTCTGCCAAGAACAGCAAAGTAACCTATGAAAAACTCATTCATCCACAACAACAAACATACTCTTTAAAGGATTTTAGGGAAATTGTTGTTGGATAGAATTCCTAGATGGAATTAATTAAAATGTAACTCAACTCAAGCCTTGGTCACCTCGAGCTAAGATTACGTGATTGTAAATCTGTCGGGCAAAAAGAAAAAATTAGGGCAGATCATGCTCCACATTTCCATCCAAACTAGTACAAGATGTACCTTTCTTGTGCTCTATAATCCTGCTTGCATTTGGCTGAAGCTAATCATCGTTAATTCAACAGTAATTACATCTACACAGTCATCATGTTTATCTAATGATGCTGGTAATGTGAAAGTGTGTGTGTGTGTGTGTGTGTGTGTGTGAGACAGACGGATAGAGGTAGAGATGGTAACGGTAACAATGCATCCCCACATGATGGACTGATCATGGGAAGAGGAGATGAAAACAGGATGTCAGGGTGATGGTGGGTGCAGACAGGATAGAAACAAAGGACGAAGGACAAATAGAGAAGAGGCTGGACTGCAGGTCTCGGATGTGAAGCCTCTCCCAGGGGGCTTAATGTGGACTCCTGTTTCCAGTTGGGCTGAATATTTGTTGAGAAACTTAATAAGAGTCTGATCTTCATGCCAATTGGCCAATTACACAACTGATGGTTTCTCTAATGGAGTTAATACAGCAGTGACAGGAGACAGACAAAAGGGAGAAAGATGAGGGTTGTGTAGAGATTGCAGAAGGCAGCATCCATCAATCCTGAAGTATATTAAAGTAGCCAATAAAGAATCACAGCGCACTACACGACCCTCTGCAACATTAACTTAATTCGGGTTAATCAAGTTATGAGAGTGTGAACACGTCTAACAGAATGTAAGTAGTATTTTAATGAATGGCAATTCATTGGATTCACTCTTAATTTCAATTTAGATTTGCAAGCATGAGCATACATTTCGGGCATCATGGTGAGCACCTGCTTGTTTTTGTTTTCATTTGAAATGTATTATTTTCAAAATAGTTGTCCATTAACTAAATATTTACATCATATTTGAATAATTGATGAATCGCTGCAGCTCTACTCAGGATAAATTGTCAATCTTGAGTCAACCCTAAACTTTCCATCCATAATTCATCAAGACAAAGTTTTTGATTTGATACTTTATGAACAAATACCTGCAAAACGAATGACATATCCGTGTGATGAGCTGTACTAATTAGCAAAAGTTAACATTAGCATATAGAAAAATTCTGCCTACAATCCAACAATTTGTCGGTGACCAAAATGTTCAAATTAATCATATTATTACATGAAATAACTCCGGGAACCATCACCTTGACATGGTGGAGAGGTTTGTGTGTCTCTATGACCCTGAGGGTTGTGTTGTCTGGAGCTTTGTACTCCTGGTAGGGTCTCCCATGGCAAATTGGTCTCAGGTGAGGGGGCCAGACTAAGAATGATTCACAAAAAAGCGAGGGATAAGAGGAGTGACCCAGCTCGCAGGAAGCCCGGTGCCCCCGTCTGGAGCCAGGCCCAGAGGGAGGGCCTGGTGGCCGGGCGGGCACAGCCCAAAGAAACTACGTGGCAACGGCATCTTAGCCATCCTGTAGGCTCACCACCCGTGGGAGGAACAGCTGGGATCGGGTGTGCTGCCATACGGGTGGGCCTCTGGGCAGCAGAGGCCGGCTCTGGGGACGTGGAACGTCACCTCTCTGTGGGCGAAGGAGCTGGAGCTTGTGCAGGAGGTGAAGCCCTACCAGTTAGATCTGGTGGGGGTAACCTCTATGCACAGCCTCAGTTCTGGAACCGTACTCCTGGATAGAGGTTGGACTCTATTCTTCTCTTGAGTTGTCCAAGGTGTGAGGCACCAGGCGGGTGTGGGGATACTCACAAACCCCCAGCTGAGTGCCGCTGTGTTGGAGTTTACCCCGGTAGACAAGAGGGTTGCCTCCCTACGCCTTTGGGGTCTTCTTGGAGACCCTAAATGGAGTTCTACATGGGGCTAGTAGGGTGAAGAAAGGGGCGGAGCTGGGAACTGATCACCATCTGGTGGTGAGTTGGGTCAGAGGGTGGGGGAAACCTTTGGACAGACCTGGTAAGCCCAAACGAGTAGTTTGGGCTTAGCCATTCCCGCAATGGCTGGAGGGGCCCCCTTTTCTGGCACCCCTGTGGAGGATGAGGGCATCGAACCTGAGTGGGCAATGTTCAAAGCTTCCATTGCCAAAGCTGCGGCGGTGAGCTGTGGTCTAAAGGTCTTAGGTGCCTTAAGTGGCGGTAACCCTTGAACACTGTGGTGGACAGCGGTGGTCAGGGAAGCTGTCCGACTGAAGGAGTTATTCCAGGATATGTTATCTTGGAAGACTCGGGAGGTGGTTGCAAGGTACCAACAGTACCGAAGGGCTGCAGCCTCTGCCGTGAGAGAGGCAAAGCAGCGGGTGTGGGAGTTCGGAGCCTGGGAATATGCCCATCCAGTCTACATGTGTTTTGTGGACTTGGAGAAGGCGTATGACTGGGTCCCCCAGGATATTTTGTGGGAGTTGCT
Source organism: Chelidonichthys spinosus (assembly GCA_029853015.1). Classification (NCBI taxonomy): domain Eukaryota; kingdom Metazoa; phylum Chordata; class Actinopteri; order Perciformes; family Triglidae; genus Chelidonichthys; species Chelidonichthys spinosus. Next base: position 11,034,052 of record CM056828.1, read on the forward strand.
GCGGGAGTACGGGGTGAGGGGGTCACTTCTTAGGGCTATACATTCTCTGTACTCCCAAAGCGAGAGCTGTGTTCTCAGCAGTAAGTCAAATTTGTTTCCAGTGACGGTTGGTATACGCCAGGGCTGCGCTTTGTCACCAATCCTTTTCGTGATGGGAGAGATTATATCTCCCGGGAAAGGGACCCAACACTGGATTAAGCGGTTGAAGATGCCATGCAAAAAAGTTGCAAGACGAAAACACAGAAAGAATGCCGTTGTAATGACCTATCAATGACAAAGTAGCCACGCCCTAAAGCATACCATGCTTTATCCTGAACGATGAAACATCCAAACGTTATACTTAAAAAATGTCCAATTGGTAATAAATTCAAGATAATAAAAAATGTAAATCAGAATCTAAACAACCTAAACGTTGTGATTTACTGCTCTCTAAAGAGTGAACCATATGAGACTTTACATCACAGTGTTCTTGGGCAGTCACTTTGTCTTCTTGTCCTTCCTCAAGGTCTGCTCCACATACAGAGGTATGAGTCAGTCAGCTGCCTAACAGGGGAGTACAGGCATCTCAGATATGTGCAGATATTCGGAAAGGTCAAGGGAGCAATAATTAGGAGGCAACTGCACTCCAAGTGACCGGCTGTTTCCTGTGGGAACGCCAGGCCTCGCCCTCGCCCTCTCTTACTGTGTGATATGAATAGATACAAAGATGTCAGCAGACAGGAGATAAGACTGTCCAGCTGGTCAACCTGAAACACTCTAATTATCAATAAGAGGAAGAGGGACAGACAGACGGGTCGCGAGGTTGTGTTAGGAGGAGGGGAGCAGTATGTCTCCGGAGACATCACTACATGTGGAAAAGAATACATACATTTATAAAACATAATCAGTCCTTTAGCTACAGAGCTGACAAGCTGAAATACGAGGAAGATTATTTTTTGTTGGCTTTCCTGCTGATAGAAAGAAGAAAGGAAATTGATTTTAGGTTTGTGAAAATATTCTTAAATAAGAAAAAAACAAAAAACAAAAAAAAACAAAAACAAAACCTTACCTATAGCACTCTGATCTTAGCACTGTTGCTCTTGAAGTACTACTTTACTCAGATGAGGACCTAACACTTGTTCTATTTTTAGCTCTTACTGCATCGGCAATGATACGTTGTGGTTTCTTTGTTTCCTTCTTTTGACAAATGTACTTATTGTAAGTCGCTTTGGACAAAAGCGTCTGCTAAATGACCTAAATGTAAATGTAAATGTAAGGTGATCATTAAACAAAAAATGTCTCCCTGTATGAATAAAAAAAAAACAATTTTGTATCTTGTATTTAAAAAAATCTGGCTCTATTTTTCACTTCTCCATCATGATTGCAAGGCAGACAGCTTTTTCAAATCACCCATGACGATATTTACGATCAATTTTACAATACGGTATTTATTATCCAGATAATGGAAATTCACCAAGATCAACTTTTTGTAAATTTTTTTTATCACTATCCACGATAAAACTCTATATCGTCCCTTTCATACTTCAATACTTCAATACTCACATGGTCATAAGGAGTTTGTCTGTGTGTGTGTGTGTGTGTGTGTGTATGTGTGTTTGTGACTGACTCATAACAACACAGTTTTCACTTAAGTAGTATTTCGTTTTTCATTTCAAAAGGTTATTGGGTTTCAGTTGATTCAATTTGCAGGCTGGACCAAGGTTTCTGGTGCCATTTGATTGTTTTGCGAATAGTAGGTCTATCTTTGAAATTAAAATGTCAAACATAGGAATGTAAGACACTGTAATGTAAGTAATTGCAGTAGACATGAGTAGTCCTGTGAACGTTGGTGCCCCACTTGGGCCAGTCTGGTAAAAAAAAAAAAAAAGTCATGATACCGCTCTCCTCTCCGCTCTCAATTATTTCTGTAATTAATCCAAGCATTAGACTAGACCGAAGGTCACGCCCTCTGCGTGTCAGAGTCTGTATGTGTTATTGTGGTCCTCCCACAAAAACAAGATAATGATACTTAAGGTTGGTACCTTATATAGTTCATGGTAATAGTCAACCTAACAGCTACCGACCGCAGACAATTCATGGACTTGGAGATTGACTTTAATGATCACAAACCGGCTAGACGTTCACCTTCTCTGACATACACTGTATCATTGCTACTTGATTTGCATTCTAAAGACCAGATGGAAACACCACAAGTCAGTAAAAGGTTACGAATGGCATCTTTTGTCTTACCTTTGAAATGTCAGTGCTGTTTTGTCCCCGGCTGCACAAATGGTGCCAAGAGACCTCTGATAGACATTTACTTGTACTCACTTCCCAGCAGCAGGGCAACACTGATAAAGGCCACGTGCTGGGCCGCGTTTCTTTCTTCGTTAACCGTTATGTTTAATGCAGTTAATCGCACCTTATTTGGATAGCACAGCAGTAAATGTACCATTAAATAACCAGAATGCATTGACATTTTGGGTCACCTAACATCGCCTTCCTGTCATATCACAGGAAATGTATTCTAAACCTATTCATTTTCTGGAAGTCTCACAAAGCTTGAGTCAAAGGAAAAATAGAGTTAAGTGTCTGTCAGATCATATCGAATACTTCTCCTCTCAACCAACTCCACCACTTCAGACAAGCTGATAACCACACAAGCAGAAGGGTCCTGGGGAAAAAGAGTGAGAGAGACAAAGAGAGCGAGAGACACATGGAGACAGTGGGGTAGAGGCGCAGAATGAATGAATGTCAGCTGCTGAAAGAGAGAAGGCGGCAGAGCAAGGTATGGAAAGAAAGAGAGAGAGACAATAAATGAATCTCTGCAGGCTAAAAATAGCCTTCTCAATCCCCTGTGCGGAGCTGGGCAAATAGGGCCGTCTTGGGTGCATCTATGGAGATTTGTTAGAGACAATACCACCTCATCCATTACGCCCCAGAGACGAGGCTGATTGTCACACACAAACGCACATGTTTATACAAACAGACAACAAGGAGTGCGAGTTCAAATGTGATTGCGAGAGACGATACTCGCAGTCCCCCCGCAGCTGCCAATCACGAAAAGGAGCGAAACACAGGAGGTGAACAAGTGGGCGTTTAAAAGAGGGAGTAATTGAGTGTAGAGAAGAAAAGTGAGGGGAGGAACAGGGGGAATGGAAATACAAGTGAGTCAGGGAATAAAAAGTGGTAGTGTTAAACAGCTGAAGGAGGGACACGCCAAGGAAAAACTGTGTAAGATGGTCAGGAAAAGCAACAGACACAAACGACTGCACTTTAAAACATTGGCTCTGCCCAACGAGGTTTTCTGTCTCAGACCAAATGTTGCTTCACCGAAAAATAAAAAAAAAATTCATGAGCAGATGCAAGTTTCTTACAGGGCTAATTCATTTTACACTGCAATTAAAGAAGAATGCTATGTTTATTTCCAGGTTTTTAACATGACATGCAGCCTTAGCTGGCGACAGCTGATAGAATCCGCCAGTTATGTACAGTTGTCACTTCAGCTGAAAAACTTGGTCTGTAATCATAGACACTTCTTGACAGGAGTAGCAACAGAAGCCATTGGTCAATTACAGCCAAAATGCCACCGGCTGTTCATCTGTTCTTCATGTTTGCCAGTTTTACATTGCCCATTTCCTAACACATTAAATTGATTCAATGTGCAGTCACACAACAGAAGTAAAAACGACAGAGATGTGTGTGTGGCTGCCTGTGCCATTTCCCTCTTCTGGATGGCTGCAGTGTCGCGGATGATGGTTTTTTAGTTGCGACCAGCTGCTAGCATAATTCACTGTTTCAGTTGTTCAGCCCAAACCCATTTTAACAACCACATGACTGCATCACACAGTTACAAAGACACCATGAGCCCGGATGCTACATGTGAGGCTCTAATTGGTAGCTTTGTAGCGCACACGCTTGTTAGAAAGGTATTGACATTTTTTTCCCCAAAGCACTCAATTTGCGACCATTTAAATTTCTGCTGTTACACCCTGAAGCTCCAGAACTTCTCCATATTAAGGACCCTCAAAGGGATGTATGTAATTGACCACTGACTAGTTTTTGATGAGATTTTCCCTACAGGGACTGCAACTGTGGAGATACTTGCAACTGTCAAAATCAAACCAATCCATCTACTCCAAAGAGAAATAAATTATGCATGCATGGGTTTAAAACACAAAAACAAAATATATCAGACAAATGGGACAACCACACAAAAACCATGACAGCATGCAAAATGGCTAAAAACAACGACAAGAGAGAAAAATATGTGATTTGAGGTGGAAAATGCAATATCTCAGTGGTGGAAAAGGTCAGCTATTAATATTAAAAGTCATAAATCAGTCATCCATACAGTACAAGGACAACATTCAGGTCCCTTTCTATCACTGACCTAAAGGCAAGCACTCAAACTCTCTTTGTAGGACAATGCTTGTAGTAAATAGGCCTGGAGGTCTGACTCAGCCTTACTACTGTCTCCTGTCACATTAACAAGCCTGTTCTTCCACTCTGTGTTAAGAGGTCCATGTCAGACAACAGTTAACAAAAGCTCTGATGAAGATACTTAAAACATCATCAAAGCAGACGAGCATTTTACGAGTCCATTCTACTCAGGGTGAAATGATACTTTACTTTTTTTGGAAACCTCAATTGATTTTAAAATGTTCAAATATTTGTTATTACCCACCAGCCCCATTTCCGCTCCTTTGATAACGGTGATTTCAGCAACTGAAATCAATGTCCTTCATTTTTGCAACGTTTAGCAGGATAAAAGACCCGTCAGGCCATGAAACCGAGTCCTCCTCCGCAGGCCGGTGATCTTGTTCCACCGCATCCTCGTAGGCTGACTAACAACCGAATCATCAGCACATTTTATTGCTGTATGTGTCTGGTCTGTTGGTTAAAGGGACAGACCACATTAGAAGGAGCGTAGTTCGCTGATGGCTGTAGCCTCGTATCTACTAGTCAGATATGACAGTGATCTTGGAAGTGAATACGATTTATTTATGTATTTAAAATACAGTCTGTATGTGAACATGGAGGTACATCATACGAATAGTTTTGTTGGCGAAGTGCTGCATGAGAGATTTGGAGGTCTTGCTCAAACCGAAATGACCCTGGCAAGCAGATGAAATGCTATCAAGGGAGCACAAAAGGAGACCTGCTCAGATGAGTCGGGCTCTGGGATTAGGTTTTGATCAAGACCAAAACACAACATGTATCCTTATAAATGTAATTATTAAATGAAACTAACGCAGTGCCGTTCTACATTGACACGCTGTTAATGGACACAGCAACAACCTTTTCCTGTAAAGCCTTTCAGCAAATAGAATTGATCTGGGCTTTTATTATGAAGCATCTGCTCAGCCTCTGCAGATATAGTCACCAGCACTGAGGCTTAATTTACAGACGAGATTAGCAGCCTCTGAACATTTCTCTCTCTCCTTGTCTCTCACTGAATCAGTCTGATACAGTGAACCACTTAATGTGGTTTTTGTGAGCCTAAAACCTCTAATTTACAGTGGAGGCCAAGAATTTTTCATGTGCTATTACATTACATTGTCCAACTCCACATAACATGAGGCAGTTTACCAACGTGTCAAGGTCATACAAATGCATATTAAATATTGCAATTTGCAAAACACATGCACGTTTTTGCCAATGTGTCAATTATGAGGTTAAACGTTTGTAACATTAAAGGGGAAACAGAACAGTGTGTGAAACTGGAAGCCCCATTCTCTTCAACACAAACACACAGACACACACCCCTGACTGCACTACACCACCACAAACCGACAGGGAAATGTAACCACAACCACTGAGGTACTTGTTGTATGAGCACCGCCTAAAGACAACTCATGCATAGCTACACAAACTATACAAATACAAACATCGTACACACAAGCAGAAAACAAAACAGGTCTGCAGCTGGAGATTAATGAGCTGTGGTGCGCATTAATACATGATACATAATATTAACATTCAGATACAAGCAGCAAGGCCTCATGCAGTTCAACTAAATGGAGGGTGAATATATACAGTACATTGTGCCGCTATCAGCCTATAGAGAGTGAGAGGAATACATATTAGGTACAAGCTACGTGGCATGCCTCTGTGTTTTTATATTGGGGGGGGGGAAATGTGGACAAATTGTGAAAATGTCATTTTCATGTCATGCCATTCTCTGCTGCAAAGTCAGGTGACGTAAAAAACAACAGATAAAACATTTGTTTTCGAGCAGTCGATACAAAGTGTTCCCTGTCATTATGTTGTCAGACTGTAATTCACTTTTCCCTTTATTCATTGTACGAACAAACCTGCTTAAAGGACCTGAAATACATTGTCACAATACGTGGTCTTATAGTTAAAAAGCAATCAAGCGTGAAAGCACTTGGAGTTTAAATTGTCTGCAATTGTACAGGTGGCATACAATTGTCTGCAATTGTGCTGTGGCTTACATGCGTACAACAGAGAAATGTTGTAGCAGTGCCTCTGGCTATTTCTGCAGCACACATTAGATAAACGGACGAAAAAAAGTGTGCATTTGTGTGCATGTTTGTGTGCATGGCCTCCAGCCATGGCTGAATTCATCCACTAGAGGGCCTTGGGGCCAAAAAAGGAGAAGTGTTGGGGCCCCATTGACCACATCTTTCCTAGCACTCACTGTGTGTGGACCACGTCGCCGTCACATTATGCCCAGAGCCACACAAATGTATTGAATGCCAGAAGTCACCTGCAGATTTGCTGTGTGTCAACAAATTCATTTGAAAACACAATAAACACAATGTAAGCGTACTATCGACAAAAAAAATTTTTTTAAAGTTTTGTTCCAGACCAACACGAGTATGTAATATCGCGGGTCTTTATCATGTCAGTTGACAAAGAATCAAATCACCACAAACCAGCTGTCCCACAATGAACCTGCAGCTTTTAGGGGCCCCGGGAGGTCTGGGGCAGTTGCCTGATTTGAGTGCTCTCTAATCCAGCTTGCCTCCAGGGGTTAATTTTACACTATCTGAAACTAAATAATACACAGACACGGACACACGTGCGCGCGCACAAACACCCAGAGGTCAGATAAACTTATCAGCATTTGCAAAGTGAGTTACAGTCTATTTCAACGTAGCCTATTCTGGTCCAGGCTATATAGCACAGAGAAGCACAGTGCATTCAGTGCAGCATATCAGATGTTCACACGCATGCAAGAGAAAAACCAAACAAACCCAAGCCTCGCAGTATGTAACCTACACCATGACAACACTGAATAGTCAAACTCAGTCTCAGTCGGATTCCAATTTAACTCGACGTGCATGGCTGTTGATGTTGGCTTGGCCAAAACAGGTCTACCCAGGAGGCTTAGTGGAAGGAACTGTTGGTAGCCTCGACCCTGCCAACATCATGCGTTGTTTGTTACCAGGTGGGATATTCCCAGGGGTCATATTGTCTGCACTCATCTAGCAGTAAGACGATCTGGACGCTATACGCATTCGGAGCGGTAATTTCTGAAGAGTTAAGGCATCAACAGTCTTCTTAAAACTGCCTGCATTTAAACAAATCAGCCTGAAAGTCATCAAGAAGTAGATTTCATAGCTTTCACTGTAGCCTCCATAGTCCATAATGCATTCATTTCAAAGCCTGCTTGTATTCTATAATTACAGCTGTGGTTTATAGCAGGGTTGTGGGCTGTCTCTTCTTTTCTCTGTAGTTCACCTATTGAACTCTCAGCCAGGTCACCAACACTGCAAACCTGTATTCACACAGCCCCCTGTGCTGAAGAAGTGAAACTGTTCCATTCAGCCATCAACAAGAGTGCACTGATGCTAGTGGTTACAGCAAAAACTGTTAAGAACCCGACATAGACAAGACAAAAGCAGATGAGTGGATGACCGTTACCCTACACCTTTTCTTTTTCATTCCATGCATCTCTCTCTTTCAACACTTTTCTCATTCTTTCTTTTTCCTCTATGTTCCTGGCTCTTAACACCAACGCTCTGCTTCGTTCCTCTCAGCCGTCCTTGCTGCTCTTCAAAAGCACTCAGAACACACCTCTTTTCACCTACAATCCTCCATACCTTTCTTTCTTATTCCCATCTGTATTTTCCACTGATACACACACACACACACACACACACTCATAATAAAAAGGACCCATTATAAAACTGCAGATGCAAATTCATTGAACCATAAATAGCACAAAGACGTTACAAGCCAATAAAGTTTTCTTTACGAGCCCAGTTCAACACTGCACTGCAGGCTCTCTGTTTGTCCCCAAGTCACACATTATCTAGCCAGCAAGCCAGCCTCATCAGACAACATGACGGGACAAACTTCACCCACCCTTCACTCTCCTCTCTCTCTCTCTCCTTCTCCTTGGCCTTGCGGGACTTGTGCAGGAGTCCGATCAGGATCACGGCGGCCCGAATGCCAGCCTTTTTGTTGTGGATCCGTCCGCCGGTCTGAGACATGCTGGGCGGCTCTGCCGGTGCCGCGAGAGGTTCAGGTGACAGGCGGTCCAAGGTCAGGCCAGCTCCAGGGTCCCTGGGCTGCAGGACCTGCTTGGCCGTGGCTTTGCGGGCTTCCAGCGTGAGCTGTGGATGTCACAAGCTTGGGTCTGTATGCTGCCTGGTTTGGAGCAAGTTTTTCCCAAAACAGGTACCAAGCAGGTTGTGTCCCTAGTCCCTCAGTTTAGAGCCTCTCTGTCTGACGTGTTGGTATTAGTATGAACCAGTACTCCAAAAGATAAAGATTCTGGAGCCACTTTTGGTTCGGCAGGTTATCGGAACTGATGAAAGCTTGATCTCGGGACCAATGAGCATTTCTTGTAATCCCAGAGGTCCGGAGTGGCACTGGTGGTCTCAAGCTCAAGGTGAACTTCTATCTGCATTCCCCACTTCTGCAGTGAATCTGTGCATCGTAGCTCCATAACACATCATGTTGCCAGGCGAGAGGATGAAGAGTTGCACTACTGACAGCCTCACAGACACGCGTACTGAAGCCGTGCATCTCTCAGTCTACCTACCTCTATCTTCCCACCTCTCCCTGCTTCTCTAACATGCTCCGTTTCTTCTCGCCCTGTGTGTCTGCTGCTGCCCTGCTCCCTCCTTCCTGTCTGCTGAGCCCCACCCTCCTCCATTCGGATTGGCTGGAGCTGGTACAAGGACCGCCTGCTCCTCTTCCTCTACTATGCCTCCCTCTATCTCTCCATGCCATTGTTTCTACCTTCCTAATAATTTTAAATTAATCTCCCTGACCTTGTTCTTTCAATGCCTGATTTTATGATTTCATTTCTAGGCACATGCATGCACACCTCCCCGTCTTGTCTCTCTCCCTCTCACATGCACTCAGTCCCACAGTGTGAAATCTCAATCCAAACAGGCTTATCAGCCTATTGCCTGCTGTGCTGTTGCCAAGGACATCGGAATTGAAATGTAACCTCAAAAAAATGAAAGGAGATTAAATGACGCCGCACGGAAAAATTACATTTTTAACAATATTTTTCATGCTCTTTGCGAGCAGACACAAAGGGAAGGACATAACACATTTTTTTTAACACAGCATTTCGTCTCTGTTGCCCACCGTTATCCCTTGGTGCCACATCTTTTCTCCAATCTACCTCTCCGGTAACACAGAATCATCATTTTGGTAGGAGGTTGTCTAATTTGTCACAGTTTAGGGTTCTTTGACGTGAAAAACCAACCAACTGATGAGTGAGTGGGTGAATAGATATGGCTGCATTAATTCACATTTGTTAGTATTATTTTTTAAGCTTTTGTTCTTTCATTTGTTCATGATATCATTGGTCCTGGCCTGTTATTCATGAAAATAAATTTGACAGTCTAGGAAATTTGCTCATTCCCTTTTTGCTGAGTTAGATGAGAGGATTGATATAAACTGCACTGTCGATGTGAAGTCACAGCCAGGGAACGAGTTAGCTTAGCATAAAGGATGGAGTCTCCCCTGCTTGTCTGGTGCCTTGTCGCATTAGCTTTTAAGCATTAACAAAAACAAGATATAATTAGTGAGAGGTGCCCACTTGTGTTTTTTGTCAGCTTTGTGCTCTATTGGAAGAGCAGTGAAGCTCTGATTTGTTACCTTTCGCCTGTCTCATTAAACAGCTTTACGGTCTGGTTAATCTGTATTGATTCACTCATTTCTCTAATGAGTCCATATTTGAAAGTGTTATTATATTTCGCTGGAGCATGAAAAACTCCCAACAGAAAAAAAGACACAATTCAAGGTAAAAATAGCCGATGCGATTTCTGACATTATCAAGTGACAACAAAGATAAAGCTCTGTAGACAGACAAGGACACGGACATAAAACTATACAAGCGATATAAAAGCCTGACGCAGCAGAAAAACACACGGTTCATCACGTTGCACATCTGGTAAAGCTCGTCTACGTGACAGCAGTGACAATAGTGAAGGGTATAATGTTGTTCGATAGCTGAAATGGAGTGTCTCTGACTCTTTGTACTCTTTGTACGGTGAATCATTAGAGAAAGCATCATCCAAGACACGAGACGAAGACATCTCAGATGAGATGCTTCCGACTGCAGCCAGGGAATAGATTAGGATAGGGGAACGGCAGCAACAAACAAGACAATTAAATGGAAGGTCCCATTTCTCTCCTCGCGCATTGCTCTTCCTGTTTGTGATCAGCGCCATGGCAACCAGACAGCTGCCAGAGGATCCGCCCAAAGGACCCCCAAGGCTATATCCCCTTGGCACCCACCCGAGAATACGCTCTGTGGATTGTTGGTTACTGCCCTTTGTGGAATTTCCTTCCAAAACACTGCGGTACGTGATACTCAAGTGACGTAATCTGCGATCATGGCTGCCTCACCCAAACCCACCTGAGCATTTTCCCAACACCTGGCGGAAAACAAGCTCAACTGGACTATCAAGTGTCTCTAGATATCTCTGTAAGAGCAATAAGACACACCCTCTCTCTCTCTCTCTCACACACACACACACACACACACACACACACACACACACACACACACACACACAGGCACGTGTGAGATTGTGTCTGCGAGATACACAAAGGTGTTCCAGTACACTTCTAAGTTAGAATAAACATTCAGAGCAGATATGATGTATTTCATCATAGTTTACCAGTGGTGGGAGGTCCGTTAGGTGCAGGCATTTACAGTGATTTACTCACTGATTTATTTATGAGAGGCTGGTCCTTATTCCTTGATTCATCTGCTTTCATTTTGAATTTCAAACAGTATGTGACATGTTTCTATAGAAACAGTGAGGTCAGGAGTCCCAAATCCACACATATCCTCCAACTCCCCTCGGATACGTTCGACAAGAAGCCAAAAAGACAGCCTGTTGTAATTATTTGGATTTTTCATATTTTATTTATTCAAGCAACTGTTCAATTAAACTCTCTGTAAATGTCATTTCCCAGCATGAAAGTCTTGTTTCAAAGCCTTCACTACCTTGCTATGACAACAATTCTGGGGAAGAAGTTGACCTAAAAGTCAAGTAATTTCAACATGAATCTATTCGCCTTTAAACTATTACTAAAACTTTCAACCAATAATAGAATGACATCCATCCATCAATCAAACTGTAGCTTTCAGTGATTAGGGAGTGTGGATGTGCAGTCATCTGAAGCTCTGTATCACACACTATAAACCTGCCCACTTTTAAGCTGCCCAATCAAGTGAAAGATTGAATTTAAATCCCTCCTGTAACTCCACACCGCTCAAATATTCGGTTTCAGTGGGCAATACGTCAAAGTACGGCAACCGAAGACTCTCTAATTGCTGTTTAAGTGAAAATCGATGATGGTTGATGAACATTTGTGTGGTGGTACCTGCCCGCGGCATTGCGCATCACTCAAAATTGCCAGCTGCCACTGACCTTTCGAAGTGCAACCAATGAGATAACAGGTGTATGTGACATTTCTATTTCGTGATGACATGATGTCTATTTGAGGACGTATCTTTTTGATGACGTACATCCGTGATTTCGCCTCTGCAAATGTCTGCAATTATGCTCAACACCCAAATGTCTTATCACCTGGAGGCTTAACAGCGGAAAACAAGACCGTCCGCTACATTCCCTGTTCTTACCTTTTATACAGAAGGTAACGACGCTGCAGCGTTCCCACCTTGAACAGGCTGTGTGAAAGGGATTTCCAAATCTCTTCATTGCGCCCACAGACACAAATGAACACTCGCACACTTGTATGTTCGTGGTGCCAAGCAGCCTTTCCTGTCACTTCACAGCTTCTCAAGTGTCTCCCAAACACACAGATGCCAGTCTGACAGCGTCACCTCTATTTGCAGCTCATTCCGTTACAGGATGGACACACAGTGTGTGTCACACACACACACACACACACACACACACACACACACACACACACATTACTTGCTTCACTCTGAAATCTGCCTCAAATTAAACAAAAATACAATGTGGCAGGTCTTTTATGCGTTTATGTTGTTGCGCACACACACACACACACACACACACACACCTGCGTACAGCCTGCTGGGGAAAATGACCTTCAGGACTGCTGCTGAGTAACTACTCCATCCCCCAACACACACACACACACACACCACCACACACACACACACCACACACACACACACACACACACACAGACACACACACACGACACCCCTCTTGCCACTTTCCTCTCCAATTCAATTCCCCTTTTCCAATCCTTCATGTTTGTGCGTGTGTGTGTGTGTGTGTGTGTGTGTGTGTGTGTGCGTGCACGTGTGGGAGAATCTGCAGATGTGCACCTCCACGTATTCAGCTCCGTCCAATGTTTATGTTGTGTGTTTTATGAAGAAACAGCAAGGTTCAAATACAAACCATAAATAAGAGATTAACTATGAAATGTCAAGTTGTCATATAAATCAAATGATGAGCTGTGAAAGTGAATACAAGGAAATGTCCTTCCCGTGGCGAGGGGAGTGAGAACACCACACACTGAGCGAACACGTTTCGTGGGGCTTTAAACGTGGCTGTAGACACGTGTTGGTATTTCAGACATATGGCGGTTTGATGTAGCACTGTTTCATGACTGTTTTTTTTTGTCTGCTTTGACTGCTTCGTCATTATCGTGTTTTTGATCCTTCGTCTTCCATTGAGTTTCCAATATGTGAACATTTTTTTTTTTTCTTTTTCAAAACATGGTTCCTCATACTGAGGGTCTGTTTGGCACATCTGCTTGGTTTCATTTACCAAATGACCTTTTCTGTAATTGAAAATGTTCTACGTGTATTCATCAAATCCTCAATTTGTTTGGCTTTTATCTCTTCATGTCATCATGATTTGGCTTAAGCTGTTTTTAATTTGGCTCTCACATTGTTTTCAGGCACACTGACCCTCTTTAAGAGCTTTTCACCACACTACATTCTCTTTATTTTCCATTATTCTTAGATTTTTGTGATCTCCTCTGAAAAAAGAAACACAAACTCTGCACAGTCAGTGGATTTTGGAGGGAAGTAACCACAATGTGATGACCCAGACAGATTACGTTATCCCTGATCATGTTCTATTTAGATAATATGTAATTGGTAACTGATGAATTTAGACTCTAATCCTCCCACCGACGCCTCTCCGCCACTTAGTCTCACTTCGTAACACACCTCCTTTTTATCTGCCCTCTTTGTGTACAGTACATGCAGATCCTTTCGCCTGTTCAGTATTTGAATCCAAGCCCAAACAACTACAGAGCTGCTAACACCATGACACACATTTACGTGCACAGATAGGCTCCGTCAAGTGATTTAACGGTAAACATAAATCCATAAAACACTCAACATCGGCATTTATATAATCATAAACAGTTCCTCTTTTTGTTCTACTCATGTCTCACTCAGGATAATCTCCCACTCTAGAGTGTGTGTGTGTGCGGTCAGGTCAGTAGTGGCCTCTTGTGTTTGCTCTTACTGCTAAAATTAGAATTATAGCGCCAGCGTGGAATGCCAGACTATTATATGCAATACAGAAAGAAATCATTACTGTAGTTAAAAAGAAGGGTGAAAAAAAACAAAAAAACAACAATTAATTGATCCAACAATGAAGTTTGTCTGGACAAAGCGCTCGTAGTTTCGTCCTCCTTGCCATTGATCAATTTTATTGCCCAGAAACTGTTAAAAACACATTAAAGAGCCGACCTGTTGCATTGGGTGACATGTTCCCTTATTACAATGAACCCACAGGCTGTACTTTACTTTGTTTAAATCCTACATTAACCGTCCTGCTGCCCCAGATCCTCACCGGAGCACTAAATGAGCATTAATACGCCACTGAAAATAGTCCCCAACAAATTCCCTTTTTGCTCCCGTTTGAGTAATGTTGCTTTTGTTACTTTATTCATGATTTACATATGAACACCAATTCTCAAGATAATACAATTTCTTCGGTCTCCAAGCAAAGTCAGTGTCTTTTTTCCATCCAACAGTCCAAAAACCCATCTTGTTTCTTTGTCTGTGGTGCTCTTACTTGTCGTAGACACAGCAGCTAACTACACTTTTCCTCTGCTGGCAACATAAAATGAATCATCAACCGAGTGATAGAGGATTTTCCCAGACCTAGCTGACAGCTGTTTATAAATGCAAAGGCTTCATGGGTCGCTGTTGTCATATCGGCCATATCAGCGATAGGACAGCAAACAAACCACAGAGGGTGGTGGATTATTACTTAAAGATAACTTCACTGCAGCGTGCCGTCTGTTCCTCTCGGGAAAGGTAACACAAGTGAGTTATTACTCAGCCACTGTACTTAGAGGGAAATTGCTTTTGTATAAGTAATACATGCATAAAATAACATAATCGCTTAGACAAACATACCCACATACACACCAGCATATCATATGAAGTGACATGGGAAGCAATGAGTTCAGCTTGGTGGTGAATAGCTGCAATGGATGACAACCCTTCTTACATTTCACTATATTTCTATCATAACGGTCCTTATGGAGTAACCTCTCTCCATCCATCCATCTCTCACCGTCTGTCTGTCTGTCTGTAAAGTAAAGTGGTAAAGTGAGCTACTGAGGAATTTCATATGTTCCATTTCGAACCTGCAAGTGACACTTAATGCCTAGGATCAGTGGGTTTCTGTTCTTCACTCTTTTTTTAATGAAAGGTAACAAAGACACTGATGGTTTTGATTATTGGCTTTGGAGAGAAAGCCTGAGAGCCTGGAAGGTCTTAAATTTCATCAAGGGTTACATTTCGCTTATGGCAGTTTTATTATTTAGGGATGCCCGATGCCTGACTTTGCGTTTTTCCCACCTACAGCTCCTATAGGTGCACCAGACATCCAAGGAAGGGGGGGGGGGCTCTTTAAATTTCCTCCTGTATTCAGTTTTCTTGATATTTTATCGTCATATGCGTCGACAAATGAATGCTAGAACACACATGAATAACATGGAAAATGTACAACGCTGTCTACAATATAGTTTATGACTATATTTGGAAATCCACTTGCTATACTGTCTGATGTACATAAGGCAACACAGGGCGTGTTTCACTCCGGGAACACTATGGCAACTTTCTCATATCACAAATTTCCCTTTCTTATCCACTTTCCTTGTCTCCAGACCCATGGTGTGTATGATTCAGGTATATATATATATTGTTCTAGAGGAGGTTTCGCGTGTCAATCAAGTATGTACAGTTTTATGCATGCTGTTTGCATGAAAAGATGTCACACAGGTATTAAGTCCTAACTAGAGCACATGACAGCATGACAACTATTACTAGATGACGTGCTCATCAACATGTCACAGAACCCCACATTACCACAATTACTGTACTTAGCGTGTCACAAACTGACCGCAGCATGTGCAAGTCAATGTGTGTGTGTGTGTGTGTGTGTGTTTGCAGGAAAGCATAGCAGATCATATTATCACAACTCTTACTTTGGCTGGTGAATACGTCTGCAGCTCAGTATACACAATAAACATTTTCAGCAGCAGAAAAAAATAACCTCTGATAAACCGACTGTACACTTCCATGATTTCCTCACCCTGCTCAAAGCTCTGGTTAAACTATGAGTTCTTTCAACATGTAATGCATTCAGAAAGAGAGTGTAGAAGTGGATTTGTTGAACAGTTTGGAAAACTCTTAAAAAAAAAAAAAATTAAATCAGGACCAGATATCTCTTTTTGAGTCTGTTCACAATCAACTATCTTATTGAAGCTGTTGAACATTCAACATGTTGTCATTGCCCTTTAAGCTGCATATAGCTTAACACAAATTCAAGCTTGAGACTTGAAGAGAACTGTCTCGCAAATGTCTCCCTTTCAAATCCACCTGAGGAAAGTATACTCAAGGCTAGGATGTGATACAGATAAGGCTCTACCAGGCTTAATGTCCCTTCTGCAGGTTTGCAAATGAAGCTGTAATTCCTTAAAAACAAGCACAGATTTGATCTGAGACATTCCCCAAAATTGCTCAAATCCGGAGCAACAGTGAGCTCTATTGTGTTGCTGCACACACTAAGAGTGATCCTTTGTACAGCATGTGAAGCCCTTTAAGAAACAATTGTAATCCTAGAGATCTGCATGTCATTTGACTCCCTGTGACTTGAAAATAAGGCATTCATCATGAGCACGGTGCCAAGTCTCCTGTCACCCTGTGTGCATGTTGAACCTAAATAATACACAAGATTAAAATATTCGTGCTTCTATTTGGCGATCCCGTGTTTCTCCGTTTTCCTCTGCCCTTAATTATCAGTGTTGTTGCCTGTTTGCTCTTCCCATCAGCCTTCCCCCTGCTCCTTGTGCCTTATCCTCCTCCAAACAAGGCTTTCACGCTGGCAGAAATTCAGGACACACAGGACCAACCTGCTAACTGCCTCTAGTGAGCGGACCGCAGTGAATCGTTATTTTATATTTAGTCTTTCTGTGCTTCTCTTGTAAGTTCAGTGTCACATAATGCATCCGTCTTCATCTCTGGCCGATTGTACCGCTTCACACCCCTCTACACCACAGAGTCCTGTCCTACATGCACCAATGCATGAGAGATGGAAGAGACCGTGTAGAGCGTGCCTCTGTGTGTGTGTGTGTGTGTGTGTGTGTGTGTTTGCGTCTGTGTGTGTGACCATAGGCTACATAGGCCCACAGAGCCAGGGGCCTTGCTGAGTCAGCCAAACAAGACACCATGTGTTTGTCAAAAGGCGACAGATGGAGAAGGAGGAGAGGAAAGAATATGCAATCAACACACACACACACACACACACACACACACACACAGGGCCAGCCTTAAAGAGTGACATTAAGTGACAGATATATGAGCTCATTAAAACTCAGCTGTTGTTTCGCACTGTACTGATCCTGAAGACGAATCTGTGCCTCATGTGTCTGAGTCTGGAACAAACTGGATGCTGAGTGCATGAGGTCAGTTTAATTCCAAACTAGCAAAAACCAAATGGTTTTCATAAAGATAAATGTGTGACATGTATAGGTATCAACATTAAGGCCTTAAGCATCATAACCATCAAGCAGTTGTCAAGTTGTCAAACAATCATGCCCACTTGCAACTGGACAAGAGTAGGATTTGTGTTTCAAACATATAAATACAGTATTTCCATCATGTTTTCTACATGGTTTTCCATCGTTTCAGGTCTGGCTGGCGATCATTCATTTATGTCATCTCGTTGTGGTGTCTACTTCTGCACCTCTTCCGCCACCTGGAGAATTAGGGCCACCAGCTGTTTATGGCGATATGCATTATATTGCATTTTTGTTCTGGAAATGTGTTTGAAAACTGTGGGACATTTGGATGGAGACCTATTGTTAATATTTACAGTGGCTCTTCCTACTTTGTTTCATCTTTTCTATCTCTCGTCCCGTGTCTTATGTAACACTGCTTCTGATGAAAAAAGTAACAAGCATCAGCCACCTGGTATTTAACTGTAAAAGGTTTTATCACCAGACCGTATAAGATTGATCACAGCTGTCCTGTTCCAATGGGAAATAGACTGTAACAAAGCTAATTAATATGTAATTTTTGCGTTATTACTTTAATTTGACGCCTCAAGTGTTGCGACTCATTAATATTGCAGAATTAAGAATGGATGGGCACTCCTTCGTACTAAGAGAGGAGCTTCGTTTTGATCTCCTGTCTCCTGAATATCGGCAAACTGTCTTTGGGTGTGTGTGTGTGTTTGTGTGTGTGTTTGTGTGTAAAAGGTATAGGACTAGGAGCAGTCCTGTGAGATTCAGAGCAGAACGGAGCTGCACACACACACACACACACACACACACAGCCCAGACAGCTATTACAAACTGCTCTCTTGCCCCAAGAGCGTACAAAGTGGTGTCTGATGAATGATCCATCAGCAGGACTATTGGTGTCTGGTCTCCAGAAAGGGTCAGACACCATGGCTCAGACACCATGGCTGATACTCTCAGCATCAGGTAGTGCAGAATTGACAGAAAATAAAGCTGCAAAAGCATGGATTCATGGTTGTCGTACATGTTCAAATCTATGTCTATGTTGCCTTATGATATCTCCTCTTCAACGCGCTTTAAAGGCCTAGAAAGAGACCTCCATGATGTTTCCAATCAAATTATTACGAGTGATGGATTTTTAGGTGTCAAATTTCTCGCCTTCTTGTTTGTTTTAGGTGCACGGGGCTCAACTGCATGCTCCATGCACCGATCCGAGTTTCGTAACATTTGAATCCAAATGTGATAATGGAAATGAAATGGAATAAGATATATATTCTGAAAGTTTGTTTTTTTTTTGTTTGAGAAAAGGCAAACAGAAAAGAAAAATCAATGCCCATTTGACCCCTAACCTCATCATGCAGTCACCCATCTCTTCTTGGTAAATCACTGATTCGACATAAGTGAATCAGTAACAGCTGTGTAGTGAAGCGCCAGCCTGCACCTGTCCGGTCCTATAAAAAATCTGGACTGAGGAAATGGAGTTAAATTAGGGAGGAGGTAGAGGATGTGTTTCTATCCATCCTTCTGTCCATCCATTGTCTACACCACTTATCCTGTTCAGGGTCGTTGGGGGCAGGAGCGTATCCCAGCATGCATCAGGGGAGAGGTAGATCACCCAGGTCGCCAGTCTAACACAGGAATTAGAGGATGATTGTTTTCAGATTATTCGAAAATGTCAGCACCAGGTGACATTTAAGGATTATGAATTGGAGGCCTATGGCTAAAGGTGTTGGCTTTTTCCAGCATCAGCAGTATTTTGACATTTTCATGGATCGGAGGTAGGCTATGCTAACACTGTAGCTGCTACATAAACACTTTGTAGACATTAACATGGCAGCGATCCTGTTGTTTGTACCATAAACAGTCGTTCTCTGTACTAAACATTTGCATTTTGCATTGACTTTAAAAGCACCGCGCAAAAAAAATGTGCTTCACTTTTGGTGCGAAGGCAACTTTAGAAGATTGATATCGCAATCATGTAAATTATGTAAATATGTCGCTGGATCCAGCCGGATTAGCTTAGCTTAGCACAAAGACAGGGAAACAATTGGCTCTATCCAAAGGAAACAAAAGCCGCCTATAAAACTCTCTCCGGCACATGACCCTAAAACTACAAACAGGGACCCGCTCGCTAACCTGCAGCTGGCGTCCGCTTAATAGAGACTGCACAGACATGAGCGTGAAATTGATCATCTTAACTGATGCTTGCCAAGAGGAAGATCCTGACAAAAATGTACAAGCTGTATGACGCAAGCTAGAAAACAACAATTACAAAGAGCATGAGAAAAGAGAGTATGCAACCAAGTAAAGAAATGAGGTCAAACGAAGAAATGACAGACAGACGGCGAAGAAGCAAGGAGGATGAGCGGGAAACGGAGAGAAAATCCAAGTGAGATATCACAGACAAGAGTCGGAGCTGAGAAATGAGATGCGAATGATGAATCAGAGATATATCCGTTCCTTGTGTGAGCCGTGATTACAGTGTCAAATCACAGACAGTCCTTTGTTAATCACAAAGCACACTGGCCTTGACTCGCTCCCCGCTCACTGCTGTCATTTCACTGCCACAGAAATGTCATCGAACAATTATTCTCACACACTCCGGGGCTATTTGCAGCATGATTGTTTATCTCTGCTTGTAACGTGTTGACAAATTAGCATTGGGCTATCATGTGTCCCACACAAACACACACAAACTAAATGGTCCTGCATATATGTGTAATCAGGATTGTGTCTGATTGCGGAAATCGGTGCAAATGGATTTCTGACAGGCCAAAGTATATAAACGCCAGCAGACAAATGTCCACACACTCATTTTTATATTATACAAACCAATGTTTATTCTCCTGTATCTCCTCTGTTCTTTCGCCTTCCTTCATGCATGACATAAATCAGTTTAAGGTAGATAAATCAATTTCCTGCTTTCTCAGTTTGGTTGGTTGGCTAAGATGACAGCCGACAGCTGTTTGACCCTCAGATCCAAAGAAACACACGCACATGTAAAAACACACACACAGGGAACGGAACTAGTGGGGGCATGGCGAAGAATAGGAACAATGACCCTGGCTAAATGTGTTCTACGAGACAGTGACACGTTTGCCAAAAACATCGGTTGCAGTTTGTCATTCGACATTCAAAGTGAAAACCTGCTAAAAAAATACCGGAATCAAGTATTAAGCTAAACAAATGTTAGTCATGTTGGAAAGAAATAACAGTCTAATAGCTTTAACATATTGGTTTGACAGTAATAGAATCTTCCATTTTTCGCGTTTTAATTTTGCACATGTAGCACATGTTTGCAAAATGGCTCACATCCCATTGTACATTTAGATTTTCACTCTCTGTAGCCTGTAATTTGATGTTGTGTTGACCAGGTGTAAATTGCCATGATCTATCAACACAGGCCATATAACCATTCCAGCTGTTCACGACAGCGTATGGGCCAAGCAGACAAGGACAAGCTGAGGCCGTATCTGCTAGTTGCTCATATGGAGATGAATTATTCCTTTGAAAGCAAATTGCGTCTGAGCTAAGCTCTGCCGGAGCGAGACAAGGCCGTGTTCCCTACTGCAGACTTCTGTATGAGCAAAATGGATGCACCGAGTGTGTGCGTGTGCATATAAAACACAGAGATCAACAGGAGCCATATACGGCTTTGATATAGATGTTTTCAAACCCCACTTATGACGGGGAAATGAGAGCCTGGTGAGCCAATGTGATGAGCGATTCCAGCCCTGAGACGCAGTCAGAGGTGAGAGAAAAAAACGGTTGTCGGTTTGATAGAGAGCTCTGAAATTTGCTTCCGAATGAGAGGATGGACAAGAACGTCAAGCTCTCCACCATCAGCTTCCATGTGGATGTTTGAGGACGACCATCACCCCCCCCCCCCCCACACACACACACCAATCTTTAACACAGAGGTCAAACTCTAGAAAGCACAACATCATTATTTTTTTTTCATTCATAACCCCCAGTCCTTCTTTTCGCCCCCCATCGGCTCCCAAGAGACAATCATCTCTTTTTCTATCCCTTCAGCCCTCACCCCTCCTCCTTTTTCTTATTGTTTCTTTCCCATCTCGACCCTCTTCTCTCTTTTTAGATGTTCTCTGCTCTGTTGAGTAGACAGCAGCTGCAGGAGGGGAAGGGAGAAGAAAGCTCTGACTTGCTGCTCTCCTTTCTGTTTGTCCAATCTCAGCAAAGGATCCGTCTCCCCTGGTCTATTACCGTCTCCTTGTTCTGTTCCATCACCCTTGAACCTTCCGTCTCTCCTCTGAACCATGTAACCCCCCCCCCCCCCCCCCTCCATCCCATCACTCCTTCTCAAACTCATTTTCCGAACTCACTCCACAGCGTTCCTCTGAGATGCTAAGGAGACGGACTGTTATTTGCCACCAGTTTATGTCAAGTGTTTGTGTACAAAACAGTAACAGCAGCAACCGCAGCGCATCATTTACGGCATTCTTCTGTGATGGTTTCCTATGGCAACACTGCCATGCCCGGTTAGTTCTGACTCCCAGAGACGCATCAGAGATTAAAGAGTCAAAGAAGAGTGGAGAGAACAACACACACCAAGATGAGTTGTTTTGTATCAAGTAGCAGTAAAATGATAGTGTTTTGGTGTTATTACTTTCCCCAAGGAGGATATATTAATATCCTGCTCCCCCTTTAAATCAGCAACTGTGATGATTTTCAAGTCAATAAAAAAGGGCATGCAGCTTTTGTTATGAAACACCATCTAAATGTCACATTGCTAAAATAAATTGCCCTATTTGACTTCCTCCTAATTAGTTATCATCATCTTTATTTAGATGAGAAATAAAAGAAAAACCTCCCTGTTGCTTGGAGGGTTGTAACAAATATGAATATTAAGATTAAAACTTGAATTTTTAAAAAGGGGTTCTCTTGTAATTTACAGGATAAGCCTGGTTATTCAGTTTTTTTGTTCTGTCAACAATTGCAGTAAAAAGACTAAAACCCAACAATGTGTTAGTCTGTCTATCAAAACTGAGGATTGACTCAAATAGTGTTCGTCTTGGATTAAAAATTGGTGTTTTCATAATATGTTTTGGGCAACGGCACTAAGAAATAAGCAATATCAGGTTTGGATTCACAGATAATAACTGTTAGTGGGATTCATCCAATCAGCCTTTTGGAGATAATATATTGAGCAATGTAGGCCCCGGGTAATTGAAATAATAATGCTACTTTGGACCCTTTGACGAAAAATGAACTTTTTCAACAACAACACAAACATGTATAGAGGTATGTCCTCTGCAGTGCTGACGGATGTAAACTGCAGGTTCAGTTTGCAGGTCCTGAGAATCGATCTGTGTATCTTTATCCTCAAAGAAAGTCAGTGAGGGAGGCAGAGATGAAGACATTTACAGAGCATAGAACAGGTACATCGCCGTCACCTCCCGTCCGTCCGTCTCGCCTCTCACGTCCCTCGCATGTGGGTGGGTGGGTAGACGTGCGACGACGGCGTGCACGTGCAAGAGCGTGCATGCTGTTTACCCATTCTCCACAGCTTGCCGCTCGGGGAGCCCTCTGCTTCTAAATAGGTGAGGGTCTGTTTTATGAGCCTATAACAGCCAGCACTCAGGCCAGATGGTGTGCTTATCAGCTACTCTGAGTGTGTGTGTGCATGTGTGTGTGTGTGTGTGTGTGTGTGTGTGGCATCAGCCAGAAGGCAAGAAGTAAATATTTGTCAAAAGCAAAGAGGCAGCTGGTTGTCTGGGGGACTTTCAAGTAACGAGACTCTCGCTTAACAAGCAGAGCA
This sequence comes from Chelidonichthys spinosus, assembly GCA_029853015.1. Lineage (NCBI taxonomy): Eukaryota > Metazoa > Chordata > Actinopteri > Perciformes > Triglidae > Chelidonichthys > Chelidonichthys spinosus. The sequence goes on from CM056828.1 coordinate 11,057,252, forward strand.
CACACAGTGACACCGATGGCAATACATATTTTAGAGATTGAGGCGGAAAAGCAGAGATGATGTTTTCTAGAGTTGGGTTTTTGTGCGTCTTTGTCAGGGACACGGCCGTTGATCAACAGGCAAGCTGTAAATAAAGCAGTTCGCCTGCAGACTTACTTTCATCTGCTGCCAGATTTTAAGAGGACCAAAAGGAAATTGGGAACGAAAGCTTAAAATGAGACGCCGGCGATGACAAAAGTCAAAACACTGCAGCTCTTAATTGTCTCATCAAAACCACGAGACCCTTTACTCTTTACCTTTCCCCGCCAATACAGCACCTCAGTGCGGCCTCAACCCTTCAGCGGTTACGTCACATTGAATGATGTTTTAAGCAGGAGCTTCTGTTCAGCAACAACCACCTGATCACCCTTTAATAAAGCTGTCTCTCCTCGCCATACCTAGAAACCTCGAGGCATCTTGTTAATTCATTTCATTAAAAGAATGCAAGGTGATAAATCGTTGAATAAATAACTGTGTGGCGTTACCAGTCAAAAGACAGGACACAAAGTACTGCGGGTGTCATGTTATGCTGCTTCCTATGTATCTGATCTCCATTAGACACACACACACACACACACACACACACACACACACACACACACACACACACACACACACACACACACACACAATCTACGGATGGGGAAAACACACTCTGGTCGCCATGGGCAACCACAAGCCTTGCAAGTCAGATTATCTTTCCACTGGTCATGTTTTGATGCACTGGTGATAGTCTGGCTGCAAGGCAAGACAACCATGGTCCCATCGCCATGGTAATCAACCATACTGGACCGTCACTTAGTTGATAATCAGCTCCCGTTGCCACGGCAACAGCCTTGGCTCCCTATAGGCTGCTACATACACAGGCTGGGGGGGGGGGGGGGGGGGGGGAACATGGCTCTCTTGTCTTGCAGTGGTAACATAAGGATGTAAGGGTGGTGGGTTTCACTGCTGTACGGATATGTGACATCTCAATGGAGGAGGCCGTTTGTGCAGAAGAGTGGCTGTTTATTTTCCACCTTGTTTATGAGTAGTACAATTAATTTTTGAGGGGTCAAGATACAGGCAGAATCTAATTCAAAAATGACTCTGATGTTAAAAAAAAAAGCCTTCTTATTGTCCCTGAAGTGTCATTTCTGATCATTTAGTTTCACTAGTAAATGGAGAGTTAACTGGCTAAATGCCGTCATGTAGACCTGTTCCCTGTGTGTTCCCTTCAACAGGTAGACCGTTTACAGGTGGCCAGAGCTCGGCACTGATTCAGCACACACAAAAATGGTGAAATTGCTCGCTCTAGTGACCATTTCTCTGCACTTCAGCTTCTTCTTTCATTACAGTGCACTGATTTCTCCTCTGAGACAAACATGTGCCGTCAGCTCCCTCTTGTGGCGTAAGTAGAAATAAGTGAACCCATGGATTTATGCAGATAGTATTTTTCATACAGTCTTTTTCTAATGCTGATACAGCTCAAGTGCTATAATCAGCCGCGATCTCAGAGTTTACTATCATCTCCACTTCATTTGAAATGTCATGGATTGAAAAACGTCGTTGTCTATAACTCAACAGGAGAGGAAGTGCAACATCCCCTGCTGAGCCCTTGAGGATGGGTGGAGCTCTACCACTTCCCACAATGTACTGCAATGAGTATCACCGCAACCTTGTGGTTTTAGTTTCTTTACCTCTTTCTCACACGCTGATGCAGCCGCCCAAAGGCAGCAGGAATTGCAACTCAAGCGCGAGTCCCGAGGTTGTATCGTATTCAGGGAACTGAAACGTAGAGCGAGTCGAGCGCACCAGATGGTTTTACATGCGTACGCCAGTGTTTGTGGTGACACTTTATCGTGGTTCCCAAATTAACGCTGTGTACACTACATCAACAACTGCTTCCAATAAGCTAAACCCAATAAAGCTGACAGCTCATTAAGGCTGCATGCAGCCACCCTGTGACTAATCATTGGTTCTTCTCCCCTGATAGGGAGCAAAGCCCCGGGCTTTAATAAGCCATCACCTAGAGTAAATATGATTCCAGCAGACATTTAGTCCCCTGTTTGTCTATTGCTCCCTGCAATATAGAAGGTGTACGAGGAGATAAATGTAGAGTAAATGCCAGCCTCCAGAAATAGCAGCAGCCCATTTTGCTCTTTTCCGTGATGCTGGCAGACAGATAACATTTACACCTGGCCACAAAAAAAGGATAAAAAAAAAAACTATGACTAGACAAGGATAAGGAGAGGGGACGTCTCTAGAGAAGATGGCACCTCCTCTTATCATGCCCTTCTACCCTTTTAAAAAGAGGCCTCTTTCATATGTTCATCTGAGCAGGGCACTTGTTCAACTCCGTCATCCCACAAGACAATCTAATAAAATGCACGTACACAATAATGTTATGCATGCATGTATTATCTTAAATGTGCAAAAGGGAATAAGTCAAATGTAAGATGACGCAGTATAAATGAAGGATATCTCGTGTTAAAAATCTCTACATTAGTCAACAAATGGCGGCGGTGTTGTTACTGTAAAGGAGATCACCACAGGTGTGGGTCCACATCACAGCGGGCGATGCTGTCAGATGTAAGCAGCTGCTCTGTTTGAACTGAGCAGAGGATGGCAGAGGCGAGGAGAAGGGAAGAAGACAAGCGAGGAGGGGTTGAGGAGGACGGGAATAATGCATGTCGAGTATCACCGTCTAATTGGAAGCAGCTGGACGCAAAGTCTCTTTCACACACACACACATGCATGTTAACAACCGCAGGGTAGAGGAGGCGGGCAGACGGCTGGTCAGATTGAAAATACAGTGCAGGCAGCTGGAGGCTCGCACACGTTTCTCATTAGTCAAATATCGATGCCTCATCACATTCTAAAGGCGCTGGGTAGCCCAGTGTGCTAAACAGCATCTGATGCTTCATAATGATCCCAGTAAAGACGTGGTTAACTTGTTTGACTTTGCAGACTGATTGATGGATGGTCATGAAATTGGTTGGTAGACTAGCTGATGTAAGCATGTGTCGCATGTTGTTCTCTCCCCAAAATCAAATTATTTATCAAAATATGACATGAAGAGTTATTTTTCTGGTATGTTTCCAATAAAAGAAGATTTCCTTTTTTCATTGCTAAGGATATGTACATTGATATTGTCAAATCTGTATTTGTTACGAGACAATATGATGGTGTGAGCATTCTTTAGGTGACTAGCATGCACCAGGGCCCCTCGTAACTGCTTCACGCCACTGGAAACATAATACTTATATAGTCATTTAGGTAATCAAACCGTGGAAATCTACCTATAGTGCTCTGACAGCATGTAAAATGATACAAGACGTGAGGACACGTGTCAAACAGGATACCAGCAGCTCTTACAAGACAAACTGGGAACTAGACAGTGAATCAGGTGGATTAGCGTTCTGATGAAACGAGTGATAATGATCAGAGTGATGCTAATCGAGTCCTTTCTGAGACACACTAACACCTTTTTATCACACGCTGCTATCATCCATTCAGTAACCTCTTTCCTCTGTGTTTATTCAACCGGATCCCCACGAGCCACAGTAACGTCAGCGGCAGCTCCCCATGGGTCAACAATATATTTACAATATTTCACAAACTGCAAAAAGATACAGCTCTGCATAACATCACCACCTCTGAGAGAACTTTGATCATCAATAAAGCAATCCTGTGCATCCATTCTCTTACGTACATCTCAGCGCGGAAAGCAACTCATCCACAAATGAACTGGAGGTTTGTAACACAACTTATACAAAAAAGAAGATGATGATGAGATTCCAAGTAGCAGTCAGTGTAAAAACACACACAAGACAGAGCAGTCGGCCGGTACTCACCACAGTTTGCGGGGCATCGTCACACTCTGTTAAGAAGCTGATCAGGTGCAACCTGTCACCCCCTCTCTCTCTCTCTCTCTCTCTCTCTCTCTCTCTCTCTCTCTCTCTCTCTCTCTCTCTCTCTCTCTCTCTCTCTCTCTCTCTCTCTCTCTCTCTCTCTCTCTCTCTCTCTCTCTCTCTCTCTCTCTCTCTCTATTATCCACGTAAGTCCACTTGTAATATTCATTAACCCTCGGCGCCACTTCAAGACAAAACTCATAAACGGATGCATGTGTTTGCTCACACACACGGGTTTGATTATGCAGCTATTAACGAGGTGTTGTGTGCATGGTGAAGGCGGAGAGATCTCTTTGTGGTAACCACGGGCAGAGGAGAGGAAGAGGAGTACTGAGGATCAGTGAGGAGGGAGAAGGGAGGGGAGAAAGGGGGAGAGAAAGTTGTAGTCGATGGAGGAAATAAAGGCACACTGTGGGCAGAAAAGAGTAAAGACAACAAAATAACATCCTCACAGCTGCTGCTGTTGCCCTTGAGCCAAACTTTGAACTGAGCCATCCACCTGATGCTCTTATCTTGGCCTTCCACTTCCCTTTTTTTTCCCCTTTCAGACTTCACTGTCTATCCTCGATGCTATTTAATCATAGGAGTCTCATCATTTTAATCATGTCCATCCAGCAGTGTCATCTCTGATATTTTCCTTACTTATATGGCACCTGTCTGAGCACTGTTTCGTTACATCTAACACCCGGATCAAGCACGCACACGCAAACACACACACACGCACACACACACACAGTTAGTGCTTTCAGCGTCTATGGAGCAGCAGCTCTAGTGGAGTCACGACTCACTCATTCATATTCAGAGCCACTCCAGAGCAGACGGTCTAATGACACATGGCCGGGGAGCGAGGGAGACACTGGATGTGTGTGTGTGTGTGTGTGTGTGTTTGAAAACAACTAAAGCTGTAACAAAAAGCTGAATTGTTTAGTGATATATCATAGTAACCTTTGTAGACCAGCATTTTGATCCTGTGTCTCATATTCATGTTCTAAATTATTAAAGAAGTTGACTTTCACCAATGGAAACCACATATCTAATAAATTAAAGCAAGCCTCAAAAAACTGAAAAAGAGAATTGCGTGTTCAAAAGAGTAAAATCAACCTCGTAATGTATGATGGTCAGCTGCCAGCGTGATGCTCTAACTCAAAGACAACCTTCTTATGTAATTCCGTTGTGAAATCTTGCGAGGCTGCCAGATGACAACGGTGGAATCGTGACTTCTGGCCACAAAGAGTTTTGTTGTGTTCCAGTACGGAAAGCATACATTAGTGTTATCTGGTGAACATCCAGCCACAAAGCAAAAACCGTACTGCAGGTACCGGCAGGAGTTTGGAGGTTTGAAGTACCTGTCGACCAGTGCTGCCTAAGCAGATCAAGATAACGTGTTCTGCGAAGGCTGCAGAAATGTATATTACCATCATCATCGCTACCGCTTGTTGACACTATGCTGGAGGCGAACTGTAGAGAATGGGACCTGCTGCTGCCCGATATTCAAATTTGACCTCTCCTTGAGTGAGACTCCATAATATTGACACTTAACAATCTGAGCCTGTCAGTGGCAGAGAGAGGCACTTTTGGTGGCCGTAAATCGACGCTGCCAAATTGTCTCGATGTGATTACATTAGACCCTGTGAACAGCTGCCGTCAGTAGTGCTCCCACTCAACACTGGACCAATTTCAGAAATTGTGGTCTCTATTAAACATTGGAAAATAGCTAATAATCTAGATTCAAATCCAGAAGAACATCTGAATATCGGCCATCGGTTTGAAGACAATTTAGCCTCTCTGGGCAACGGCTAAGATTTCTTGGATACTGGATATCGTGCCAAGACCTCCTCTTCCATGTGCGGGGCATCGTTTACAGTCCACTTAACAACTTGGGACAAGAGAATGGAGTTTGAGTTGAAAGACAACCAGATTGTTTCATAAGTAGCCAGTTTACAAGCTAATAAAAAGCTAATAAAAAGCAAAAGATTGCATTTAGGCCAATTCTACATTCATATGCAGATATCAGTATTTAGAGATCATAACGTTTTTTTAAGTCTGGACTACACCCTCCAAATGTTTTGAATTGAATGTTTTTATTTTGAGACCCACCGGAGGGATTTTTGGACCTCTGATCACTTTATGCATAATTTATTTTTACATGACCCTGCAATCAACGTGGCAGAATTAATATGATACTATATTTGAAATGTTGCTGTTTTCATGACCTGTTTTCACCCCCTCAGACTAAAAATTGTTGGGTGACCCACCCCTCAACAAATAATAATAAGAATGTTTTCCTTCGGTGGTCCATTCCACAAATACCAAACGGTCCCTAAACAAAGTCACTCCAAATCGCAGAGTCCAAGGTACGGTAAAGGTATAGCAGTAAAAGTAGCACAAAGGGTTCAACAGGTTTGTCCAGGGAGCACATGTCACCTTAACTGACTTAAAAGTGAGTGAGCCACGTAAAAAGAGGTTTGGGTAAGGACCGAGTTAATACAAAACACGCACAGAAACACACACACACACACACACACACACACACACACACAGGAGCCTTCGCCTCTCGTCACTACGGCAACCACCATTAACAGGGCTCGCCGGTGGTTTGTTCTAACAAAGAGAAGCTCCTCACTTGTAATGTCCTCAAAGAGCAGCGCGTGAAGCAGGTTCACAACTCAGTAAATGATATTCACGTCAGGTCTCACCTCCAGTCCATTCATGTGACCATACGGGTGTTAGTTACACCTCAAACTATGATACAATGGCATTGTGTCAACTTGTGCACACATCACACAGTCGCTTCTCCTTTTCCAGCTATGAACTGTAAAGGAAACATATTAATATCTGTCGAAAATCATCACTTCTTGGTTTCCAAAGAACAGACAGATTAAGTTGTTAATTAAGTTGAGCTATACTTTATCATTCCCTGTGACCCTGCTTTGACTCATACTGACTATTTTGGAGCAGGGGGCATCCTGATAACAGTGCCCACCGACCATCTCCACCTCTGAGGGCAGCGTGTTGCAGAAGTACTGCTGAGGCCTTTCACAAAGGCTTTCGACCGTGGGAGAAAACCAGAAACAGCAGAGGAAACTCTTGGTGGGATCTGAAACCACGAATCTTGATGTAACATCTACAACAGGCTTTATTTTGGGGTTTTTCAACCAGACAAAAAAGAACTACATTTAGTTTTGCTATATGCATGCTATTTATCTGCATACATTTATATGGATATAGAAGATATCACATCACAATGGTATTGTTCTTTGTGCCATCTACAAGTTCAATTACTTCTGTATTATAAAAGCGCCAACCCTAGAACGTATATTTTGTTTAACTGTATTGCTGTATACTAGTTCCAGACTCAAATATATGTACTTCATTAATTAACTTAAGAATTATTATTAAAATGAAACATTTTTTTACCTGTATATATTGAAAGAAAAGTATAAAAGAAAACTATAAAAAGGAGGATGAGTCCTTTTTCAGTTCTAATCCCGTCAGGTTGCATTCAAGCTCCCTCGGTCACAGAGTTAGGGCAACGTGAATGTAGTCCTGTAAAAGATCCATGTTGCTCTGAGACAGCATGTAGGATGTCAAAAAAATGAAGGTAGGCATGTAGAAATTTCGATTTGTGCTTTTTCATATTCATAAAGTAGGCCCTGTTCACACCTGGGAGCGACAATACAAACACATTTTTCGGAGTGCGCATTGTGTGTTTGTTTGCTGCTCGGGTGAAAAAGCCCACGGCTCTGCGGTGAATCGATTGTTGACGTTTCAGTCGCAATCAATCACTGCGATGGCAAATGAGAGGAAGTCAGGTCCGGATTGAGTTAGGACAACGCCACAGTCTCAGCATTCGTTTGGGAGGCGTTACACACCAGCGCCTCCCAGGAATTTCTCCACAAGCACGTTTGCACAAATGATGGCTTCGCCTGACTAACTGAGATTGTAAGATTAACTAAAACTAGACTTTAATGTGAGATTTAGAGACAAACTTACCGCGCCCTCAGTGCAGACAAAGTGGACTTGTCAATCCTGGAGAAGAAGCAGGAGAGAAAGACACACACACACACACACACACACACACACACACACACACACACAGACAGAGGCAGAGAGGGAGAGAGGTATATTATTGATCACATCGCTGATACAAATTGCTCAAAAGCAGTTTTTTTTTTGGGAGTGAGAGTGAGAATGTATCTCTGCACGGCTCCGCTGGCTGCTTTAGCACTTAAAAGAACAGCCATTAATGTGCAATAAATATTGGCATACATTTTAATCTGTAAGTCTCAAAGTGTGTTACACAGTGTGCAGGTTTAGGGCATGAACCACAACCTTGCATGAATAAAAAACAAAACAAGTCACATTTAAAGAAAATAAAGCATTTTGTATTTGGTAATTGGTGCGAGGTCAAAACTAAATTTCCATAAATGACCTTTAATTCATATAGAGAAGGTGAGGCAATACATTTACAGCTTTTTGACAACTGACTTGATTTAATAAGTTTACATCTCTACAAGCTGCTCAGACCGGTTGTGAGAGGTCTCACTGTTTATAAGGGATTCATTCATGCTTCACTACACACTGTTCTTACTGAAAACACTCTTCACATGTCAGTGATATAAAAAAAAAATCGACTCAGTTGCTGTTTGTTGCTGACAATAAAGGAGGATCTGTGTGGCGCATATTGTTTGAAGGAAACTTCACATACAAATATATTGAGGTGTGTGTGGTGTGTGTGCATGTATGTGTGTGCTCGTTCGACAAACATCTCACGTGCCTCTCAAAACAGCATGTTGTGACATCAGTTCTTTAATCCCTTTAATTTGCAGACCGAACCACGCAGAACAGTGCCTGATCTGTTTCATGCAAATACACACAACGCCAAACAACAGGCGCACTGTACAAAACACAACACCGCGCACTATTTCTACTGCACCATTGAGACGCGACCCAGGGTGATTTAAATAGCATTTGAAGTTCTTTCCAGGGGAAGCCATACGCTGTATGCATTACAGCAGCGAGAGGCAAGCTTCTGTAATTACATTTTAGGAATGATTTCAGGATGCTAATAGGTTCATATTGAGCCACAGCGAGTGAAATTAATGCAACTACTGTAGTTTATACAAAAAGCATTTTTAAAGATGCACCTCAATCAACAGAAATACACAAACATTTCCAGTGCATCGTTTGTTTCCTGCTCTGCCGCAAAGACACCTCTGATCGTGATGGATGACAAATGTTAGTCTCTTTAATATTATAAAGGCCCTGCAGTCTGGGCTCTCACAGGATTTATCACCAAGTATTTGAGAGGATACACCATCCACCTTACGCTTGCATCATCAAACAGATCATTCTTTCATGTAAGCTTTATTCATCCCACCCTTTAGAGATAATACAACAATTCACTGTGTGTGCATGTAAACACATTATAGGGACCAAATGGTGGTCTGCCAGCTCAAAGTCAGCCCTGCATTTGGCAATGCATTCACTATGAGTTGTCCAAAGAGCCAGTCTACTTGTCTTTGCAGCATACATGTAATCTGATGAAGCCCATGAGCTCTGAAGAGTTATCCACTAGACTTCTAGCCTCACATTTACATTCAGTTAAATTTGGATTAGTTTGCCTGCAGAACCAATATATAGTTGGAAAACATCTCGTAATTAGCCTTCAAGCGCGGTAACAAGCCACATTTCTTGAGTGCAGGAAATGTTGAATATAAAAACAATTAGCCTGTCGCCACTTGTTTTTCTTAAAAGAATATCTCATTGTCTGATAAACAAAATACTTCTTTGTAGAGTTTCCTGCAGAGAAGTTATTCCACAAGTCATTATTTTATTTGCAGAGGAATTATCATCGATCGCCCCATTCGTTTTTTGCACAGTCAAGTCAAGCAACGGTGCTGAGGTGTTGCTGAGCTGTGCAGCAACTAAGTATTGCACTTGTGTGAAGTTGGAGGACTACCAAGAGCCAGTTTTAGGGTTGAAATCTCATTAGAGAGCTGTTTTCACAAGGGTACTTCATGTGTAAAATTGAGTCCCTTTAGGAAATCACTCACAACATTCAAACCTTTTGTTTTGTTTTGTGACTAATTAACCTGGTTAGAGGTGCTCCACAGCTTTGTCTACTTCAGGTTATTGCAGCCCGTCTGGCAGGACGCGCTGCCTCGGCTCAGCTGGGAAGGTTAAGTGCTCTGCAACAGTGCTTCAGTGTCAGAACGACAACCAGCGGGGAAGCCGGCACAAAAAAAAAAAAACAACCCGAGTGTGTCAGTGTTCACTGCTAAATGGGCCTCCCTGGCATCTTCTGCCACATCATGGGAACACTTCTCTGTCAATACAGCAGTGGGAACGTGATGGGAAGAGCTGTGCCCATAGTCCCACAACAGCACAGCCAAACAGCAGCCGATGCAGATACAGACACAGACACAGACAAAGCAGCCTGTTGATTGCAATCCCTGAACGGAGATGGCACAAAGTGAAACTGTACATTCACACACACAAACACACACATACACACACACACACACACACACACACACACAAAGGACAAAGTGTCAGAGGCGTTACACAGAAGAGCAGCCTCGGCCCTCCACCCATCCTTCCTTTTTAGAAAAAACTAAGTTTACATCTCTGCACCGCACACACCCGAGAACAAACACCTTTCAGCAGTACGATATGCATCATTTAAACTCTCTATGTGACTGAATATGGTGTGCATACATAATAATAATATAATAATAATAAAACACACACAGCGCACAGAGCATCCAATGAAAAGGCAACATACCATCCAAATCCACCGAATGACACGCTTCTCTTCCTCCTCAGCATTTTGTCTGACTGAACTTCTTAGCTGTCTCTCCCCTCTGGGAAGTGTGTGCTCTGCTGACAGTCTCTCTCAGTCTCTCTCTCTCTCTCAGTCTCTCTCTCTCTCTCTCTCTCTCTCTCTCTCTCTCTCTCTCTCTCTCTCTCTCTCTCTCTCTCTCTCTCTCTCTCTCTCTCTCTCTCTCTCTCTCTCTCTCTCTCTCTCTCTCTCTCTCTCTCTCTCTCTCTCTCTCTCCCCTTTTGTCTCGTCTGCTCTTCTTTGCCACCCGCCTTCCCCAGAGTTGTCCTTTTCCACTTGACCAGTCAACCACCGTCCCCTGAAATACTGCTTGCTCTTTGGCTTTCACAGACTATTAAACATACACACATACAATCTGACGCATACAGGTACACTGAGGTACCTACACACATTTCAGCGGGAGGGGAGGAGTAACGTGAGGAGGGGCCACAATCTCTCATCTGACCCTCCGTATTTGTTTCCCAAACACGCTCAGAGTGTTTTTTTGACTCGTGATCCATCAAAACCAACCTCAACATCTGCGGTATGCCCGCTTACCCGCCACCAGCAAGCGAGGTTACTTCCTGCAGTGCCAAGTGGCTGCACTCGCAGTTCTCACTCACAGCAGAAAGCATAGAGCGTACTGGAATTAGGACGCACCCACAACGCATGATAGTCTCCAGCCAAATGGTTTCAATCTGATCATGATGATGTGGACCATAAAGCTTGAAGCTCCTGAGTCGTGACGTCTATTAAAACGTCTTCACGGCGGTGTGTGTTGAAACAGAGCGATAGCTAGACTGCTGAAGGGAAAGGGAGGGGGAGAAGAGCCGAGCAGTCGGGCTGCGGTTCATGCATACAAACCTCCCATGCTGTGACCAAAGGGAGTGTCCTTCCTGAAACCCTTCCTCCCCCACCCCAGACTCGACAGGTCTCACCATCACACTGAAAGAAACCTTACGCTTCAATGCTTAAAACAAGTCTACATCCTATTTGTTTAAGTTTTAAGTTGATACTATCTTTAAAAATCAATGAAATTGTAGTTTACATTACATTACAAGTCTTGAATTGAATTTCAATTTAAGTTTAAACATTTAAAATAAGACATGAAAGCACCGTATGAACTAAATAATACAGATCTTGGAACATGATCCTTCAAGCAGACCGGGGGGTACACGGTTATCTAATTATGCATATGTTGAAAATGTGCGTTAATGCTTGCAATTCATCAAATCCACAAAAAACAAGGCGCAGTGAATCTAGTGCTCTATATGGAGGACTCAGGGCTGATTATCCAGCCTTGAATCCAGAACAACACCTTCCCTCACTTTGGAAGAAGAGCTCAACTCCCGCCTGACAAAGGCAGCACTTCCTCACCGGCACATTTGTTTTCCAGGCTTTTGTACTGGATTACACTGCTGCCATGTGTTCTTTTTACGCCCTGTGTAAACCGGCATTCAAAAGACAAAACAACAGGCACGGCACCACAGAATAAAAGATACTAATAAATCCTGCTTCTTTGGATAGAAGCTTGATTTGATTTACAATCACTTCAAAAGTTACTCATTGAGTCCAAGAAACCAAAGGAACACTTCTGAACGTCTGCTGAGAATGATCATGGTCACAACTTTTTACAATGAAATACTATTAATGCGCCCTGACTCATGTGCTCTCGCTGACCCCATCTCTATCATGGGGAGATGATCCTGATTAAAAGCAATGAAACACTCATAATGTGGAGTGCGGATCAGTCATTGCATAAGTAATTATAGTAATTAGAGATAGAAAAGAGTACAGACGATGGGTAACAGTAACAGCACTTCAATTATATTTGCAGACAGCACCTTCCCTCTAGTGGTTTAAAGATGAAATACACATGTTTATATTAATGTTGACAACTACATCATCTTGTAATCAAAGCTTTGCCTTAAATTGAGCTTTTTTTGATGACTGAATGGCACATACACAGCGCGTTTAAGAGAACAGTGGCACCCAAAATGGAGATAGCTCACAATGACTTTTTCCACATTAATTCCATATCAGCAGGGGCTAGATGAGTAAACATGCAACCGTTTGCTGTTGGCCACGTCAAAAGTGAAGTTAAAAGTCCGTTGTGCTGCCCCCACGTGGCCAAACACTTATATGAATATTGATTGATTTTACCCCCTTGTTTATTCTAAATCTCTCCAATGTTTGTCCATCCATCGTCTTCTGCTTATCCTGTATTCAGGGTGGGGGGGGGGGGGGGGGGGTAACCAGTAGTGACAGACAAGCATTCACACTCACATTCACACCTACGGGCAATTTAGAGTCTTCAATCAACCTATCCCCATCCTGCATGTCTTTGGACTGTGGGAGGAAGCCGGAGAACCCGGAGAGGACCCACACTTACATGGGGAGAACATGCAAACTCTACACTGAAACCCAAACCGGGAATCGAACCCGGGACCCTCTTACCCTCTCACTCTCACTCTCACTACCCACTACCCACTACACCGCCGTGTAGCCTCCAATGTTTGTGTGTCAATGAATTTGTTCCTAATCCCTTCCCGTAATTGTTTCCTGTTTTTGTGCTCTGTCACAGTATAAATAAATGATAGAGCCCAAAATCAGTTTTACTTTCCTGAACCAATAATAACCTCAGCTGACAATAATTACATGACTAATAAGGTTTGGGGAATAAATAAGGTAATATTTTTGCCCCACTGACCCCGGTTGGGGGAAAAATAAAGGGAAAAATATACTTCCAGACCTTCTTTGATAAGTGTAAGAGACATAAATAACACACTAGAGGAAGCTTAACAAAAAAAATAATAATTGGACTCTGCCAAGTTCCTTACTTTTCGCATACTTGTTGCCTCCATATTAATCAAACAGAAACCCCCCTGGGATCCAAGATAATAATACCTGTGATGGCTTTATTGATCATCCATTATGTCGCAACCTTGTATATATGCGAAAAAATGTTTTTTTGCTTGACAGCATCAGCGATGATAATGCAGTTTAGTTGTTGTGTTTAACACATAAACTCTATATACAGAATGACAGACTGCATGTTTCCTATAGCTTAAATATAGCACCGTGCTGCTATAGAGATACAGTCAAGACGGCAGTTCTTTGCTTCTTGCTTTGATGATTTACCATCAGATTCAAAGGCGTTTAGTGTTCTATGTATATAATCATTAACTTGTGGAACCTGGTTTGTTTTTTGAGTAAAAACACATCAACATCCCCCTAAAATGTGAGACTTTGCATTCACACAACAAACACCACAGCAACGATGTGGGGTGACGGTGATGATGATACCAGATCACAACGGCATGATTGACGTTCGGCTTTCTCGCACGTAAACAGGCGTGTGTGTGTGTGTGTGTGTGTGTGTGTGTGTGTGTGTGTGAGAGAGAGAGAGACAAAGATGAGAGAAAGAGATAACTAAACTGCAGCTAAACATACAAGCACCTATTATACTCTCTCTCTCTCTCTCTCTCTCTCTCTGTCTCTCTCTCTATATATATATATATATATATATATATATATATATATATAAATAAAAGACGAATAAAAACCCAGTCTTTCTCAAAACATAGCACCAGTTGCACAGGATAATTCAGTGTCCTCACTATCAGCTGTTTTCAGGTGAATATGCAGAATGATCGGGGTATTGATGATTTATTGTCGCTTTGAGTCCGACAAATTGTGGTTTGTCACAAATTGTCCCTCAAAACCTTTGCAGATAAAACAAAAACTATACATAAGATGAATCTATTGCAAAACAAGACTGTATCCCAACAGCACACAACGAGTGTACACACCTGCAAGTGCAGGTGTATTCAAACAATGATGCATTAGGACGCATAAAAAGAATGCAACTTCTGTTCCATCCTCGTCTTCCGTCTGTCTCCCTGCCACGTAATGGATTTAGTCAACAGATGGATTCCCAGAGGGTGGTGAACGCCCAGACAGACGTGGGAGACCTTCTCCTTCCCTCCATCCATCGCTCCCATGTGTGTCTCTAATAGTCATATGAGGTTTTCCAGCTGATTTAGAGACGGAGCCAACGCTCTGCCTTAATGGCTCCCGTCTCGACCACATCCGTCACCATCCATTATAAACGCACACACGGATTCTCACAAACACAGAGGCACAAAACCAACATTGAGCAAGCAGCCGAACAATATTTTGCGAAAACATCTTGGCATATCCTAATATAGGCCTACCCGTGTACACTGATGATTTCTGATTAGGGAAATGATTTATGCTGCAAAACTCTTGACTTCCAAGTCAGGCTCTTCCATGAAGTTTGATTTCAGCTCATAAATGAGATACCCATGATGACGAGGGATGCATTTTTATTCCGATTAAATTAAGATCATTATTTCATTATAATTAGATTACCAGTCAATTTTAGTTTTTTTTTGTGTGTACAATTTAACTACCCACCCACTCAGGTAAACTGTGTAACAGATGTCATATATATGAACATATTAATTCATCATATTCAAAGTGGACCCAAGCAGACAGTATAACCTCTATGACCCCACTGATTAAACAAAAATTAATGTAAAAAACAAACAAACAAAAAACACACATTTAATGAGATAATCCAATTGTGAATACTTGAAAACACATGCAATCTTGAGTTAATCACATAATTAAGTTGGTGTAATAACTTTAGTAACTTTTGTGTTCTTTGTTTGAAAACAGCACAAGGTAAGAGGAAATATCATCCGTCTGCTGCATGATAAACCAAAACTGGTTCACCGGATACACCCAGATTAAAATCCACAGAAAATCCCCATAGAAGCATAGAACCGGCTTATGCATCATTTCACCATTCATGACTCACATATTCATGTATGGGAGGACAAAAGGGAAATATTCTTAAATGCAAGGCGGATTACATGCTGCCTGCAGTCATTCCAGATGGGGAAATCACCATTATCCTTTAAATCCTTTCCTCTCGCTCTATTGCAACAACGTGACATTATATTATACACATTCTTAGCGAAGGAGCAGTACCACAAGTAATATGTTGTTACCTCTGCTGAGAAGGTTATTTCAGGTTTTCAGTTTGGTTTTTGATTTGTTTTTGTTTGCCAGCAGGATAATGGAAAACTACTGGTCTGATTTTCTTGACAGAAGGACAAACCCATTTTATTTTTCATGCACGTGCATGTAATTCAAACTACTCTCACAGGTGGCAGAAACACAGCAAAGGCAGTGATTAAGATGACTGAAAGTAATCACTGAGGTAAACAATTCATGTTAGAAGATTTTCAAAACCTTGACTTTGCAAATCGGCACAGATGTTTGACAATTCTTAAATGTCATTCAAAAACACACAAGTGAGCTAAATATGGGTACATTTAATGAGGAAAATGCACTTGGGTTATTAGTAGTTCCACTACTGAAAAACAATCCATTGTTATTATGCTCTTACGAAATACACAAATGTGACTAATATTCACCAATGATGAGCGGACAGGAAACAAATAATTCACTTTTATTTCACTTTTAGGATGTCTTGGTGCAGGAACGTGCACAACAATATATAGGCCTGCTATGTTTCTTCATATTCTTTTCATTCTGTCTGAAAGTCCTAAACAAAGTCTACTACTGGTTGTTCATATGTTAAAATTATCTCACAGGTTTATTTTCCTTCATATATCATACAGCAGCAATAAATTTAACTTATAATACATGCAACCAAAACAACAAACCGAATTGCTCACCACATCAAACTACAAAAAGACACATAGGCACAGTCGAAAACTGTTTCCTTCCCAAAATCCGCAACACTGTCTGCACTGCATACACTCCAGCCCCTAATTAAATCTGCCAGAGCAATTACACCAAATTCAAAAGAGCCATAAATACAGAAAAAATAGCCCATTTTAAATGGGAACCAATTACTCTTTAGCTTCATCAAGCAAGCATATTATGGTTATGGGTCGTTCAATGATGTTTGTCTTGATCTTCAAATGAACCACACATACCAGACCTCTCTTACCAGGGGAGGTTTCCAGGACTAGTCCTAGTCCATGAGCCCTGTAGTGCTGTGGAGTCCACAACCATGACCAGGTCTCCAGGAACAAAATTCCTCTTCTCCATTTTTGACGCTCCTGTAAAAGCAGTAAGTACTCGCAGATCCACCTCTTCCAAAAGAGATCCGAGATGTACTGGGTTTGTTTCCACCTTCTCCTTCTAAACATCCCTTTTGTTGAACTTTGGCGATCTTATTACCCACCCCAGTAGGGTTCTGATCGTGTAGGGTCCATCTTCGACTGTTAATCACCTCCCAAGGCTCCATCAACTTGGAGGCATTTGAGCCAATTAACGGGTCAACATCAGCGTTTATGTGGGGAATCTTTACATCCTCTAAATAAGGCCCGTTTCTCAGCTCCACTTTGCTGATTATGTTGGCTGTAGAGACAGGCATCTCTTTCTGGGGACACACTTTGGGAGGTGGATAGAAGCACTCACCAGAAAATCTTCTGACTGTCAACAACGGGGCTTTTTCTACTGTGTTATTATGGCCCAAGGTACGGATATGAATCTTGAATTTGCGTCCTTCCATGTTCAACTTGTCAATGAGCTTCCTGGTGCACAAAGTTCCTGTACTCCCTGGTCCAGAAAAGCATAGGTTTCAATAACCTTTGAGCACTTCACCTTAACAGGCAAAATGGGAAGAATTCCATTGCAGTGGCCGGCCCCTCTAAGACCACAAGCGGAGGATGTTCTACAGCTGTCAGAAGTATTTGACTGAGTATTCTTCTGCTCACCATCCTTCTGAACCTTCTGAGTAACCCTTTCCTTCTCTCCGATGTGCAAAACTCTGGGGTGCATTCGGTTGCACTTTTTTTGCCAGTGATGCACCTGTGCACAAGCAAGTGAAACAGAACTTTCTCCTTTAGATAGTCCCAATTTCTCCCTGTGTGTCATTTTCAACCTCATTTACATGCTCTTTATCACCCATCAATTTAGCAATTCTTTTGCGTTCCACAGATTACCAAATTTAGACTCGTTCCCTGTCTAAAGTGCTTATTTTTTTCCCACAAAGCTTTGGCTGTTAATTTAACCACACGTTTTTCAGTTACAGATTTTACCCATACACCCACACCAAGTTCAGTCTCAAGGGAAAGTTGGCCTTTTTCCTCTTCGGCCATAATGACCATGCAAAGTCAATTGGCTTATTAATCAATAAGCCCGCAAACGAGTTCGTGCTGCGCAACAACAAGGGTTAACGCAAATGTGTGCACACAAATGACCATGGTCATTCATAATATCAGCGCTGATCACCACGTACCCCAATTGGCCGGCTTTGATGAATGGTGTCCCGGTGTGATGACGCTATGGTGGCCCCATAAGCTCGCTCCGGTAGCTCCAATCAGCAATCGGCAACTCCAAACATTTGCCCACCTCACATCCGCGGTTTCCAAACGAACACCGTTAAATCCACAATGTAGCAGGTCCGCTAAATCCTCAGTGAAGTCTAGTAGGTTACTGGTTGCCAATACGGCGGATTCGATTTAGACGTTTGAGTTCAGTAATGTTAAACTTATCTTGCAGGTTTATTTTCCTTCATATATCATACAGCGGCAATAACTTTAACTCATAATACATGTAACCAAAACAACAAACCGAATTGATCACCACATCAAACTACAAAGCCGGCTGAGCCACACAGAAAAAACAGCCCCCTAGTGGCACAGGGCAAAATTACATGAAATGATACAAAATGAATATGGCTCATACACATTCCCATAGTTCCATTATTCTATGTCCATCCTATATCTTCTCTTTTCTCATGTGTTTCTCTCTTCAATGAACCGTCTTCTTGTTTGCGTACTATTTTTAGTTTCCAACTTCTCCACTTAGTGAAAGTGACAGCAAGCCCAACCACACTCCCACACACATGAATGTACACACACACACAATCATACCATGACAGATAGATACGTATAGTACTGCATGCGCTCTCCTGCACACAGACTCAGCTCATGTGCACACACATACACACACACACACACACACACACACACACACACAGCACTTCTTCCACCCACAGCCTCCACGGTGCCTTCGGCGCTCATCTCTCCCCCCTTTGCTCACTCTTCCAGACGTCATTGATCAGAGAGAAACATTCATCAGCTATGACGGGCTATAAAGAGCAGCACACAGACCCAAAATCCCACGCGCACAATGAGAATCACCCATAGGGGAATCTGCAAACACATCGCAATTTCCTTACACTGTTTCGTTTTCCACTTAATGGGAGGACATAAATACACCAGCTGATGGAAAGTTTAAAGCAAATCCCCTCCACTGCTGTGACTCGTGTGTGTAATGGGAATTTTGGATGTCTGTAATTTATTATCAGAATATTTGTCAGGTCAGACGTCGATCCGCATCTCCTTTCTGACTGTTATGCTATGACGAAAATGAATGCCTGTTTGTCTATGATATGAACATGAATGCCACATTGACATAAGATAATTTCAGGACTATGACGCCTGTGTTCTGTAAATCTTGACCTTGCCTGTACATCTTGTCTTTGTAAGATAGGACATGATCCGTCCTTTGGTTCCTCCTCCTTAAAAGGGAGATTGCTGTTGGACTCAGGGTCGTTCCTGCTGATTCTGAACCTTTGCATCAGAAGGCAGGGGTGAACAGTACTTTCTTCTGCAGATGAGAATACTTAGTGGAATAAACCTCGGAGAAAAAGCTGATCCTGGTTGTTGATCTTTATTGGGCAGATTCATTTTTCCACAACATGTGTCACAGAATAAAAGTTTGCATTGATCTCATCGCCGAAGGAGGTGAGAGGGAATAAGAGGCGGATTCATGGAGGAAGAGACCGATTTGGTTTGGAAACAAATTAGAGCCACAGAAGATGGACTAGCCTACGCAAGAGGCGAAGAGCAACAGAGTTTTGGAGAGGTATGTGCAATGACCTGCAACAAGGGATAGGTTATATCATCAGAGATGAGACTTAATGAACCCAGGAGCATAATGAGAGGAAAGCGTGGAGGTGTAAGAGAGATGGGGATGGAGGGAGGGAAGCGAGAAGTGTTGGCAGATGGTTTAATGAAAGATGGGTTAATGACGAGCAGAGGGAGGATGAGAGGAGGAGGTGTAAGGAGGAGGGAGGAGGGTGTGTGTACTCCTGCTCGAGTGATATTTAACTTTCATCAGCTCTCAAGTGGACTTCTCAAGTCATGATCGGAGGCAAAGTGATGAGTCAGGGAGTGTGGGCACAGTGAAGAAATTCACTCAAAGAGAGTGAAAAAGAAAAAAAAGGGGGAAAATGAATATTATTGAAGATGCTCATACGTGCAAATGCATATCTGTGTGCTTTCTCACACACATTTAAGCTACTGGGACGAATCGTGAATTCGGTGCACCTGAGAGGTACAAATTCACCGCCGTCTATTTTTAAGCTGGGATCTGCAGCAGATAGTATGCAAACCTGCCCACGGGACCAGCTCTCCACT